>CM060329.1:47176858-47180769 GCA_030674155.1 Stramonita haemastoma
AAGTGGCTTTTTTTCTACAGAATTTTGCCAGGGACTTGACTCGACTGGGCTGGCCATTTTTGTTTTTTCTTATTTCATCATTATTTATTTTATTTATTTATCTACTTCTTCTCTTCTTCTTCCCATTGGTTTAATGTCCATTCACTACAAGGTGATTTAGACAATCATACATTCACTTAAGATTGTACTGGAAAGGGGATGTGGGGAAAGGTGAAAGGATGAAGAATGTAATGGATGGTGATAAGTTTATATAACTTCATTTACAGTAAACTGTCCTACTGGTGATTGGCAAATACTTTCTGCAACTGATATTAGGGCATGCGATTCGGAATAATACAGAACAGTTTATTTATTTATTTATCTATTCATTTGCATCTTACTGGGAAAGAATCCTTCAGGGCGTTGGTTGGTCTCGAAGAAGAAACGATCCCCAAACTTGAGGCGGAAAAACTGGGTGGCGATGATGCAACTGAAGGTTCGACCCAGCAACCCCCCGTCTAGGACGGCTCCAACAGGCCCGCTGGGAAGTAGGTCAATGTCCTCCACATCCCTGGAGAAAGATGAAGAAAGGATGAGAAGAATATAAAGAGAAAAATGAGAAAGAAAATGAAACCGAAATGGTAGTTCCTCTTAGGAGTTTTGAAAACATTCTCTGATATTTGTGTATCGTGTGTTTTTTTTAAATTTTTATTATTTTTATTGGTATTTGTCTGCTTTCCGTCTGTGTTTATTTATTTATTTATTTATTTATTTATTCATTTATTTATTTCGAGGATAATGGAATAAGCACTCATATGCTTTTCTACATCCAGTCCCTGTGTGTATGCAGTTTTTGTGAATCTTGTCATCTGTTCCCACCGGCATACAATGGCCTACTCTTACGAAAAGCGGAACGGGATTTAACGTGTGCGCAAGATGTTCTGCGTGCATTCGCACACAGGGCTGCGGTCTATAGTCTCATCCAAAGGACTTTGGGGAGAGTGGAGTCAGCATTGATGTTACTCCAGGAGAAAAAATCTCCTCGACCGGGAATCGAACCCGGGTCGTCAAATTGCGAGGCTTTCCCGTGTGGTGTGTGTGCGTGCGTGTGTGTGTGTGTGTGTTGTGTGTGTGTGTGTGTGTGTGTGTGTGTGTGTGTGTGTGTGTGTGTGTGTGGTGTGTGTGTGTGTGCGCGCGCGCGCGCGCTCGCACGCGTGCTGTGTGTGTGTGTGTGTGTGTGTGTGTGTGTGTGACTTTCTCTCTCGGTCTCTGTACAACCAAAACAAACCAACCCCCCCCCCCCCACCACACACACACACACCTATATTTAACACAAAAACAAACAACAAACAACCAAAAAAAGCTTAAACACATTTATCAACTTATTCATCGGTTAATCAAAAACAAAAAACAACCCGAAAAACACCAACCAACTTACGCATAAGCTTCTCTGAGAGCAGAACCATTGAAAACAGGGCTGTCGAAACTGGTGACGGGGAAAAGCCACATGCTCGCCGCACCTGGTTGTAAGTGGGTAGGCCGTGGTCCCTCCCTCTCTGAATGTTGAGGGAAATCAGGTCCAAACCTTTCCTGGCTTCACCTCGAAGAGATGAGCGTTCAGCTGAAACATATAATTATCACTATTAATTTCATTTATTCTTTTATCTTATCGAAGGTAATGGAATAAGCACTCGTGTGCTTTTTTTTTTTTTTTTTTTTTTTTTTTTTTTTTTTTACTTCCAGTCCCCGTGTGTATGCAGTTTTGTAAATCTTGTCATCTGTTCCCACCGGCACACGATGGGCCTTGGCCTACTCTTACGAAAAGCAGAACAGGATTTAACGTGTGTGCAAGATGTTCTGCGTGCGTTCGCACACGGGCCTCGGTTTATACTCTCATCCGAAGGACTTTTTGGGAGAGTGGAGTCGGCACTGATGTTAACTCCAGGAGAAAAATCTCCTCGAAAGGAATCAAACTCGGGTCGTCAAATTGCGAGTGCAATATTCTGATCACTAGGCTATCCCGCCCCCTATTCGATAGATGTAAAGGGTTTGTTTCTTTATTTGGGTTGATGGACTGGTTGGTTGGTTTGAACACGCATACACATGCGCGTAGGGACACGTGCGCGCGTGCATAGACACACATTCACACAAGCTCGTATGCAAACTCTCATAATACATGCAAACACGGCTACGCACGCGCGAACGCACACACACACACGTGTACAGACACACACACACACATATATAATATATAAATTATAATTATAAATGTATATGCATATATACATACATGCATGCATACATGCATACACACACACACACACATACACCTCTCACCCCCCCCACTCTCCCCCACCCCCCCCCCACTCCCCCCTCCCCCCACACCCCCACCTCCACCACCACCCACCCCCAAAACACACACATAACACAAAACAACTATGCTTTCTTCCCAAAACTAGACACTTTCTCGTATGTAGCCTACCTCCTCAGAGATAAATTGGTCCAGAGTTTTGAGCCTGGTTGGCTTCAATACGGCCACTCTCTAGGTTGTTCGCGGGGGCTGTGCCGTTCACCAGACCCTCAGCAATGTCGTTAAAAGCTTCAGCAACAATCCCCGGTAACAGGAAGTGATCGCGCAGGCGCAGAGCTCGTTTCCCGGCCAACAGGAAGTTCGGCACCAAAGAGGACCCATTCTGAAGAAAAAAAATCAGACGATGGGTATGATTTTTAAGTTTCGTTTAAAAAAAAAAATTTTTCACTCTAAAGTCATCTAAGGCGAATGTACAGGCCTACAACTCAACAAAACCCTGAGAAAGGAAGAACAGAGAGAGAAAATGGAGGGAACTGGTTGTCAGTCTTCGGGAATGCCCCCCCACCTGTCGCCAGACTATCTATAGATAGCTAGCTTTTACTACCTTTTACTAGATAGGGTGGCTTGATGGGAAAAAAAAGCAAATTTATTACTTACTGAATGTCCCACCCTGGAAATAAAATTAATTTTGACTTTACCTTTGACTTTGACACACACACACACATACACACACATAGAACACACATGCACACACGCACACACACACACACAACACACCCACTCACACACACACATACACACACACAACTCTCACCCTCACCTACCCTATACCCCTCCCAAACCACACAACTCCCCTCCTCCCCCAACCTTCCCCACATCACCCCCCCCACCCCCAACCCCCCCTGCATCCTTCCCTTCCCTTTTCTCACTCCAAACCCCCACCACCACCACCGACCAAACCCCCCCACCAACCCACCACCAACCACCACCACCACCCACCAAACCCCACTTCCCTCACCCCCCCCCACCACCACCACCCCAACCAACTTAAAACAGCAAAAGCACCACCACCACCTCCCCACCACCACCCTCAAACCCCCCCTCAACCCCCCATCAACCCCCCCCCACCACCCCACCCTTTAAACCCCCCCTTCACCCCCCTCAACACCCCCCCCCCCATTCCCCCCAACCCCCCCAAAAAACCTCCCACCACCCCCCTCAACCCCCCTCCAACCCCCCCAAAAACCCCCCCACCCCCCCTCAAAAAACCCCCCCCAACCCCAAACCAACCCCCCCCCAAAAACCCCCCACCCAACCCCCCCCCCCCACCCCCCCCAAAACCCCCCTCAACCCCCTAAAAACCCCTCAACCCCCCAAAATCAAAAACCCCCCCAAAACCCCCCCCAACCAAAAAAAACCCCCCCCCCCAAAACCCCCCCAACCCCCCCCCCAACCCCACCAACCCCCCTCAAACCCCCCCCCCCACCCCACCCCCCTCCCCCCACCCCCCTCAAAAAACCCCCCTCAAAACCCCCCCTCCCCCCCAACCCCCCCCCACCCCCAAAAACCACCCCCCAAAAAAAACCACCCCCCACCACCCCCACCCCCCCAAAAAACCCCC
>CM060329.1:47180869-47183369 GCA_030674155.1 Stramonita haemastoma
TGCGTGCGTGTGTGTGTGTGTGTGTGTGTGTGTGTGTGTGGTGTGTGGTGTGTGTGTGTGTGTGTGTGTGTGTGTGTGTGTTGTGTGCGGCGCGCGCGCGCTCGCACGCGGTGCGTGTGTGTGTGTGTGTGTGTTGTGTGTGTGTGTGTGTGACTTTCTCTCTCGGTCTCTGTACAACCAAAACAAACCAACCCCCCCCCCCCCCCCCACACACACACACACCTATATTTAAACAAAAAACAAACAACAAACAACCAAAAAAAGCTTAACACTTTATCAACTTATTCATCGGTTAATCAAAAACAAAAAAACACCCGAAAAACACCAACCAACTTAGCATAAGCTTCTCTGAGAGCAGAAACCATTGAAAACAGGGCTGTCGAAACTGGTGACGGGGAAAAGCCACATGCTCGCCGCACCTGGTTGTAAGTGGGTAGGCCGTGGTCCCTCCCTCTCTGAATGTTGAGGGAAATCAGGTCCAAACCTTTCCTGGGCTTCACCTCGAAGAGATGAGCGTTCAGCTGAAACATATAATTATCACTATTAATTTCATTTATTCTTTTATCTTATCGAAGGTAATGGAATAAGCACTCGTGTGCTTTTTTTTTTTTTTTTTTTTTTTTTTTTTTTTTTACTTCCAGTCCCCGTGTGTATGCAGTTTTGTAAATCTTGTCATCTGTTCCCACCGGCACACGATGGCCTTGGCCTACTCTTACGAAAAGCAGAACAGGATTTAACGTGTGTGCAAGATGTTCTGCGTGCGTTCGCACACGGGGCCTCGGTTTATACTCTCATCGAAGGACTTTTTGGGAGAGTGGAGTCGGCACTGATGTTAACTCCAGGAGAAAAATCTCCTCGAAAGGGAATCAAACTCGGGTCGTCAAATTGCGAGTGCAATATTCTGATCACTAGGCTATCCGCCCCCTATTCGATAGATGTAAAGGGTTTGTTTCTTTATTTGGGTTTTGATGGACTGGTTGGTTGGTTTGAACACGCATACACATGCGCGTAGGGACACGTGCGCGCGTGCATAGACACACATTCACACAAGCTCGTATGCAAACTCTCATAATACATGCAAACACGGCTACGCACGCGCGAACGCACACACACACACGTGTACAGACACACACACACATATATTTAATATATAAATTATATTATAAATGTATATGCATATATACATACATGCATGCATACATGCATACACACACACACACACACATACACGCTCTCACCCCCCCACTCTCCCCCATCCCCCCCACTCCCTCTCCCCCCACCCCACCTCCACCACCACCCACCCCCAAAACACACACATAACACAAAACAACTATGCTTTCCCAAAACTAGACACTTTCTCGTATGTAGCCTACCTCCTCAGAGATAAATTGGTCCAGAGTTTGAGCCTGGTTGGCTTCAATACGGCCACTCTCTAGGTTGTTCGCGGAGGCTGTGCCGTTCACCAGACCCTCAGCAATGTCGTTAAAAGCTTCAGCAACAATCCCCGGTAACAGGAAGTGATCGCGCAGGCGCAGAGCTCGTTTCCCGGCCAACAGGAAGTTCGGCACCAAAGAGTGACCCATTCTGAAGAAAAAAATCAGACGATGGGTATGATTTTTAAGTTTCGTTTAAAAAAAAAAATTTTTCACTCTAAAGTCATCTAAGGCGAATGTACAGGCCTACAACTCAACAAAACCCTGAGAAAGGAAGAACAGAGAGAGAAATGGAGGGAACTGGTTGTCAAGTCTTCGGGAATGCCCCCCCACGGTCGCCAGACTATCTATAGATAGCTAGCTTTTACTACCTTTTACTAGATAGGTGGCTTGATGGGAAAAAAAGCAAATTTATTACTTACTGAATGTCCCACCTGGAAATAAAATTAATTTTGACTTTACCTTTGACTTTGACACACACACACACATACACACACATAGATACACACATGCACACACGCACACACACACACACAACACCACCCACTCACACACACACATACACACACACAACTCTCACCCTCACCTACCCTATACCCTCCCAAACCACACAACTCCCCTCCTCCCCCAACCTTCCACCATCATCACCCCCACCCCTCACCCACCCTGCATCCTTCCTTCCTTCTCTCACTCCACACCACCACCACCACACCACCACCACCACCACCACCACCACCACCACCACCACCACCACCACCACACCTTCCCTCACCCCCTCACCACCACCATCCCCAACCAACTTAAAAGCAGCATTAGCACCACCACCACCTCCACCACCACCACCCTCAACCCCCATCAACCCCCCACTCAACCCCCCTCCACCTCCCTCACCCTTCAACCCCCCTTCACCCCCCTCAACACCCCCCTCAATCCCCCTCAACCCCCCTCAACACCTGCCTCACACCCCCCTCAACCCCCGTCAACCCCCCAACCCACCTCACCCCCCTCACACCCCCTCAACCCCACTCAACCCCCCTCAACCCCCACCCCACCCCTCCCCCCACCCC
>CM060329.1:47198484-47203484 GCA_030674155.1 Stramonita haemastoma
AAACGACAAGACCAAGAAGAAAAAAGATTTTTCAAGTTTTTAACAAATCTTTTCCATCAGTCTGTAGTGTTTTAAAACACTTCCACCCGAACAAAATGATGAAGAAGTAGAGCCATGCAAAGCCACAGTTAAAACTTGAAGGATACATTATTATCACAAAATGTACATAACAAGAGAGAAAGAGAGGGATGGAGGGGAGAGAGAGAGAAAGAGAGAGAGAGAGAAAGAGAGAGAGAGAGAGAGAGAGAGAGAGAGAGAGAGAGAGAGAGAGAGAGAGAGAGAGAGAGAGAGAGAGAGAGAGAGAGAGAGAGATGAGGGAG
The DNA here is from genome assembly GCA_030674155.1 of Stramonita haemastoma. Lineage (NCBI taxonomy): Eukaryota > Metazoa > Mollusca > Gastropoda > Neogastropoda > Muricidae > Stramonita > Stramonita haemastoma. The sequence goes on from CM060329.1 coordinate 47,198,805, forward strand.
AGAGAAATAGCGAGAGAAAGAGAGAGAGAGGGAGACAGAGAAAGAGAGAGAGAGAGACAGAGACAGAGACAGAGACAAAGACAGAGAGAGGAACAATATTTGAGGCGGAGAAACAAAACAAGAAAGATCTAAAAGGAAAGGGAAATTGACAGCAAGAAGAGGAAGAAGAAAAAGAGGAAGGAGAAGAAGAAGAAGAAGAAGAAGAAGAAGAAGAAGAAGAAGAAGAAGAAGAAGAAGAAGAAGAAGAAGAAGAAGAAGTAGACATTAACACAAACAATGAACCTGAGCCAAACAAAACATATCCCCCTCCCCCTTCCTTCTGCTAAATTTTCAACAATTTTCAGAAGGAAAAAAGTTCCCATAATTTAACACCGAAAATTCCAAACACGTTTAAACAACAGAAAGAGAAAGAGAGAGAGAGGAGAGAGAGAGAGAGAGAGAGAGAGAGGAGAGAGAGAGAGAGAGAGAGAGAGAGAGAGAGAGAGAGAGAGAGAAAGAGAGAGAGAACGAGAGCGAGAGAGACAGAAAGAGACAGAAAGAGACAGAGACAGAGACAGAGACAGAGAGACAGAGAGACAGAGAAAAAGAAAAGAATAACAGAAGGGAGAGAGACAGAGTTAGAAAGACAGAAAGAAAAAAAACAACAAAATCCCCAAAACCCCTAACCACCTAACTCACCACACTCACATCACCACCAACATCATCATCACCACCCCAACCACCACCACAGCAACCAACCTCATCCCCTCACACCGAACTTCCGCCGACCCTGACCCTGACCCTGACCCCGACCCTGACCCCGACTGTCCTTGACTCTGCCCCACATCCAACACCTTATAAACCCCCTTCTCCCCTTCCACCCGGCCCAGCTGAGGCTTCTGCACGATCACCACCTCCCCGGGGGCATCACTCCCCTTCTGGTAAGAGCTGCCTTGGCGGTGGTGGTGGTGAGACGAAGACGGCTTGGAACCCGCTTGGAAACTCTTGGAGTGAGAGACGTCAGAGCCGCTATAGCCTGCAGCATCCAAGTCTTCAGGGATGTCGATGCTGTCTTTGTCGTCCTCGTCTTCTGAGGTGCAGTCTCCGTAGACGTAGTAGTAGTAGTCGAGGTCGGGTTTGCAGAAGGGGGGCATGGAGTCCATGACGATGTCGACCATGAGATGGCGATAGCGGCACGGGCAGCTCTCTTCTTTGTCCAAGGGGATTTGGAAGCAGAGGATCACGTTGTGGGCGAATCTAGGAGGGAGGGAGTGACAAGAAGGAGAAGAAGAATAAGAGTGAGTGGGATGATTTAAAGAGAATGTGGGGGAGGTGGGGGGGGGGGGTGTGGGGGGTTGGGGTGGTGGTGGGTGTGGGTGTGGTGGGGGTGTGGTGGTGATGGGGGTGGTGGGGGTGGTGTGAGGGTGGGTGGGGTGTGTGTGGTGGGGGTGGTGGGGGTGTGGGGGAGTGTGGGTGGTGGGGGTGAGGGTGGTGTGGGGGTGGTGTGAGGGTGGGTGTGAGGGTGGTGGGGGTGGGGTGTGTGTGTTGTGTGGGGGTGGGGGTGGGGTGTGTGGGTGGTTGGTGTGGGGGTGGGTGGGTGTGGGTGGGTGAGGGTGTGTGTGTGTGTTTGTTGTGTGTGTGTGTTGTGTTTGTGTTGTGTTTGTGTGAGTGCTTGTGTGTGTTGTGTTTGTGTGTGTGTGTGTGTGTGTGTGTGTGTGTGTGTGTGTGTGTGTGTGTGTGTTGTGTTTGTGTGTGTGTGTGTGTGTGTTTTGTGGGGGTGGGGGTGAGGTGTGGGGTGTGGGTGGCTGGGTGTGTGTATGTGTGTGTGTTATTTGTGTGTGTATGTATTTTGAGCATTGTTGTTACTGTTGGAAGTGTTGTTGTTGTTGTTGTTGTTGTTGTTGTTGTTGTTGTTATTATTATTATTATTATTATTATTATTATTATTGTAGAACACATTTAGTCATTCCTGTTGACTTTATTTCTGAACCTGTGATCATTCAAATAATTATTGAAGATCTCTTTCACCTAATTTTATAACTCCTAATCAAACAATTACAATAACTATCTTTTGTCCCATTTGTAACAATAAAAACATACACACCCCTCCAGCTAAGTAAAAATTGTAATCATTTAAAAAAAAAAACTTTAACCAACCAAAAATATTGTAACGAACCTTTTTTTTAAAAACTGTATTTCTTAGCCTTCAATCATCTAACCAAATATCCATATAACTGACATTCTTAACCTTCAAACACCAGCCAAACAGGGTAGCTATGTTTTCCTTCCTATATTTGAACTTGACTTGACTTGACTTGACTTGTGCCCTAACTCTCGGGGGATGCTGAGGGATCACCGTGTGCACTGACTTTTCCAGGCAGTGTGTAGCGGGTCAGTTCAGTTTCCTTCCGAGTCACAGGGTGCATGCTAGGTATGGGGATGTCGTCCATGTCTTTGGCCACAGGTGGCTTTCTGTTCCACGACAAGGTGGGTGAAGTTTTAACGTGCGTTCAAGACAGTTTTTCAGCATGTACTCGATCGCACACAGGTGTTCGGTTTTATTTAAAATCTCATCCATACGGACGCTATATCCGAGTGGTTAAGACCGTTTGAATGCAATCTCATGGCTCCATGTAGTCGTGGGTTCGAATCTAGGCCGCGTCTGGTGAATTAAAGGTGGTTTTTTTTTACGATCTCTCAGGTGAAAATTTGCCAGTGCCTTCATTGTTTTCGTGTATATAAACATTCAGAAGGTCAAAATATGCACGTTAAACATCTTGTAGTGCGTGTCAGAATTCGGTGGGTTATGGATACACGAACACACCCAGCATGCATCCCTAGAGTCGAACTGCGGCTACCTTCTTGGTGGTCGCACACGCAAAAATCTCACCATTGGTGAACCTTGAAAGAACACAAAAAATTAATAGGAAAAAGGACTGACTGACACCCCAGATATGAGCCGTAACACAAAACCCACAAACAAAGAAAAAAGACTGACACCCCAAACATGTGATGCTCCACCACGAAATGAGTCGCATAGCACCTGACCCACTTTTCCGCTAGCAGCCATTAAAGGCAGGTGGGGGTCAGGTTGTTGATTTTAAGAATTTGATGGGTTATAAAACTATAGCCAATATTCTTCCTCATAGTGAAATATCAAGACATAAGTGTGTTTCTTTTTGCGTTTAAACGTGTTTTAAAATTACCAAAGCCTTCATTCGGGCCATCTGTTAGGATGCTTAACATGTAAAATTCTCAATTTGTCAATTCCTTCAGTCTATCATTTCAAGTTGTAATAACTTTTGATATAATTATCGGATTTTTTACCTCTGGTGCAATGCGACTCCTTATGTGGTGGAGCGTCACATATGAGCTGTAACACACAAACCAACCAACCAACCAAACAAACACACACAAAAACACAAACAAAACAAGAAAAAAAGGTACTAACTGGCACCCCAGATCCATCAGCTGTTTGTGGCCAGTACGGCCTCTCCTCAGCGCTTTGGCCAGTACCATGGAGGATTTGTCCATGAAGTTCTGGCTCTCCCGCTTGATGCAATGGCTGGACTGCACCGCGATCACCCTCGTACACTGCTCGTGCTCTTGCAGATCTGCAGGTAGAGGTGGTGGTGGTGGTTGTGGTGGGGGTAGGGGGGGGGGGTAGGGGGTGGTGGTGGTAGTGGTTGGTGGGGGGTTGTTGGGAGGGTGGGAGATATTTTTTTGAAAAAGTTTATATGAAACATTTTTTTGAAGTTGTTTTGGATTGGTTTTGTATGGGTGATTGTGTTGTGTTGTTTGGTAGCTTTTGGTGGTGGTGGTGGTGGTGGTTTTGGTGGTGGTAGTTGTGGTAGTGATGTTGGTGGTTGTGGTGATGGTTTTGTTGTTGGTGATGTTTTGTAATGGTGGTGGAGATGGTGTTGGTAATTGTGATGGTAATGGTAATGGTGATACTGGTTGTGTCAGTGGTAAAAGTTGTCGTGATAGTCGTGGTGGTAGTGGTGATGGTGGTGGTGGTGGTGATTGTGGTAGTGGTGGTGGTGATTGATGGTGACAGTAGTTGTGTTGGGTGATAATGGCGATGGTAACGGTGGTTGTGGTCGGGGTAATGGTGATGGTTGGGATAATACTGATGATGGTAATGATGATGGTAGTGATGGTCGAGGTGGTAATGGATAACTTTACATACGCACGCGCGTACGCACGCACGCTCGCGCGCGCGCGTATGCGCGCACACAAACACACACATACACACACATACCCACCCACGTCTACACCCCAACTCCGAAAGAAAAGCGAAAAGAAGCCCTACCCACAATGATATTTTGATACAAATTCACACACATACAACATGCTAGTCCCAAACAGTGAAAAACGTTAAACTGAATGACATAAAAGTCACCAGTGCAGTGGCTTATCGACTTTGCACTGCAACCAGTGAACGTTGAAACCTGTTCCGCTTTTCGGTAGAGTAGGCCATTGTATGCCAGTGGGAACGTAAGACAAAATTTTACAAAACTGCACACACGCCGGTACTCAACCGTATATAAAAAAACAAGTACACACCAAAACCCCATGAGTGCTTTTTCCACTATCCTGAAAACAAAAGAATAAAATAAATGAATAAAGATTAGATAAATAAAGAAGTAAACAGATAAAATAAATAAATGAATAAAGATAAAAAAAGATAAGTTAGGTTAA
>CM060329.1:47213484-47215481 GCA_030674155.1 Stramonita haemastoma
AACTGTCCCCCTATCCAATTGGTAACCACGCTCGATACTGCTTAACCTCAGCTTGGAGAAAGCGAGTGCTATGTCCACTGAGATATCCCATCTCCGAATGATATATACTACGCTAAAAAGCCCTATCGTTAATATTGAACGTCTTCCGTGCAGATTCTCATTATCTTCAAGAAGAGAATGGTGAGGAATGATTTCACCGCTCACCTTGCCTTCAGAGTTCAAAGCAAAAAGGCTATATCAGAGAATCAGTGTGTGTGTGTGTGTGTGTGTGTGTGTGTGTGTGTGTGTGTGTGTGTGTGTGTGTGTGTGTGTGTGTGTGTGTGTGTGTGTGTGTGTGTGTGTCTGTGTGTGTCTGTGTGTGTGTCTGTGTGTCTGTGTGTCTGTGTGTGTTGGTGGATTTGTGCATGTATGTATGTGTGTATTAGTAGCGTATGTGTGTTAGTGGATTTGTGTGGTGTGCGTGCGTGTGTGTGTGTGTGCGTGCGTGTGCGTGTATGTGTGTGTGTGTGCGTGTATGTATGTATGTATGTATGTATGTATGTATGTATGTATGTATGTATGTATGTATGTATGTATGTATGTATGTATGTATGTCTGAATGTGTGTATGTATGCATGTTTGTATATATGTGTATGTGTGTATGAATGTGTATGTAGCTTGTGCGCGCACGTGCACTCGCACGTGTGCATAAAAATATCTAAATATTCGAGCATGCATGGTAAGACACGAAGTTGCAAGCAGGTCAGTCATAATCTGGCCACCTCAATTTCAGAATGGTTTGCACGAAAGCCACTCTGGAAAAAGGCCGTGATCGTGAAGCCATTCTAGTTAACAGGGTGTCCTCCTAGCCCTTGAATTTATGGGATGAGATCATTTTAGAAAAATCAATTGCCCGATTCACATATCAGATTTATGTCTAGAAATCCAAATAACCACTTCTTTTCTCTGTTTTTGTTTTAAATTTTAAACTAACTATATTTATTGAATAATTGATGTGTGTAAATTTTTTTTTTTTTTAAAGTTTTGTCAGTAAACAGGAAACTATTTGTCATAAGCTCGTTTTGTAATTTTTGAAAGTTTTTAATAAATCTTCTCCCTGTCTCTCTCTGTCTGTCCCCGTATCTCTCTGTGTCTGTCTCTGTCTCTGACTTCCTGTCTGTCTGTCTGTCTGTGTGCCTGCCTACTTCATCTCTGTCTGTCTGTCTGTATGTATGTCTGTCTGTCTCTCTCACACTCTCTCTCTCACTCCTCCCCACCTCTCTCTGTCCCTGTGTTTCTTTCCCGGTATGTCTCTGTGTGCCTCTCTCTTTCTCTGCCTGCCTGTCTGTCTGTTTGTCTGTCTGTCTTTCTCTGTTTGTCTCTCTCTTTCTTTCCTCTGTCTCTGTCTCTGTCTCTGTCTCTGCTCTCTCTCTCTCTCTCTCTCTCTCTCTCTCTCTCTCTCTCTCTCTCTCTCTCTCTCTCTCTCTCTCTCTCTCTCTCGGGGAGGACGGATAGCCTAGTGGTCAGAACATTGCGCTGGCAATTTGAAGACCCGAGTTCGAATCTGGTCGAGGAGATTTTTCTCCTGGAGTTAACATCAGTGCTGACTCCACTCTCCCCAAAAGTCCTTCGGATGAGACTTTAAACCGAGGCCCCGTGTGCGAACGCACGCAGAACATCTTGCGCACACGTTAAATCATGTTCCGCTTTTCGTAAGAGTAGGCCATCGTGTGCCGGTGGGAACAGATGACATTTACAAAACTGCATACACACGGGGACTGGATGTAAAAAAGCACAAGAGTGCTTATCCCATTATCCTCGATATAAAAGGAAAAAAAAATCTCTCTCTCTCTCTCTCTCTCTCTCTCTCTCTCTCTCTCCTCTCTCTCTCTCTCTCTCTCTCTCTCTCTCCTCTCTCTCTCTCCTCTCTCTCTCTCTCTCTCTCTCTCTCTCTTCTCTCTCTCTCTCTCTCTCTCTCTCTCTCTCTCTCTCTCTCTCTCTCTCTCTCTCTCTCTCTC
>CM060329.1:47215581-47238081 GCA_030674155.1 Stramonita haemastoma
GGGAGAGAGAGAGAGGAGAGAGAGAGAGGGAGAGAGAGGAGAGGAGAGAGAGGGAGGAGGAGAGAGGAGGGAGGAGGAGGGGGGGAGAGAGGGAGGAGAGGAGAGGGGGAGGAGAGAGAGGGAGGAGAGGAGAGGAGGAGGGAGGAGGGATGGGAGAGGAGAGAGAGGAGGAGAGAGAGGAGGAGGAGGGGAGAGGAGAGGAGAGGGAGGGAGAGAGAGAGAGAGGAGAGAGGAGAGAGGGAGGAGAGAGGAGGAGAGGAGGAGAGAGGAGGAGAGGGAGAGGGAGAGAGGAGAGAGAGGAGAGAGAGAGGAGGAGGAGGAGAGGGAGAGAGGAGAGGGGAGGAGAGAGGAGAGGGAGTGGGAGAGAGAGAGAGGGAGGGGAGGAGAGGGGAGGAGGAGGGGGGGAGAGAGGAGAGAAGAGGAGGGAGGAGAGAGGGAGAGAGAGAGAGAGAGGAGGAGGGGGAGAGGAGAGGAGGAGAGGAGGAGAGAGGAGGGAGGGGAGAGAGGAGAGGAGAGAGGAGAGGGAGAGGAGGAGAGGAGGAGGAGAGAGAGAGGTGGAGAGAGAGAGAGGGGAGAGAGGAGAGAGAGGAGAGGAGAGAGGAGAGGAGAGAGAGAGGGAGAGAGAGGAGGGAGGAGGAGAGGGAGAGGAGAGGGAGGGAGGGAGGAGGGAGAGAGGGAGAGAGAGAGAGGAGGGAGGGAGAGAGGAGAGAGGAGAGGAGGAGAGGAGAGAGGGAGAGAGAGGGGAGGGAGAGGGAGGAGAGGGGAGGAGAGGAGGGAGGGAGAGAGGAGGAGAGAGAAGAGAGAGGAGAGAGAGAGGAGGGGAGGAGAGAGGGAGAGGAGGAGGAGGAGGAGGAGAGGAGGGAGAGGGAGGAGGAGAGGGAGAGGAGAGGAAGAGGAGGGAGAGGAGGGAGAGGAGAGAGAGGAGAGAGGAGGGAGAGGGAGAGAGAGGAGGAGGAGGAAGAGGAGAGAGAGAGAGAGGGGAGGAGAGAGGAGAGGAGAGAGAGGAGGAGGGGAGAGGGGAGAAAGGGAGGAGGAGAGAGAGAGGGAGGAGAGGAGTGAGAGGAGAGAGGAGGAGGAGGGAGAGAGGGGAGAGGAAGGAGGAGAGAAGAGGGAGAGAGGAGGAGAGAGGGAGGGAGAGAGAGAGAGAAGAGGAGAGAGAGGGAGAGGAGAGAGAGAGGAGGGAGGGAGAGAGGAAGAGGAGAGGTGAGGAGAGGAAGAGAGGGGAGAGAGGGAAGGGAGAGGAGAGTGAGAGGAGGAGGAGGGAGGGAGAGAGAGGAGAGAGAGAGGAGAGGGGAGAGAGAGTGAGGAGGAGAGAGGAGAGGGAGAGAGGGAGAGAGAGGAGGGAGAGAGAGGTGAGGGAGGGGAGGGAAGAGAGAGGGAGAGAATGAGAGGAGAGGGAGAGAGGGAGAGGAGGAGGGGAGGAGAGATGAGAGGAGAGGAAAGGAGAGAGAAGAAGGAGAGGGAGGAGAGTGAGGGGGAGAGAGAGGAGGAGGAGGGAGAGGAGGGGAGAGAGAGAGAGAGAGGGAGAGAGAGAGGAGGAGAGGGGAAGAGAGAGAGAGGAGGGAGAGTAGAGGAGAGAGAAGGTGATGAGAGGGAGAGGAAGGAGAGGGGAGAGGAGGGAAAGAGGAGGGAGAGGGGAGAGAGGGAGAGAGGGAGGAGGAGAGGAAGGAGAGGAGAGAGGAGAGAGGGGAGGGAGAGAGGGAGAGAGAGGAGAGAGGGAGAGGGAAGAGGGGAGAGAGGAAGGAGGGGGAGGAGGGGAGGGAGGAGGGGGAGAGAGAGAGGGAGAGAGAAGAGGAGAGAGAGGGGAGAGGAGAGAGTGGAGGGAGAGAGGGAGAGGAGGGAGAGAGGAGGGAGAGGAGGGAGAGAGAGAGAGGAGGTGAGAGGAGAGGAGGAGATGTGGAGAGGAGGAGAGGAGGGGAGGAGAGGAGAGGAGAGAGGAGGTGGAGGGGAGAGGAGGGGAGAGGGAGGAGAAGAGGAGAGAGAGAGAGGGAGAGAGGAGAGGAGAGAGGGGGGAGAGGAGAGGGAGGAGAGGAGAGGAGTGGGAGAGAGGAGGAGGAGAGAGAGAGGAGGAGGGAGAGAAGAGGAGAGGAGGAGAGAGGGAGAGGAGAGGGAAGAGAGAGAGGAGGGTGAGGAGGGAGAGGAGAGGAGGAGGGAGGAGAAGGGGAGAGAGAGGAGGAGAGAGGGAAGGGAGGGAGAGAGAGGAGAAGAATGAGAGAAGAGTGGGAGAGGACAGACAGGATCAGCAACAGACAGATACAGACTGACAGTCAGACATGGACCCCCCCCCCCCCCCCCCCCCCCCACCCCCCCCCCCCCCCCCCCACAGGTACAGACAGACAGCGAGAGACAGGAGGAGGAGAGAGATGGGGAGAGGAGAGACGGATGGAAGGGAGGAAGGAGGGGATGGAGGAGGGAGGAGAGAGGAGAGAGAAGGAGGACAAGTGAGGGAGAGAGAGACAGGAGAGAGAAGAGGAAGGAGGAGAGAAGAAGAGGAGAGACAGAGAAGGGAAGAGATGAGAGGGAGAGCGAGGGAGTGACAGACACGGAGACGAGGGGAGGGAGAGAGGAGCGAGACCTGAGAGAGAGAGACGAGGAGAGAAGGAGGAAGGAGAGAGAGGATGAGAGGTGAGAGAGACGAGACAGATGGGGAGGAGATGAGAGGAGAGGAGAGAGAGGGAGAGAGGAGAGAGAGAGAGGTGAGTGGGAGAGAGGGGAGAGGAGAGAGAGGATGAGTGAGAGAGGAGAACAGACCAGACAAAGAGACGAGACGAAGAGAGAGAGAGAGGTGAGAGGGAGAGAGGGGGGAGAGAGAGAGGGGGCGAGGTGAGATGAGAGGAGGAGAGGAGAGAGAGGACGAGAAGAGGGGTGAGAGAAGAGACAGGAGGGCGAGAGATGAGAGGACAGAGTAGATGAGAGAGAGAGGAGAGATGATGAGTGAGGAGAGAGAGGGAAGAGGAAGACCGAGAGAGGGGAGGAGAGAGAGGATGGTGGAGAGAGAGACAGAGAGAGGACGAGAGGCGGAGTGAGAGATCGTAGAGAAGAGTCAATTTTACTTTGCATAATTTTCAAAGTGCCCAAAAGGGCTAGCGTGCCAGGACAGGTTTTCCCCCGGCCCAAAACACAAAAAAAGGGGAACAGAAAAGACAAAACCCCACCACATCCAACCCTTTGAAGCACCGTTTTTCAAAACACCTTGCACCCCGCCCCACGCTTCCCCACACACACACACACACACACCCACACGACACACACCCAACACACACACACCAAAAACCACAGAGAAACAAAACACACTATTTTTTTCATTGCTTTTTTTTTTTTTAAAAATTTTTTTTTTTTTTAAAATGAAAATTAAAATTTTTCCCGGGCGCTACCCCATTTTTTTCAAAAAAACAACCAAAACCAGAATGAGAAAACCCCTTTTTTTAGCACGTTTTACCCCCCCCCCCCCACCCCCCCCCCTAATAACCTATATCTCCACCCTTTTTCCCCCCCAACACCCCCCCCCCCCCCCCCCCCCCCCCCCCCCCCCCCCCCCCCCTACCCCCCCCAAACCTCATCTCCTTTTTTTTTTGCTTTGCAAAAAGTTTGGGAAGAGTGGGCGGGGGTCCCCCCCCCTACCCCCCTACCCCCTCCCCCCCCCTACCCCCCCCCCCCCCCCCCCCTCCCCCCCCCCCCCCCCCCCCCCCCCCCAAAAAAAAAAAAAAAAAAAAAAAAAAAAAAAAAAAAAAAAAAAAAAAAAAAAATTTTTTTTTTTGGGGGGCCCCGGGGGGGCTTTTTAAAAACAGGAAAATTTGCCTTGTTTGGGGGGAAAAAAAAATTTTTTTTTTTAAATTTGGGAAAAGGAGGAAGAAGGGAAAAAAAAAAAAAAAGGGGGGAAGAAAAAAGGGGGTGAAGGGGAAGGGGAAAAGGAAAGGGGGGGGGAAAAAGGGGGGGGGGGCAAAAAAGGGGGGGAAAACCGACACAAAAAACAAGGTGGAAAAGGAAAGGGTAAAGGGGGGGTTTGAAAACCCCGGGGGAAAGGAAGGGTTAAAGGGGGGGTGGCAGCCAAAAAGGACAAGTAGCAAAAAACAAAAATCAAGGAAAAAACCAGCACAAAAAAAAAAAGGGGGAAAATTAAAATAGGGAGGGGAAATAAGAGAGGAAAAATGAGTGGGAAAGGGGGGGGGGGCAAAAGGGAAAAAGGATTTGTTTTTTTTGGGTTGGGTTTTTTTTTTTTTTTTTTTGGGTTTTTTTTGTTGGGGTTTTGTTTTCTGGGCCCCCTTTTTGTTTTTGTTTTGGGTTGGGTTTTTTGGGAACCCAGGGGAAAAAAAAGGGCAAAAATTTAAAAAAAAAAGACAAAAACAGCTGTCCAAAATTTTTTTAAAGAAAAGGCCCTCCAGCCCCCCGACCCCAAAAAAAATTTTTTCTTTTTAAAAGTAAAAAAATTTTTTTTTTCCCCTTTTTAAAAAATGTGTTACTATGGCCCCCGAAAAAAAGAAGAAAGAACCCCCCCCCCCAAAAAAAAGGAACGTAGAGGGCAAAAACGAATTTTTTTGGGGGAAGGGGGGAAGGCTTTTTTAAAGGGGGAAAAAAATAAAGTTTTTAAAAGAAAAGAGCCGCTCGCCGCCCCCTTTTTTGCGCCCCCCCCCCGGGGGGGGGTTTTTTTTTTTTTTTTTTTTTTTTTTGGGGTTTTTCCCCCCCCTCCCCCCTTTTTTTTTTTTTTTTAAAACCCCCCCCTTTTCCCCCTTTTTTTCCCCCCTTTTTTCCCCCCTTTTTTTCCCCCCCCCTTTCCTTTTCCCCTTTTTCTTCTTTTTCTTTTAAAACCAAAATTTTTTCCCCAAATTTTGGGGAAAAGGGACCCCTTGTTTGCGACTGTGGTGTGGTGTGGTTTGTTTTTGGGGGGGTGTGTGTGGGTGGAGTGTTTGGTCTGGTGTGTTAGTTTATTGTTTTTGTATGTTGTGTTGTGTGTGTGTGGTTTTTCGAGGCGGTGTACGTGTGTGATGTGGGTGGTGTAAGAGGGAGAAACGAGCGAAAGAAAACCCGACAACGATGGCAACACTTACAACAACAACTACAGAGAGCAAAAACAGCAATGATAGCAAGACAAAATTATTAAAGAAATAGGCCACTCTAATGACATCCTGTCTTAGACCCAAAATATTTTACGTTCTTTTAAGATGCCCTAAATCACAATTTTTTTTGTTCCTCCAGATGTTTACAAGGGAAATGTGTTACATGACTTGGCCACCGACCTTGAAATCTTCTTACAAGAAGCACCACAGCACACCCCCCCCCCCTTCCTTTCCTAATTTTTACTTTTGGCAAGCTTTGTATGACTGTGTGCTTAATTCTCATAATCTGCATAGCTTTTGGCTCTGGTATTATGGTTTGTTGTTTGTTGATAGGTTTTTTTCAGATGTTTCGTCATATGCTTGTGAAAATAAGTTTGCTATCATGAAATGAGCTCTGTCTCTGTCTCTGTTTCTGCTCTCTGTCTTCTGTCTCTTGTCTCTCTCTGTCTCTGTCTGTCTTGTCTGTCTTCTTCTGTCTCTCTCTCTCTCTCTCTTCTCTCTCTTCTTGCTCTCTCTTCTTCTCTCTCTCTCTCTCTCTCTCTCTCTCTCTCTCTCTCTCTCTCTCTCTCTCTCTCTCTCTCTCTCTCTCTCTCTCTCTCTCTCTCTCTCTCTCTCTCTCTCCTCTCTCTTCTCTCTCTCTCTCTCTCTCTCTCTTCTCTCTCTCTCTCTCTCTCTCTTCTCTCTTTCTTTTCTTTCTCTCTCTCCTCCTCCTCCTCTCTTTTCTCTCAGACACTCACATATACATGCACATAATTATATGGAGAGAGAGACAGAGGTAGAGACACAGAGAGAGATGTGTGTGTGTGCCAGTATGCGCGTGTGCGTGTGTTTTCTCATTATCTGCAAACTCTGAGTGATATTACAGAACGTGTCATATTGCAACAACAACACCTCATTTGCATGGCATATTACATGCAAAAGTCTTGTCAAATAACAACAGCAGCAACAGGTCATTTCCATGTGATGTGACGAGCATTATTAACCTTGTCAAGTATCAATAGCAACAATATCCTCTCTGCATCTCATACTACATACTACACGCAGAAATTTAATCTAATTACATGAGCATCAACATCTCATTTTCATGTCATTTTACAAGGATTGATGTTGTCAAGGAACAATAGCATCTCCTGTGCATCTCATTTACATATGCATCAGTTTTTATTGAATTATACTTGCACCAACATATCATTTCCTTGTCGTGATAGAAGAGCAAGTTGTGTAAAGTCGCTATAGCATTAGCATTTCATTTGCATTAGCATATTTTAAGGACAAGTCTCCTCCAATGACAATAGCATTAAAAGCTCATTTGCATATCATACTATGCAAAGTACTCTTGTCAACTAAAACTAATGCCAAGACCTTGTTTGCATGTGATATTGGACGCATAAATCTGAGTTTAATAACACAAGTTGCAAAACCTTTTTTGTATCTTATATTACAAGCTTAAGTTTTGTTTAATGATAATAGTAGCAACAGCTCATTCGCATATCATCATTCAACAACAAATTACGTTAAATAACAATTGCACCAACAGGTCATTTGAATTATCATATTGCAAGCACAAGTCTTGCCAAATAAGCTTATTTAAATAATTTGTTATTATCGCATTACTTAACCACAAGTCTTGTGAAAAAACATTAACAGCAACAGCTTATTTGTGTGTCATACTGCAAGCATAGGTCTTGATGAATAGCAATAGCAACAGTACCTTATCCACATGCCATTCAAGTGATTTTTACAATTACATACAAATGTTTTTTGTTATATGCATGTTATAGCACAAGCATGCGACATCAAATAATGGTAACAACAATGCCATATTCGCATGTCATATTACAAGCATAATTCTTGTCTAGAATTACAAGCAGAAACACCCCATTTGCATCTCGTATTACAAGCATATCTAGTCAAACAATAGTGTCAGCAGCACCCCAGTTACAAGTGATACTAAAACGCAAATCTGACCAAACAGTATGAGCAGCAATACAGCAGTTGCATGTCATATTACGAGCATACATTGTGCTCTATGACAATAGCACGAACAGCTCATTTCCATTTCACATTAAAACAAGCTTTTCTATCTGTCGTCTGCTTCTTTTTCTTTCAAAAAATCTCTCATGAGTTGCTGGGGGTAGTGCACTGAATTTCATTTTACAGGCTGTCTCTCTTTGAAATGTTCAATCTGGTTTAGCCTACACCTGTCCATGTCATAACAAGTTTCAGTCTTCATGTCATAAAAAGCTTAAGTCTTGTCAAATGATAATAATAGCAGCAACACTTCTTTTGCATGTCATGTAACAAAGCAGGAGTCTTGTCAGATAACACTAGCACCTCTTTCGCATAGCACACTGCCATCTTTAGTCTTACTTGATAATGACTGGTCATTTTGCAGATTACGTTACAAGTATAAGTCTTGCCAAATAACATTAGTACCCATGCATTATGTTCTGGAAAGGAAGCACTGTTGTAATTGTTCTGCATTTTCAGTCACGGCAGATTTCCGTGCTCGAAATTTGGGGCTGTTCTCCATGGAGTCGCCGCTAGAGCAGCGCCACCCACATTTTCTATTCTTCTATGTCTGCGGAAGTAACTGGTTTCCTTATGACAGTTTCTTTTTCCTGCACAATTTTTCCACATCAACCCTCCTGTTTCTGTGGGTTTAAGCTTCACGTGTGCTAAACATGTGTTGCACAGGGGATCTCCATCTAAATTCTTATCAGAAAGACAAGCACCCAGACGACCACTCTTGGTCAGGTAGTTGAGGGAAAAAGCCTGACCACAAGTGAGAATCAAACCCACGACTCTCTGGCTTTGTAGATCGACACTTTATCGACAGACCACCGGTCCAAAGATGAGCTCGGCAATCTGGGTTAGTATCATATTAACCTGATTAGATGCTAAAATTTTCAAAGGGAAAGAGAAGCTATGATGACTTAGCTCCACTCTATCGTTGCCAGAACTCTCTTGTCTGCTTGTGCATAATGCTGTGGTATGCAAGACAGACTTGGTTAACAGAAGCAGACATCTTTTTTACTGGATCATGCAGAATTGACTGACAGTAAAGGTGGAGAAAACCCAAGTTTTATTACTTGCTCAAAGATCGAAAAAGAATGAACTTTGAAGCCGAGAAATAACCAGGAAATATACTTTCAAAGAATTAGAAGAAAAAGAAAAGAAATGCGATGTTAAAGACATTTCTGGAGTTTCCAAACGGTGGAGTGATACAATTTTTACATAGAGAGTCATTGGTATCATCCCCAAAGGAGCGTCAAGCTTTCATTTTACCGCCAGTCTTATTCCCAAACCCCTCGCGGTTTTATCTTTAGTGGGTCACCCTATGGTCGCATCGTTATTCAGAATCATCATCCACAGAACATACCAAACGTTTTTATTCACATCTTGGGAGGTGGCTATTTTACAACTTTTCCGCCTCAACCAGCTTATTTTTCCCCTCTCAAGAGAGAAGACAATGTACTGGAAGAATAGAGTAGACTATACGATTGCATACAGGAGAGAGAGAGAGAGAGAGAGAGAGAGAGAGAGAGAGAGAGAGAAGAGGAGAGAGAGAGAGGAGAGAGAGAGAGAGAGAGAGAGAGAGAGAGAGAGAGAGAAAACAGAGACAGACAGACAGACAGACAGACAGACAGACAGACAGACAGGCAGGCAGGCAGGCAGGCAGGCAGGCAGGCAGACAGACAGACAGACAGACAGACAGACAGACAGACAGACAGACAGACAGATAGACAGACAGACAGAGAAGAATGCAGAAGAAGAGAAGGAGGTGGAAATTGAAATAAAATGATTGATAAAGATTATTTTAAAGTACATAGCCGTTTTGATTACGAGAAGTTTACCAATACACCCACCCCAAAATGAACACACACAAACCAATAGCAACCAAGCCCCCCCCAAAAAAAAAAAAATAAAAAAAAATAAAAAGAGCACAAACCCCTAAACAAGAATAAAAGAAACAAGAACAAAAAAAAAAACCTCCCTGTCCCTCAAAAAAACACAAATCAAAACAAAACAAAACAAAAAAGAAAAAATTACAACAAACAACAGACACAATAACGAAGAAAACTAAAAGAAAGAGAAAAGAAAGAACAACGCTTTTTTTCTGAACAGCACTAGAGCTGCTAAGTGTACTGTTCAATCCATCAGGCCCGGACTGCGGAAGAAGCGGTACATAGTATGCAGCTTGTGTGGAAATACACTCGCTTTTGAAGATGTGATTTGAATTGTATGTAATAAGTAGTATTTACCGAAAAAAAAAAGTCAACAGCATTTTGATTTTAGTACAGTCAGCGGGACTGGCCTACTCTTCCGAAAGGCAGAACAAATTTTAACGTGTAGGTTTATTGTTGTGTTCATGTATTGAACCATCACTTGTTTTTACAGGAGTTTTTTCTCTCGTACTCCAGTTATGTATGATTAGAATCAGTTTGGGCACAAGAAATAGAACTGTCATAAACAGGGTACTTTTCACTGATAGTTTTCATGCCTTGGTCATGTGGTATAGCTCAATTAACGTTTCGCTTTGCATTCTTGTAGACAGCAAAGATTTTTTTTCAAGACCTCAAAACTCCTTTTAGTGAGGGTGGGGGTAGCCTAGTGGTTAGAGCGTTGCGTTCACGTTTTTGAATGCCCCGGGTTCGAGCCACCACTCAGACACCAGGTCAAAGGAAGCTTTACCATGAAGTTAGCAACAATATTGAGTCCACTGCCCCAGGAAGTCCTTCAAATAAGACTATAAACCACGTTCCCTTTGCGAATGCATGCAGAATATGCTGCGTACATGTTAAAACCCCTTCTGCCTTTTGGAAGAGTAGAATTTTCGTGCTGGTGGGAACGGATGAAAAAATTAATAAGATATGCACGAACACTGGTGTAGTGTTTAGACATCATCCTTGAAGTCAGAATATGGCCACCATAATTATGGATAACAACAGTTGCATACGCAAAATCTCACCATTGGTGAACCCCGTAGCTCTAGTCGAGGAACGAAAAATCTCACCCTCCCTTCGAATTCATGCAGACAGACATCTTGCGCACACGTTAAACCCGTTCCACTTTTCGGAAGAGTAGGCCGTTGTGTACCGGTGGGAACAGATGAAAACATTTACAAAACTGCATACACACGGGGACTGGATGTTAAAAAAGAACACGAGTGCTTATTCCATTATCTTCGAAATAAAAGAATAAGAGTGAAGTAAAATTGTCGAGAGGAAGACAAGGCCATACACTTCTCCTATTTATGTATATCACACCAGAAATTGTCAATGCCCATTCTTCAATTACATACACTTATTCAGTCGGGACCGTAGCAATATCTTCCTAGTTTCGCCTAGTTTCTTCCTAGTCATTTTTGAATATATCGTGAAGAAATCTCTGTGCGACTTTGGAATGCGAAAAGAAATCCTAGGTACGTTTTGGAAGAAAAAAATCCTGAAATAATAATGATATGAAAGTGGCACTGTGTTCAATGATAACATGAAAATAATGGAATAATGGATATTTCGTTTCTTGCCTTGTGGCCATCTTTTGAATGGAAGGTATAAAACAAATAGCGTTAATCTTTCCACAAAATATTTGTTTTATTTATATCCGTGATGCCTGAATACTCATGACAGTCAAGATTGGAAAGAAAACTGAAAAAAGTGATTTTTTTTAACTGTGAGGTAGATCAATGCTGATAATTTTGCGTATATTTTTTTGTCAGCTATTAAGGTAGCAACCTTTTGACTTTGGGGATGATGTCCAAACTCGATGACAGTGTGCATGCGTTAAAAAAAATCATCTTTTTCTTACAGGCACGCATCGGCCTACTCTTTTGAAAGCCAGAGCAGGTTTTAACGTCTGCACAAAATGTTCTGCGTGGCTTCACACATGGGACCTCGGCTCATAGTCTCATCCAAAGGACTTTTGGGAGATGGAATCGTAACTGATGACAACTCCAGGGGAAAGATCTGCTGGAACGGGTGCCTTGGTGGTGGCTCGAACCCGAGCCTTCAGATTGTGTACTTAACGTTCTAACCAGTAATACAATATAGAAAAAAAAACCTTCATGTGCATCCAACAAGAAAACGACATTAATCCATTACACACACACATACATACACACACACACGCGCGCGCGCGCGCGCGCGCACACACACACACACACACACACACACACACACACACACACACGCACACACACACCACACATACACACACACACACACACACACACACACACACACACACACACACACACACACACACACACAAACACACACAGGTGCTGGCACGCATCAGTTGGCTTCATAATATGGGAAGAAAATTCCTAAATTTTAAATAAAAGTTTATGAAGCAGCATAATACAAAAGGAACTGATCCAGAGAGAGAGAGAGAGAGAGAGAGAGAGAGAGAGAGAGAGAGAGTAGAGAGAGAGAGAGAGAGAGAGAGAGGAGGGGGGGGAGGGGGGAGAGAGAGACAGAGACAGAGAGAGACAGAGACAGAGAGTGGAAGGATCACTGTCATAATTATGTCAAAAACTGATCTCGTAAATGTGTTCAGAGTATTCTTTACATTTTCGAAGAAGCACCACGGGGATGAAACCCCTATAGGCATAACTGCTCTGTCCCTTACAGCAATCCTGTGATTTAACGTCTTCCTTTAAGGGTCTTGAGTGAAGACCTACAACACTAGAGATGCTTTCATCATCATCATCATCATCATCATCATCATCATCATCATCATCATCATCATCATCATCATCATCATCATCATCATCATCATCATCATCATCTTTCTTCTTCTTCTTCTTCTTCTTCTTCTTCTTCTTCTTCTTCTTCTTCTTCTTCTTCTTCTTCTTCTTTCTTCGTCAAACGCTCAGATAGCAACTATTGTTGTCTGTCATATGAGCGAAAATGCGTTGCGCTGCCGTTAAGCGTCTGACAAGTCAGGCCCTGCGCATCCGACTTCGGCGTGGGAGAGAATTGTTATCTTTTAAATTTTCTGGAAAAAAGAGAAATAGACAAGAATGAGGTGACAGAAAGAAAGGAAACAAGGCAGAAACAAAAAGAGGGATAGAAAAGAGGGAATTTATGGCACAAAATTTCCAGAAGGTGGGAATACTATTTATACTGACAGGACCCCGGTATCCCAACGGAGAAAGATGTTTTTTATATTGTTCATTCAAAAGAATTCTCTTGAGTCTTGTTTACTAATTGTAGCACAAATCCCCAAAAAAAAACAACACATCCTAACTAACCCTAAACCTTAGACAAACAAAAAAAAGAACAAAACAAAAAAAACAAAACCGTTGTAATCGCCGTATAATCAGTAAGAACGACATAAATAACGAAAATTACAATCTTGAAGATGTTTACTCTCTCAATGCGCTTGGAGTAAATGTGTGTACAGGCTGTATTCCCCATTCATACAGCAGCCTTGCGTGTGTTTCACCCTAGCCAACACTATGATTATCCTCACGAGGCCCTGGGACGTAGACTTTGTTCATTCTGTCAGAGATTTATTGCATTTATCTGTCTGTTGGATGGGATGGATGAATAAATTTCCTCATTCATCCGGAAAATTCCCTGTATTCGTACTTCCACTTCTTTGGTTATTGCATTTATATGAAGTTTGTTATCTTCTTCTCCAGACAGCGACTACTGTTGTCTGTCATATGAGCGAAAATGCGTTGTGCTGCTGTTAAGCGCCTGACAAGTCAGGCCAGTACATCCGACATCGGTGTGGGAATGAATTGTTATCTTTTAAGTCTTTCTGGAAAAAGGCAAGAGGATGGACAAAAAGGTAAAAAAAAAAAAAAAGACAAGAAGGATGTAACAGGAAGGATAATAACAAGACAAAAAGAAAGAGGGGGATAGAAAAGAGGTAATTCCTAGCAAACTTTTTATTAGGTGAGAATGCTTATTTTTATACTGACAAGCCTTTCTGGCATCCCCTTAGGGGAAATGTTTTGTATCTAATGTCGTGCCAAGAATGTGAAACTGATTAGAAAACCAGATTTTTCATGTTTTTCTTTTTTATCTTTTCAAAAAAATGTTTGTCTCTGGCATGACACTTGTGTGAAGATTTTATGCTCTTGTGTTATCCTCATTCCTGTCAACAGAAAGCTGATTTGTAAAGCCATGATTTGGCCCATTTTTATCTTTTGGAATCTGCCAGGAATTTATAATTTGATGCTGTTTGTTGCTTGTTTGAATATATGCTGTTAGTGTTGTTATTGTTATTGCTGGCGTTACTACAGGAGTTAAGTTGTGTATTTTTGTGTGTGTTTTTTTTTTTGTTTTTTTTTTTGCTGCATGGCGCATGAAAGTCACCCAGGTTGTGCAGGTTCTGTCTATTTGTGTTTTTGTTTGATGTTGACTACTCCCTGTTCATCGTCTTAGATATTCATATATGTAGTTACTATATCAAGCAAATCGAAAGAGAAAAAACCCAAAGACTTTTGTTTTAATATATTCTATTACAGTTATGGTATGCACAGTTCCTTTGTAGTGCATACCCATGTGCTTTTTTGTGCTATCTATAATCTGATATTTAATTTTGAAGAGAAGGCTTTGACACAAACTATTTGATACCGAGTATGATTATCCTTTTCAGTTTTAGGGCTCTTTTTCATTTCAATGAGCATACAGGCTGACTGTAATAAATTTGTGCTGTATCTTTTGCGCTTATCTTTATAAACAGCATAACACACCAAAATCTACATATTTGAAATTGAAAGTCCAAAATCTTCATATCTGAAATTGAAAAAAGTAAATACGATCAACCAGTTCCCTTCAAACAAAATCTGTACACCCCCCTTTAAAGATCTAACCCCACACAGTCCAGCCTATGCACAAGTCTGTCTGATACTATGTATGTAGGCAGTTACTGATAGCTGAAAGCTCTGTTTGGCACCAGTGCCCTTCTAATAGAGGATAAAACACGTACTGTCAGGGCTTGACTCTTTGGCTATTCCCCAATCTACCTCAGATATTTTCTACTTGTTGGTCATTCAGGGGTCACTCAGCAGCCCTCCTGGAGAATCAATGTCCAGGAACCTTTACTTCCCAAGCAGCCCGATTATCTTCCCAAAAGGCTCTTTCAAGCAAACTCCTCCATCCCTCCACTTGAACTAATTAGTTTTCCTCTCTGACAATAGAGAGTTAGGAGACAGGGCCATCCATTGGACTGCTTACAGGGCTTGTTGGCCCCTTATCTCTGTCCCTGGGGGAAGCCTGGGGGGGTTCAGACCAGTGACAGTTATCTATCTTGCCTGTGGCTTGTCTATCTGGGGGATTGATCTCCCCTGAAGGGATGATGGCGGTGTCTTCTTTTTTAGGGTTTCGTGTGCGTTGTTTAGCGGTGTGCGGTCTGGTGGAGCTAAGTGAGATGGATGAGGCTTAGGGTTTGATTTGTTTGTTGAGGTTTTTTCCTAAGAAAAGAGAGAGAAAGAAAGAAAGAAAGAAAGAAGAAAGAAAGAAAGAAAGAAAGAGAGAGAGAGAGAGAGAGAGAGAGAGAGAGAGAGAGAGAGAGAGAGAGAGAGAGAAGAGAGAGAGAGAGAGAGAGAGAGAGAGAGAGGTGGTGTGGCTTGTATGACACTGGTTTCTTTTGTTGAAGTTGATGGCATTTCTGCAGATGTGACAGTAAATGCTTTTTTTAAAAATTAAATTTCTGGCTGAATTAGAGACCCTGTGTCTTCTGCATTTATTTACCACAAATCAAACACAGAAACAGACAATTGTAACTTGGCAGATTGTTCTTGGAGTATACAGTCTTTTTGGAAGTTACCATGACAGGTTTACTAGCAAGGATTAAAAATAAATTCTGTCCATAGAGAGATTCATTGTGTTGGTGGGTTTTTCATGTATGTTTGTCTAAAGTTCATTTCCTCATAATAATCTAGTCACATACTTTGTTTTTGACCCAACATGAAAATTATGTATGCGCTGAGCATGAGTTTCTTTTTTAATCTTTGGGGAAAAAAACTAAACTTGAAATTTGAAACAAAATGACAGATTTTAGCTTGCTGTTTTTAAGTATGATGAAGAAGACTCACTCTTGAGTTGTGGTCTGGGCTCTTCTCTTCAGGATGAGACGATAAACTGCGGTCCCGTGTGTTACACATAACTATTTAGCGCACATAAAAGAACCACGGCAATAAGGGGGTTGACCCTGGCAAAATTCTGTAGAAAAAAGCCACTCTGATAGGGAAACAATACAGTTGCATGCAGGAACAAGAAAAAAAAATGGGTAGGCGCTGCGCTTGTGGCGACACGCTCTGTCCGGGGAGAGCAACCCGAATTTCAGGCAGAGAAATCTGCTGTGACATAAAGTGGTACAAAATACAAAAAACAAAATACAAAAACACTCAGCGTATTATTTTCAGCCATCCTTCTTGCCACAGTCTGATCCATGATTCTCTATTTTTTGGTCAACAAGGTCACTCCCAGCAATGAAATCTTGTTACTTTCAAAAAAGAAATCCTATTTTAAAACAACCCTCTGCATGTTATACCGTACTTCGTGTTCTACTCAGCTGCATGACAACTTTGTCATCATCATTATAATCATCGTCGTCATCGTCATCGTCATCGTCATCGTCATCATCATCATCATCATCATCATCATCATCATCGTCGTCGTCGTCGTCGTCGTCGTCGTCGTCATCACCATCATCGTCATCGTTGGCGTAGTCATCGTGGTTACTGTCGTCGTTATCATCGTCACCATCTTCTTCCTCCTCCTCCTCCACCTCCTCCTCCTCCTCCTCCTCCTCATCATCACCACCTTCAGACCACCATCATCAGACCCTTGACCTAGATGATTGTGTGGGTGAAGCAGGAGCAGTGCGTTGGTCACCAGCTAGAAGTTGAAGCAGCATGGAAGCCATTTATTTTCCTTTTCCATATAAATAGAGGCTTTCAATCTGGAACAAGTTCTGTCATAAACTAGTATTTTATCCTTTTTGGGGAGGTTACACAAGAGAACATCTTGTTAAAACTTGTGCTTTTAAACTAACTCAATTCCTGCACTCCCCCTTTCCCTCTCATTCCTACCCACCCTCTTAAACCTCCCTAGCCACCTAGCCACAAAAAAAACCGCTGACGAAACTTCTCTCTTCACAGCTCTCTTCTATTATATACATACAGCCCCATTTTTACCGCAACGGTTTCCGGTGGCAGGTCATCTTTCGTGGATCATTGTGTGGTGGTTATTTACTATTGCCATTCAGGCAACACACTAAACGGTTTGATTATCGCCCTAGTAGGTGCCTATGGATACATTTTCCCCAGTTACATTCTTGTTATTTTCGCTTTCTCAGGAAGGGATACCAGGGACAAAAAAAGACTACAGGTCCAATCATGTTGTTTATAGCCCTGCCGACCACACAGGCCATATCAGGGAAAGACTACGGATAAGAAAAATTTCCTGAAGATCTTGTTGTTTCCCTAGGGTCTATTGTCCACCCTAAGAAGTGTCGCCATCTTTAAAAAAAAAGCTACTGTTAAGTAGCTTGTCTGTGGTTTATCTAGAGCTGTTCTTTCCTAGAGAACTGCCCGTGTATAGTCTGGTGCTATAGAAGAGTTTCCACACTTACTTAATAGTGTGCGGTCTGTTGTGCCTGTGTAGGATGTTGCAAATTTAGATGTTTTGTTACATTACTTTGCTATAATTTCGTTATTTATTATTTTCTTATAGGAGTGTGTGTGTGTGGAGAGAGAGAGAGAGAGAGAGAGAGAGAGAGAGAGAGAGAGAGAGAGAGAGAGAGAGAGAGAGGAGAGAGAGAGAGAGAGAGAGAGAGAGAGAGAGAGAGAGAGAGAGAGAGGAGAGAGAGAGAGAGAGAGAGAGAGAGAGAGAGGTGTAACTTATATTCTTGAAAGATATTCGCCTATTGTTGTTGTTCTTGTTGTTGTTCTTGTTGTTGTTGTCGTTGTTGTTGTTGTTGTTGTTGTTGTTGTTGTTGTTGTTGTTGTTGTTGTTCTTCTTCTTCTTCTTCTTCTTCTTCTTCTTCTTCTTTTCTTCTTCTATTTTCTTTTCTTCTTCTTCTTCTTTGCATTCTTCTTCTTCTTCTTTGCATTCTTCTTCTCTTCTTCTTTGCATTCTTCTTTGCATTCTTCTTTGCATTCTTCTTTGCATTCTTCTTCTTCTTCTTTGCATTCTTCTTTGCATTCTTCTTCTTCTTCTTTGCATTCTTCTCCTTCTTTGCATTCTTCTCTCTCTTTGCATTCTTCTTCTTCTTCTTCTTCCTCTTCTTCTTCTTTTTCTTCTCCTTCGTTTTCTTCTTTTTCTTCGTCTTTGCATTCTTCACAGTCTTCTTTGCATTCTTCACAGTCTTCTTCTTGTTCTTTGCATTCTTCACAATTTTTCTTTTTTCGCAATTCCTTTTCTCGCCCTCTATCTCCAACGCTCACAACTCTTTCTTTTTCTTCCTCTGCTCCTCATCCTCTTCACCCCTCTTTCTCTCTCCAACCAACGCAGGATTGAAACTTCTGCAAGGACCCATCTTTATTAGACAATACACATCACAACAAACGTACTTACCTAGTCTGAGAGTGTTTTTTACGTGCATAATCTTTTCCCCCTTTGCCATAAAAGATAGCCACATTGCATCCTTTGTAGGGTGGTACTATCTAGAGCATCTGAAAATGATCTTATTTTCAAGCTTCCGGGTAAAAGAATCAGGGTTGCATGGTGTATATATATATATATAATATATATATATATATATATATATATATATATATATATATATATATAAATATATATATATATAAATGTATATATATATATATATATTGTGTGTGTGTGTGTGTGTGTGTTGTGTGTGCGCGCGCGCGCGCGCGCTCACGCACGTGTGTTCGTGTGTGTGCATGTGTGTGTGCATGCGTGTGTGTGTATGTGTGTGTGCGCGCGCCCATGCGTGCTTGCGTGCGTGCGTGTGTGTGTGTGTATACGCGCATGCGTGTTTGCGTGTGTGTGTGTGTGTGTGTGTGTGTGTGTGTGTGTGTGTGTGTGTGTGTGTGTGTGTGTGTGTGTGTGTGTGTATGTGTATGCACCCACGCACGTTTTAGTTTTCCTTGACCGCATCAGTGTGTTGTGAATTAGGACTACATAACTTTTCCATGCCACAGTTAGAGGAAAAAAATTTTCCACATTGTTCAGCTTTCTCTTGATCATGAGAAGGGGGAATATTCACGAGACCTTGAAATGTAGTCTATGATTTCAGGTATGCATAGGTCTGGAGTTGTTCTATTTTCCACAATTTTGTGTATGTATGTGTACGTATGGGCGCATTTGATGCGCTTTCAGTGTATTGTAGGGAGGATTTTGCTACCTCACCTCCTGAAGACCTGTGAGGAAGAAACGAAAGGAAGAGGAAGCGGAATAAATCGAACCAAAAGAAATAACCAACAAAGCAAGCAACAAACAAACAAAGCCAAAACAATAAGCCCTGTGAAAGAAAACTTGAGCGAAAAACCCTACAACACGAACAATTAAAACAACAAAATTAACAACATTAATCAACAACAACGCAATAGATTTCTTATATATTAGCATCTTTGTCTCCTGTAGCCCCCCTCAACCCCTCCCCCTCAATCCCCCCCCTCAACCCCCCCCCCCCTCCCATCCCAACTCTCCACATCCCAAATTCTTCACTGAAATCTTGTTTGTCGTATACTTTTAAGCAAAGCTGCTTTTCTTCTCTTGTAATTGTTTTTTCTGTAGGATGTGTCCCCATACCTGTTGACTAGATGCAGATACGGAGATATACATACATGCATGCATACATACATACATACATACATACATACATACATACATACATACATACATACATACATACATACATACATACATACATACATTTGCTGCTTCTCAAAGCAAAGGGGAATGCTATACATTTGACACTTTAAAAAAAAGTCTTTTTACCAATCAGTGTATTTTTAGGGAAAATCTGTACATCCTTACTGTATCCCTTTCAACTTAACCTATAAACCAGTCTGTCTGATCTCATATAGGCCTAGGCGTTGTTATTGACAGTCCAAAGCGGCGTTCGACACTATTGCCCTCCTAAAAGAGAACAAAGCCTGTATACTCAAAGCCAGACTCTTTGGTTGCTCCAGTAGTCTAACCCTGATATTCTCTCCTTGTCCATCATTCAGGGGTCAGTGTGTGACTGTTCTGGCAAATCACTGTCCAGGAACCTTACCCAAAACAGCCTGATTATCTTCCTGGGGACACAGCTACTAGCCAACTTCCCCCATCCCTCCACTTGAACTAATTAGTTTTCCTCTCTGACAATAGAGAGTTAGGAGACAGTGCCATCCATTGGACTGCTTACAGGTCTTGTTGGCCCCTTATCTCTGTCCCTGGGGGAAGCCTCGGGTGTTTCAGACCAGTGACAGTTATCTACCTTGCCTGTGGCTTGTCTATCTGGGGGATTGATCTCCCCCTGAAGGGATAATGGCGGTGTCCTCTTTTTTTTAGGGTTTGGTGTGTGCGTAGTTTAGCTGTGTGCGGTCTGGTGGAGCTAAGTGAGATGGATGAGGCTTAGATTTTATTATTTTTCATTTTGCCGTTGTTGTTTTTTTAGTGAAGAGAGAGAGAGAGAGATGGAGAGAGAGAGAGAGAGAGAGAGAGAGAGAGAGAGAGAGAGAGAGAGAGAGAGAGAGAGAGAGAGAGAGAGAGAGAGAGAGAGAGAGAGAGAGAGAGGAGTGAGAGAGAGAGAGAGAGAGAGAGAGAGAGAGAGAGAGAGAGAGAGAGAGAGAGAGAGAGAGAGAGAGAGAGAGAGAGGAGAGAGAGAGAGAGAGAGAGAGTTATGTGAATTTCATGATACCAATTTGGTTTTGTTGAATGATCCAGCATTTTTCCTGCTTTGATAAAGGAGTCTACTTTATGGCTAGTGAAATATTCTGCTCTCACTGTGTTTATTGGTCACAAAGTGCAACACAGGCATTTATAATGTAGCAGGCTGTTCTGTATATATATTTTTTTTTTTTTTTTTTTTTTTTTTTTTTTTTTTAAACTGTTTTTTAATTCATTTTGTTGTTACAAAAACATATATGCATGACAGGCATTAGCATTGAGAATAAATCGTATGTTCATGACTGCATACTAATATTGTAAGTAATTATACAACGTTCAAATACCCTCATTCATATAATATGCATATAATGCCTACAACATACATACACACAGCACACATACTCACACTCACACACACACACACACACACACACACACACACACACACACACACACACACACACACACACACGCATACACACACATACACCTACATACGTACATACAATTACATGAATACATACATGCATAAATACATACAATGCACCACCTACATACCATGCCCTATGAACCATACAACAGGAAAATGTTACAGTTGCTTTTTTTCCCTTTTCCACTAACAGTAAGACTTGTTTATGAGATCTCCTCAAGATTTGGGCATCTTTTTTCATTCATTTTTCCCTTTTTTTGTTATTATTTTATTATTATTATTATTTTTTTTTTATAAAGTTATGTGCTATTGGATTATCTATGTTTTATGTGACTAGAAATAATGCTTTATAATGACTCCATTCCATTTCAAAATTCATAAGGTTGTTTGCAATTCGTGCATTATACTGCTCGGTTTTAAACCTATTATGTAGCATTGTTCGAAAACTAGAAAGTTTTGGTTTATGACCATCAAGTTTGCTTCTGTAGATGTGTAACTTAGCAAGCAGCAGTATCAAATCGAATGTCTTATCTGTTTTTCTGCGTTGATCTATCCCAAAAATGACTAAGTTACGGGAAAAAGTTATGTTACAAGCATTTGTGCATCGTTCTTTACATACATTTTCTAAGCTTGTCCAAAAGGCTCTAATATGTTTACAATCCCATAAAAAGTGTTCTATTGAGTCTCTGGCCTCATTACACAAAGTACAAAATGTTGTATTCACTAAACCCATAGCGTTCAACACCACATTTGTAGCAATGATGCGATGAATTATTCTCATCTGCAGCCATTTTAGTTTTACATCATTGATTTTATGTATTTTAACAAAAATTGCATTCCAATTAAAGTTTTCATGCAGTTTTCCTGTCCACTTTGCGCAACAGTTTGGAAGTTGTTTGTTTGATACTAAATATTCATAATACTTTTTTGTCCCCTTATTGACACTATCAATGATCCGCAGTACCGTGGGGGTCTCTTGATTATAGCTTAGGTTGTCACTAATTGGAATGCCAGTTTTTCTTATGTACTGTTTAATCGAAGAAATCCACCCTGGAAAGTAAGAAAGTCTATAGATCTGCACAAATGGCCCTGAATCTTCATATTTAATAAATTCACCACTTTCATTGATAAAGTGCTTAATGGAGTATATACCTTTCTGTATTAAATTAGTGTGTTTGATTACTGCGTTACCTACTGTTATATTTTCATTGTAAAAGATTGGTTCAGCAAGCATTTCTTGTGCATTTGAAGGATTAATGCAACCGGAGAAATTCTATAAGCTTTAAACGTATGTGTCCAGAATGGGTTGATATTGGAGAATCTGGCTGTAATGGCTGATCCATAGCTTTCCAAATTGGTGAGAATTGGATACATTGTTTCTGCAATACTTATCCATTTATGATTTATGCTTCTGATCTTTTTATCCATGTAAGTTTCAGAGCACAAATAAATTTTCTTATATCAGGTATGTTTATCCCTCCTTGGGTAACAGGTTTAATAGCTGTCTTTCTACCTATTCTATCCTGCTTATTGCTCCATACAAACTGGAAACATAGTTTTTGTAGACTTTTTATGAAATTGTCAGGTGGATCTGGTAATAATATCCACAGGTGAATTAGTTTTGATAAGATAAGGGATTTTAAAATGGCAATTCTTCCAAGTGGGAGTAATAACTCTTTGTAACCAAACCTTAAATAGCCTTTTGATTTCAGAAAATTTATCATTATAGTTCATAGTTTCACATCCTTCTAGATTTGAAGTGAACCAGATACCCAGAATCTTGAATTTTGGAGGATTCCATGTCATTTTTAGATGGGGACAAAACACCTTACTTGATTCTTTTTTATTACCGAGCCATATTATTTGGGACTTTGTCACTATTCATTCTAAGACCTGAATTTGGCCAAATTTCTCTAGAATTTATGTATAGAGTGTTCGAATGATATCTTATCTCCTGTGTTTAACAATTGAGTATCATCTGCATATTGGGAAATTTTTGCTCTGTCTCTCCAATGCATATACCTTTAATTGATGTATCTTCCTTTATTATTATAGCTAAGATCTCAGACACAAAGAATAAATAAGTAGGGTGATATTGGGTCACCCTGCCTGCATCCTCTTTCAATTCTAAACCATTGTGTGCTGTTACCATTTACAAGGACTGTTGATTTTATATCTGTGTAAAATGTCTTGACCCCATTGATGGATA
>CM060329.1:47250581-47255581 GCA_030674155.1 Stramonita haemastoma
TCTCCTCTCTTCTCCTCTCTCTTCTCTCTCTCTCTCTCTCTCTCTCTCTCTCTCTCTCTCTCTCTCTCTCTCTTCTCTCTCTCTCTCCTCTCTTCTCTCTCTGTCTCTGTCTCTTCTCTTCTCTGTCTATTCTCTGTCTCTCTCTGTCCTCTCTCTGTCACTCTCTCTCTCTCTCTCTCTCTCTCTCTCTCTCTCTCTCTCTCTCTCTCTCTCTCTCTCTCTCTCTCTCTCTCTCTCTCTCTCTCTCTCTCTCTCTCTCTCTCTCTGCTTCTTGATAATCGTATTTCTATGTCATACATGCTTTGTACTTTTATTCACAAAAAATCTGTCCTAAAAACTGAAAAAGCTGCGAGAAGGGTTTTTTTTTTTTTGGGGGGGGGGGGTAAAATTTGCTTAAAGAAACTTCTTGTGTGCCTGAATGATGTATGTAATGATAAAAATATCAGCACAGGATATCAATTATGCATACGAAAGTTATTGTTATTGTATTTTCTTATGTCTATAAAAGAATCTTTATTGCACTCTGGGAGATTGCTTCCGGCCGTTGCCTTTTTTATTTGATCTTATTTGGGTTTATTTTTTAGTTCTTTAGAAAAATGATACAGCAGAAAGATGTGGGTGTATAGTCCCTTGATGAGAATGATAGAAGTACCTTTTTTGTTCTTGTTCTTCTTCTTGTTCTTCTTGTTTGTTTTGTTCTTGTTCGGTTTGGTCTTGCTCGTTTTTATATTGTTTGTTTTGTTCTTGTTCTTCCTGCTCATGTACTTCTTGTTCTTGTTGATGTTGTTGTCGTTGTTGTTGTTGTTGTTGTTGTTCTTCTTCTTCTTCTTCTTCTTCTTCTTCTTCTTCTTCTTCTTCTTCTTCTTCTTCCTCCTCATCCTCCTAGTAATTCTTCGCTATTATTATTCTTCGCAATTCTTCTCCGCAAATATTTTTCTTCTTCTTCTTCTTTGCAATTCTTCTTCGTATCTATTCTTCGCAATTTGTTTCCTTCTTTTCTCTTGTCACCTACGTGTCTATTTTATGCTTGCCTTGTTCATTCTCCTACATTATTTAATAATAAAATAATAATACATGGAATTTGTATAGCGCTATATCTTGCAAAAACAAATCAAAGCGCTTGCATTCAACCTACACGACGCACAATCAGCAACTATTTACAGTTTTGACAAATTCGAATGTACACACACACACACACACACACACACACACACACACACACACACACACACACCACACACACACACACACACCGCACGCACGCACGCACGCACGCAGCACGTGCGCGCACGCACACACACCTACAAACGTTATGCACTTTGGCAGGTGGATGTTGAAGGCAGGGACAGGTAAGAGATGGAAGCGGAAGGAGAAAAACTTAGGTTTGAAATAAGTGTGTCTTGAGGTTGGATTTAAAAGTGTCATAAGTAGGCTTTTGTCGGAGGGAGAGAGGAAGGTCGTTCCACATCGATGGACCGGAAACAGAGAAAGAGCGGCGGCCAACGGTCTTAAGAAAGACCTTTAAAAGAAAACAATTATCTCCCACGCCGATGTCGGATGCTCTGGGCATGTCTTGTTCGGCGCTTAACGGCAATACATCCCAGTTTTAGCTCATATGAAAGACAACAACAATACTGTCTAAGCACTGGACGAAGACAAAAAAAAGAAAGGAGAATTTTATACTATACCTCACATGAAACAACTAACACTGATATTAGGAATAATATCTTCAATATTTCTCCATTGAAAGTTTTCGCACTTTTGGACAAATTGACCTATGATGACACAGACAGCACTGTCCTCGCTGCTGAAAAATGCATAACTTTGAGTGGGCGTAGTCTCAAGAGAGAGAGACACCACACCGATAATGGCCAAGATGGCGTCTTTTTGGCAGAGACCGGTGTCCCCAGTATATAATAATATTCGTGTATTGTGTATAGCAGGAGACTTAGCTTGAATCTTAAACACTTCGGAGGTGGAGGGTACGCGAATTGTGTTATGTGAAAAAATGAATGAATGAATGAATGAATGAATGCGTGGGTAAAGTGGATGGAAAACATATGTAAATGAATAATAATTCAATACATAGGCAAAAAGATGTAGGAGTGGCTGATGAATGGTTGTATTTTTTTTCTCAGTGTGCGAAGGTTTGGTAGTTAGTTAGCAATTTATTTAGTTAGCTAGAAATTTATATTGTTAGTCAATGGGTAGTTAGTTACTTAGTGAGTTAGTCAGTAAGACAATAAGTTAGTTACTTAGTTAACTGGTAGGATACTTACTTCGTTACTTAGTTTGTTAGTTACCTAAGTTCTTAAGTTTGTTCATTAGTTTGTTTGTTAGTGTGAGCGTAAGTGTGTGTGTGTGTTCGTTCGTTCGTTCTTTAGATTTTACGTCTTTTCACTATTAGTGAGTATGTGCGTGCGTGCGTGCGTGCGTGCGTACGTGTGTGTGTGTGTGTGTGTGTGTGTGTGTGTGTGTGTGTGTGTGTGTGTGTGTGTGTGTGTGTGTGTGTGTGTGTGTGTGTGTGTGTGTGCTCACGCACACGCACATTTATAGAACCCACGCAGAACATCTTGCGCACACGTTAAATCCTGTTCAGCTTTTCGTATGAGTAAGTCATCGTGTGCGGGTGGGAACAGATGATAAGATTTGCAGACTGCATACACACGGGGACTGGATGTAAAAAAAAAAGCACATGGGTTTTTATTCCATTATCCTCGAAATAAAAAGAATAAATAAATAAATAAAAATAAATAGAATATATTACCTCTCAACTTACCCAATAATGAGAGGATGGAAAGAGAGAGGCAGACAGACAGCTACACAGAGAGAGGAGGAGGACAGAAAGACAGAAAGGAAAACAGACTGACTCATTTATTACCTAACACCATCATTTTCTGTGCGATTTTATACCTGTCTCTGTACTCACGTCTGTCTTGTATGTTAATCTGTTTCTATACCCGTCTGTCTCTCTGTCTGTCTGTATGTGTTTCTATGTTTTTTCCTCTGTATCTGTAAGACATTTCCCGGATTTGCAGACCAAAAAAAGTATAAGATGATTCACATGAATTATTTGTTTAAAATGGTTGGAAATTAAGACACGTATGCAGACTGACAAACTGACAAACATACAGACAAGCATTGAAACAAACAGAAGGGAAGACAGACAGACAGACAGAGAGATATGAAGACAGGGAGAAAGACAGACAGAGACAGGCAGAGACAGAAACAGTATACAATGAGAAGCAAAGTCACACAAGAAAGTTTGTTTAGCCGACTCCAGTTACGCAGAACTGAAACTTTCGTCATACATTTGTCCTGCTAACAGTCTCAGCCAACAACACAAGACCAGCCACTTCACACACACACACACACACACACACACACACACACACACACACACACACACACACACACACACACACACACACGCGCGCGCGCGCGCGCGCGCGCGCACACGCACGCACTAACTCACACACACATATACATACACACACATAGACACACTCTCACACACACGCGCGCGCGCACACACACACAAACACATACACATACACACACACACAGACACACACACACACACTCACACACACGCGCACGCACACAAATACACACACACACGCTGTCTCTGCTTATTATGTGCGTTTCGATATGTGAACATGCGTATCTTTATGTATGCAGCCTCATGTAAATGCCTGCGGAATAACAACAAAAAAACAGAAAAAGAAACCATATTATGAAGTAAGTTGAAGTGGCTATAAATTAATAAAACAACATCTTGTAAAATAAGTTGAAGTAGTTTTTGTCCCTGCAATATAAAAAAGACATAACGTTATTTAAAAAATCACAATTTCCAAACCAAAATATACACCCCACTACCTTCCATAACCCTACCACAGAAGCACGCAATGGTAGACTATAATGGCATGCATCAACGGAAGATGCCAAAGGCCTCCCCATGAAAGTAGGCCCCGCAGACCCCATTACAAGACATTGCTGACTGTGTAAGTGGTGACATCGTCTGACTGCAGGCTCAGGCCTATTTGGCATCGTATTCGGAAAGGAAAAAAGGATAAAAAGGATGTTTATTGATTTGTGTTTCTCCACCACACAGGATAAAATAGAGTATTTTTTTTAGGTTTGTTTGGTTGTTTGCGTCTGTGTGTGTGTTAGTGTGTTTGTGTGTGTTAGTGTGTGTGTGTGTGTGTGTGTGTGTGTGTGTGTGTGTGTGTGTGTGTGTGTGTGTGTGTTAGTGTTAGTGTTAGTGTTAGTGTTTGTTTGTTTGTGTGTGTGTGTGTGTGTGTGTGTGTGTGTGTGTGTGTGTGTGTGTGTGTGTGTGTGTGTGTGTGTGTGTGTGTGTGTGTGTGTGAGGTTGGAATCAGTGAGGGGAGAGTAGCCTGTAATGGGATGTCAGAGAAAAATGAGGTAGAAAATTGAACGCACATGCAGGCGCGCTAGACGCGCACGCACGTGTGCGCGCACATACACACACACACACACACACACACACACACACACACACACACACACACACACACACACACACACACACACATGGTGGGATAGTGATGAAGCAAAATATGATTCCTGTCCTACATAATATGACAGATCAGGGCATCTGCGCATGTTCCCCCCCCCCCTCCCTCTTTATTTTCTCTTTCCTTGCGCATTTTCTGTCTGTCTCTCTGTCTCTCTGTCTGTCCCTGTCTCTGACTATTTTTCTCTCTCTCTCTGACTCTCCCGATCTCTATCTGCCTGTCTCTCCTTCTCTCACCCGCTTAATCTCTTTCTCCCACCTGTCTCTGTCTCGCCGTCTCTGTCTTTGTCTGTATGTCTGTCTCTTCTCTCTGTCTGTCCGTCTTTCTCTCTGTGTCTGTCTGTCTGTCTGTCTGTCTCCCTCTCTCTCTCATAAACCTGAATATTCACCCACATAACAGCATTTGAATTTTCTGAAACACGTATCTATTCCATAAAATGTGGCAAACCCCAGGAGTATTTCA
>CM060329.1:47263081-47275581 GCA_030674155.1 Stramonita haemastoma
TTTTTCCCCAGAAATACTTAAAATATTAGAATCCTCTCCAATGCCCGAAGTTAATGTGCTGGGCCTGACTTGTCAGGCGCTAAAAGCAACCAATGCATTTTTGTCCATACAACAGACAACGTGGTTGCTGTCTGTGGTTTATGACGACGAAGAAGAAGAAGTAGAATGTAGTCATTGGGACTTTACTTTTATTGATAAGTGGCAAAGCTTTTGGCCTGGGCCAAGGGTTAAGGACATGAGATGAGGAAAACGCTAAAGAACACGGAGAAAGGTGGACGTCAGAGGCAGCACTGAGAGTATAGGCAATACAAGTAGTAGTTGCTATTAAATGAGATTTAAGCATCAGCATATATAAACACTAATCCACCACTAGCTTCAGCACAATCAACAAACAAATAGACATCCCTCATAGCATAGAAGTACGAAACAGCAGCAGTAATAGCGGCACAGTAAGCCTGCAGCATCAGATAGTAGAAGCAGCAAATTGTAACACATCATAGTATGCCCGCAGTAGCAGCAAATGGCAGTACAGCAGCTAGAAGGTATAGCACAGCAGTAGCAGCAGCAGCATTAAGCGGCGAGTAGGTATAGTAGTAGCAGAGTATATCAACACAGCAGCTAGCAGTATCTAGCAGCAACAACGCAATAGCAGCAGCAGCAACAGCAGTATAAACAACACATCAGCAACACTAACAGCAATGCGTCAGCAGTAGTATACAAGCATTAACAACATAAACAGAAGCAGTAAACAGCAGCAGTTCATTACACACAACATTGACACATAAGCATAGCAGCAGCAGCAGCAGCGAAGACGCTAGGGAAATGTGCAAGTCACATCTGTATGAAGTTTCGGTTTATGATGCTTCTGATTATTTATTGAATAAAAACAGGCAAACTTTCAGGTTATCACTTTGCGTGCTCCCACAATTTTCTGTAACTACACAGGAGATCAAATTAAGCCAGTCTGTT
Source organism: Stramonita haemastoma (assembly GCA_030674155.1). Lineage (NCBI taxonomy): Eukaryota > Metazoa > Mollusca > Gastropoda > Neogastropoda > Muricidae > Stramonita > Stramonita haemastoma. Next base: position 47,264,051 of record CM060329.1, read on the forward strand.
TTATAGCTTTACACACACGCGAGCACACACACAAGCGCGCGCGAACACACACACACACACATACACACACACACTAATGAATAAATAAAAAAATAAACAGAGAGAGAGACAGAGACAGACAGACAGACAGACAGACAGACAGACAGACAGGCAGGCAGGCAGGCAGGCAGGCAGGTAGGCAGGCAGGCAGGCAGGCAGACAAGCAGGCAGGCAGGCAGACTGACTGACAGGCAGACAGACACAGATACAGGGAAGCAGACACAGAGAGACAGAGTCAGAGACAGAGAGTACAGCGATATATGTCTTGCCTTGCCTTGTCTTGCCTCGCATCACTTTTCCTCCTTGGTTGGACTTCTTTCGACTTGCCTTCTCCTGTCTTGCCTTAGCCTGTCCTGACTTTGATGTTTTTTCTCTTTTTTTACACTATGCTCCAAATATGTGCCTTTTTTTTCTTCATACTTTACGTAACACATACCCTTTTTCTTCTCTCTTTTTTTCTCCGCCAACAAAACGCAACATTATCTCTTTATCCTTTTTTTTTCTCTCTCTTTTGATCACTACATTTTTATCCATCTTCCCCCGATCATTTCCTTACCTCCCCTCCCCCCCCCCCTCCTTCAGAAAAGAAAAATAGATATCCGTCTTTTTGTTTGGACATGATGATTCTCTATTTTGATTGCAGTTATCTCAGAGAAACTTCCTGGGACAAGATCATACTGATCTGCAAAAAATTGATATCAAATACTCGGGGAAACTTGGCTTCTAATAGCTAGTTGATTCAAAAGCTCTAGGCTCATTTTACTATCCCTAGTTTTCTTTTGTTTTGTAGATCTTTCTTTTTTAAAAACTATTATCTTTCTTTCCATCCCATTTTCTTGGTTTTTGTTGAGTTGGCTGTTTGGCTTGTTGGGAGTTTTTGTTGATTTGGTTTTTTTCCCTAGCTGGTTTGGCTTATGCTTTGTTTTGGTATATTCTTTTATATTTTCTTATTGTTATTATTTGTGTTGGCAGGTCCGAAGTTGCATTCGATCTAGTGCTCGAATTATTGAATAGTTCATATTTGTTGAGTTTTTAATTTCAGAGCTAGAGATCACTTTTGAGACATCTTGGAAATGTCATACCGATATTGACTACCAAACTGGGTATTCTGCATGTCTTTGTTTATATCGTTTTATATCTGTTTTTAATCTCTGTCCTCTTTGTTACACAAAGACAGATTCACGAACACACACACACACTACACATACACACACAAATACACACACATACACTACATACACACACGCATGCATATGCATAAGCACGCAAGCACGCTCGCACACGCATGCACGCACAAACACACACACACATGCGCGAAACCACCCATACCCACCCACCAACACACACACATACACCATACCGCACCCACACACACACCACCTCTCCACCACACACACACACAACCGCGCCACACACACACACACACACACACACACACACACACACACACACACACACACACACACCCCTTCATTCATTCATTCATTCATTCGCGTGTACACATGATCTTCCCTGCTTTTTGTATATCTCATTTACAATTCGTGTGATGTGTTATTGTATTAAAGGGAATCAAATTATATGGAGTTTTACTGCTGTCTTAGTGTATTTTATTTTATTCCAGAGTTGCGTTTTCGTGGTGTTGCATTATGTGATTGATTGGATCTTGTGTTGTAATTATTTGTTCGACTTAAAATGCGCTACGACCTCTAGAATCAGGAGCAGGGTTTTTTTGTGTGTTTTATCGGATTGTCATAAATAGGGTATTATCTTAATACTAGTCCTTCCTGCTTTGAATGTTGCAATTGGTTTGTTGTTGGTGTTGTTGTTATTGATGAGAATGATAATTATGTTGGTGATGGTGAAAATGCTTTTATTATCGTTGTTGTTGCTGCTGGTGGTGCTGGTGCTGGTGTAGTGTTGTTATTGCTGTTCTTATTTTGTTGTCTTTTTGTGTGACTGTTTTATCTTTTTTTTAAATCTCATTTTTTTCTAGCGTTTTTCTTATCTTGTTATTCTGAATGGCAATGCAGATTTTTGTGATATGAAGAGCTCTGGAAACTCCCCCCAATGCAATCGTAAGCCTTCACGTTTTCCCAGTGCGGTCCTCGTCTCTCAGAAATCCTTACTATCCTTTTTGCTGATTCCTCCAATGATATAGCTGGAAGCTTTCCTTCCTGATACCCCTTCCTTGGAGTGGAGATCATAGAGAATGTTCTTTTTGTGTGTGTGTTTTTTTTTTTCAAATTCTCTTCACATTACCCCTTTCCTCTCTCTATGTGTGCTTGATGTCAATTATTTGTGTTGGCTCGTCTGATTGTTTTCACTTAAAACACCAGGATTTCTGGATTGAAAATAGTCAATGAGGATAAACCGGGGGGTGAGGTGTAGATGTGAATGATTGAACAAGAAATAAAGGCAAAGGTGTTCGATCTGTGGACAGTACCAATCCTACTTTTAGACATTCATTGTCACTTTGCTCCGTCAAATGACAGTTAGGGTTTTTTCATTTTGTTTTTGTTTGTTGTCGTTTTTGTTGTTGTTTGATTATTTGTATTTGGCGGGTTTTTTATTTATTTATTTTTTTATTTATTCTTTTTTTTTTCTTTTTTTTTGGGGGGGGGGGGGTGATAGCCTAGTGGTTAGTGCTTTGAGCTCGTGATGGAAAGAGACAAAAAAAACCAAGGTCCCGTAAGCAACTACACACATACAAAGCATCTTGCACACAATTAGATCTGTTCTGCCTTTCGGAAGAGTAGGCTATCGCAGTGCCAGTGGGAACAGAGGATAAAATTAGAGACAGAGAAAAAACACATCAAAAATGCATGCACACTAGTGTTGTGTTTAAACATCAACCCTGAAGCAGAATTCAGTTCTGTATGAGCAACATACATTGAAAAAAACCAAAAAAAAGCTATAACTGAAATACCCCCCCCCCCCCCCCCACATCCCAACCCCCAATAAAAAAAACAACAACAACAGCAAACAGCAGCAAAAACGCCCAAAACAACAACACAATCACAACTACAAACAAAAACAAGCAACAAAAGAAGCCTTCTAGCTGTGCATGTCAGCTTTCCCAGTGGTAGTTCTAAGCGGCACGCAAGGATATAATATGCAAAATCCTTCTGTATGTAGGAATGTTTATCTTTCGTTGTTTTTCTCTCTGTCTGCCTGCCTGCTTATCTACATCTCTCTGTGTGTTGTGTTGTGTTGTGTTGTGTTGTGTGTGTGTTGCGTGTGTGTGTGTGTGTTGTATGTGTGTGTGTGTGTGTGTGTGTGTGTGTGTTGTGTGTTTGTTTGTGTTGTGTTGTTGTTTGTGTTGTGTTTGTTTTGTGTGTGTGTGTGTGTGTGTGTGTGTGTGTGTGTGTGTGTGTGTGTGTGTGTGTGTTGTGTGTGTGTGTGTTGTGTTGTGTGTGTGTCACACTCGTTGGCTCTCTCTCTCTCTCTCTCTCTCTCTCTCTCTCTCTCTCTCTCTCTCTCTGTCTCTCTGTCGCTGTCTCTGTCTCTCTCTCTCAGTGAGTGTTCTTTGTCTGTCTGTCTCTCTGTCTGCCTGCCTCTCTGTCTCTCACCCTCTGCCTCTCACCCTCTCTTCTCTCTTCTCTCTCTCTCTCTCTCTCTCTCTCTCTCTCCTCTCTCTCCTCTTTCTCTCCATCTCTATCTTTCTCTCTATTTCTCCGTTTGTGTTTGTCTGTCTCCGTGAGTGCGTGTCATTCGATCTGTGTCTGTCCCTTTCCATCTTTCTGTCTGTCTGTGTCTCTTTCGTTGTCTCCGACTCCTGATGTCTCGCTTCCACTGTTTGTCCCTCTCTCTGTCTGTGTATCTCTATGTGTCTGTCTCTCCCTTTGTGTCTCTTTGTGTCTCAGTCTATCTCTGTTTGCCTGTCTGTCTCTTTGTCTGTCTCTGACTCTGTGTGTCTGCCTGTGTGTCTGTGTATCTGTGTGTGTCTGTCTGTCTTTCTATGTGTCTATGTGTCAATGTATGTATGTATGTATGTATGTATGTATGTATGTCTGTATGTCTGTATGTCTGTATGTATGTCTGTATGTCTGTATGTCTGTATGTATGTATGTATGTATGTATGTATGTATGTATGTATGTATGTATGTATGTTGTATGTATTCTCTGTCTCTCAATCTCTCTATCTCTATCCATCTATCTATCTCTGCCTCACAGTCCCATCCTCTCCCCCCATCTTTCTATGTCTATTAGACTGTCAGCCACCGCTCCTCCCCCCTTTCCTTGCTGCCAATCTCTGTATTGATCAGTAGAGGGATAGAGCACTGCACAGCTTGAGCTGATGTAGCCTACCCTGTGCTATACCTACTTGTGTTAGGACTCTAGGGGACCTTTTTTCATGGAATTGAAATAAAAATTAAAAATTAAAATTTTAGCAAACCATTGGTCCCTACGAAAATCTTCTATCAATCGTAAAGAAGCGTAAACTTAAATGGTACGGGAATGTTACAAGATCAAAAGGCCTAGCAAAAACAATTCTGCAAGGCACTGTCCAAGGAGGAAGAAAAAAGAGGCAGACCAGGAAGAGATGGGAGGACAACATCAGAGGCATATAACTCAACAAAACCCTGAGAAAGGCAGAACAGGGAGAGGAATGGAGGGAACTGGTGATCAAGTCTTCATGGGTGCCCCCACGGTCGCCAGACTAAGGGATAGATAGATAGAAATAAAAGTGTTGTTGTTGTCGTTTCTCTATATTATATGTTTGGTGTTCTGTCAATCTTATCTTCTCCTGCCAACCTTTGTAATGTTTAGGACAGAACACTTCGTAGCTAATATCACTGAAAGTGAACAGACGTTAAATTGAAGACACGGTGTAGTCTGGGAAGTTGTGGCCTTTTCCCTTATAATCTCCAAATAAGAAACCAAACTTTTCTTGGGTGTTGTTGTCTTTGTGCGTGTCTTTTGTTTTGCTGTTGTTTGTTGTTTGTGTGTAGGGTCCTGTCAGCCACACTCCTTTACTGTTCATCTCTCTGTTGATCAGGGCAAGACATTGCTCAGTCTGGGATGATGTTGTTTGTCTCCCGTGTTGAATACAATTCAAGTCAAGTCAAGTCAAAAGCACTTTTAATCATCCCATGAAGGGCAATACTGACAGACATTTTGATACGAATCATAATCAAAAGACACAAGACTGCTACATGTTTGTGTGTTATATGTGTGTGTGTGTGTGTGTTGTGTGTTGTGTGTGTGTGTGTGTGTGTGTGTGTGTGTGTGTGTGTGTGTGTGTGTGTGTGTGTCTGTCTGTCTGTCTGTCTGTCTGTCTGTCTGTCTGTCTTGTCTGTAGTTTGATTTTGTTACTGATTTTTTCCCTTGTATGTAGGGGGCTTGTCAACTCCACCCCTACCCCCACCCCTACCCCCTGGCTCCAATAACTGTGTCTCTATTGATCATGATAGAGCAGTATGTAGTGTGTAGTGAGATGCCTGTCCCCTGCTTCATACAGTCTTTTTGTTTTCTTGGTTTCTTTTCTCTTTCTCTTTAGTAAGTTTTATATTTTTATGCCTGTCGTTTTTTTGGTTATTTTTTATTCTTTTTTTTTCTTCTACTTTTGACGTTGGCTTGCTTGAGTGGCTTTTTCATATCTTTTTGTAACTTATTTTGGTTTTCTTTTTTTTCTTTTGAGATGTTTTCTTCCATGTTTTATTTTCTTATCTTTTTGTGTCTTTTCTTTTATGTTTTCTTTCTTTTTTTATTTCATTTTTCTTCTTTTTTTTCTCCTTGTTTTTCGTTTTAAAAGAAGGTGTTGAAGGTCTGTGTGTGTGTGTGGTGTGTGTTTGTGTGTGTGTGTGTGTGTGTGTGTGTGTGTGTGTGTGTGTGTGTGTGTGTGTGTGTGTGTTGTGTGTGTGTGTGTGTGTGTGTGTGTGTGTGTGTGTGTGTGTGTGTGTGTGTGTGTGTTGCGTGCGTGTATGTGTGTGTGTGCGTGCGCGCGCATGCGTGCATGTGCGTGTATGATATTTTTGTTATCTATTTGTTTCTTTCTTTCTGTGTAGGGGGCTTGTCAAATCCACCCCCACCCCACCCCTACCCCTGGCCCCAATGATTGTGTCTCTATTGATCACGATAGAGCAGTGTGTAGAGTGTAGTGAGATGTCTGTCCCCTGCATAATATAGTCTTTCCTTTTTTTTGTTTTTTTTCTCCTGCTCTTACGTAGGTTTTATATGCATGTCGGTTTTTGTTGTTGATATTTTTTTTCTTTGTTTTACTTTTGACGTTGGCTTGCTTGAGTGGCTTTTAAAGATTTTTTTTTTTCTCTTTTTGCTTTCTTTTCTTCCTTTTAGATATTTTCTTTCATGTTTCATTTTCTTCTCTTTTTGTTTTTTCTTTGAAAAAAAGTTTTCCTACTTACTTCATTTCTTTTTTTTCTTTCTTTTTTTCCTTGTTTCTCGTTTTTAAAGAAAGATATTGAAGTCTGGCGCGCGCGCGCGCATGTATGTGTGTGTGTGTGCGTGCATGCACGCGCGGCGTGATCAAAATTCTGATAGAAATGTTGCTTAACAAACTGAAGTTATCTACTAACCATGAAGTGGTACTTTAAAAGACTTAATCGTGTGATAAAAGTGCAATGCATGAACATTGTGCTAAAAGCTGCAGCTCATGAATTTTGCACTAAAACAGTAATGCATAAAATGATTTACTAGCTGTGAAACTGTATTAGAAATTGCAATGCACGAATTGTAATCAGGAAGTGCAATGCATGAAATGTGTACTAAAAACTGCACACACAAACTTTGTACTAAGAAACTGCAATGCATTAACTCTGTACTGAAACCTCAATGCACGACATTAACTACTAATTGTGAAAGTTTGTACTTAAAGCTTACAATGCAGGAATTAGGTACTAAAAACTGCAATACTTGGCTTTTATACTAAGAAACCCACAATTGCGTATATTCTTCAATGCGCATGACAATTAAATCACTAATTGTGAAAGTGCTATAACTAAAAGCTACAATGCATGATTTAGTAGTGGCTAAGAACTCAGTGTTGTTCTTTTGTACTAAGAAACCTGCAATGCGCATATTATTCAATGCATGACATTAACTACTAATTGTAAAACGTGTGCACTAAAAGCTACTATTGCATGAGTAGTTATGTACTAAAAACTACAATGCTTGGCTTTTGTACTAAGAAACCTGCAATGCGTGAATTATGCCACACTACGATTTTATCATACTGATCCAATCTTTCTCCTCGCTCTTGTTGGTCTTCTTGCTTCCATTTCTTTTTGCTGTGTACTTTCTCCTCTGCATCGATTCTGGCAATCCACACAGAGAAGGGAAAACCTGTTGTGGATATTGTGATCAGACAAGTCGTCACAACTTCCACAACCAGTCTTGTCTTTCTTATCAACAGTGCCGTCCGTTTTTGATCTCTTTATTGATTTCCATACACAGAGAGAGAGAGAGAGAGGAGAGAGAGAGAGAGAGAGAGAGAGAGAGAGAGAGAGAGGAGAGAGAGGAGAGAGAGAGGGGGAGAGAGGGATGAGAGTGAGTGGAGAGGAGAGGATGAGGAGGAGAGAGGAGAGAGGGGGAGTAGAGAGAGAGAGAGAGAGAGAGAGAGAGAGAGAGAGAGAGAGAGAGAGAGAGAGAGAGAGAGACAGACAGAAGCAGGACAGGACAGAAGAGAAGCAGAAGACGACAGACGAGAAGAGAGAGAGAGAGAGAGAGAGAGAGAGAGAGAGAGAGAGAGAGAGAGAGAGAGAGAGAGAGAGAGAGAGAGAGAGAGAGAGAGAGAGAGAGGAGAGAGAGAGAGAGAGAGGAGAGAGAGAAGAGAGCGAGCTAGCTTTTGGCTGCAATATGCATATCTAGGGATCTAACAAGGAAGCATTTTCGCTTCCTTTCTAAGGCTGGTGGATGATGTGTGTTATGAAAATTTTAGCATTTCATACTATTATTTTCTGCCTTTCTTTTTTCTTTCAAGCTGTCAGTTTTTGTGTATTTTTATACAGGTTATGAGATTGTTTTCACACATAGGTTAGGAATCTTTAGATTAATAATGTCTGATTCCACCTTACACTAAAAGCATCATCGTTGGATCTACCTCTCTTAAACGCTGTAACTGGACTATTATCAGACTGACTTCATATACCACTTTGTTTGTTGTGGTGCAGATGGAAATCGGCATTTTGGCTGCATGTACTACATTACATTTGATAGAATGTGACCTTAATTTACTTTGAACCAAACGGTTACTGAACCTACATTATTTTGTGTTGCTTTCTTTGTTGTGGCACAGATGAAAAAGAATCAGTTTTGGCAGTTATGTCTGTGTCAATTTGGAACGAATCTGTCTCTGAATCTGTCTGTCTCCAGTCCTCTGTCTCTCTCTGTCTTCGTCTGCTGTCTGTCTGTCTGTCTGTCTGTCTGTCTGTCTGTCTGTCTGTTGTATGTATGTTGTATGTAGTATGTATGTTGTATGTATGTATGTTGCTGTCTGTCTGTCTGTCTGTCTCTGTCTTCTGATTCTCTGTTTGTCTGTATGTCTGTCTGTCTGTCTCTCTCTCTGTCTCTCTCTGTCTCTCTCTGTCTCTCTCTGTCTCTCTGTCTCTCATTCTCTCTCTCTCTCTCCCCTTCATCCACCACTCTCTCTCTTTCTGTCGGCGTTCAAATTCAATAATTATACGTATTGTAAGCATAGATATCTATCATAATTCTTCACTTCTTCTCCATGCTATGACAATCTTCTTTGAAAGCCCAAATTCCACCTTTCCCCTATTTGTCAACCCACCCATCCCACCCATCTTTACACTCAAAGACCCACCTCTCTATACATTCACCACATCAAAGACGCATCTCTGGAATACATGGAATAATCACATTCGTAATTTCCCCCGCCTAAAGCCATACAACTGATTCGTTCCACAGAAAGACTGTTCAGAGGTTTCTTTCCCAAGGTGCAATATCACGTACACATCGATTGGCTGAAGCAAAGTCAACGGGCACGATGATTGGTTGTGTCTGTACATTGTTGTGTGGAGTCTGCAAGTCTGGTGCCTCTGTTTTCTTCCAGTTGTGTGTCTTTGATGGGGCTTGATTTGTGGGCTTATGCTAAGTGTCTGTTTCTTTGTCTGTCTATCTGTCTGTCTGTCTGTCTGTCTGTCTGTCTGTCTGTCTGTCTGTCTGTCTCTGTCTCTGTCTCTGTCTCTGTCTCTCTCTCTCTCTCTCTCTCTCTCTACTCTCTCTCTCTCTCTCTCTCTCTCTCTCTCCTCTCTCTCTCTCTCTCTCTCTCTCTGTGTCTCTCTCTGTGTCTCTCTCTGTGTCCTGGATGAAAAAAAAATTGAATGCTTATCTGTAACTTTAAAACAAAAAGGTTATAATAGTGATGATTATCGTCATCATCATCACATCATCATCATCATCATCATCATCATCATCATCATCATCATCATCATCATCATCATCACCCATCATCTCATCATCCCATCTCTCTTCTCCCCCCATCCTCTCTCTGTCTCTCTTCCCTTCTCGTCTTCTCTTCTGTCTCTCTGTCTCTTCTCTCTTCTTCTTCTTCTTCTTCTTCTTCTTCTTCTTCTTCTTCTTCTTCTTCTTCTTCTTCTTCTTCTCTTCTTCTTCTGCTCTTCGCAATTCTTCTTCTTCGCAATTCTTCTTCTTCGCAATTCTTCTGCGTCTTCGCAATTCTTCTTCTTCGCCAATCTTCGCAATTCTTCTGCGTCTTCGCAATTCTTCTTCTTCGCAATTCTTCTTCTTCGCAATTCTTCTGCGTCTTCGCAATTCTTCTTCTTCGCCAATCTTTGCAATTCTTCTGCGTCTTCGCAATTCTTCTTCTTCGCCAATCTTCGCAATTCTTCTGCGTCTTCGCAATTCTTCTTCGTTATTCTTCTTCTTCGCAATTCTTCTTCATATCATATGCAGATTGTCATATTGGTTTTAACTCTCACCTCATATACATTAATCTTTTTTAAAAATTCTTCATGGAAACGGAAACACAAAGTTGCTTCAGTCCATTTTTCATTCACGTAAGGTCACATTATGTGTGCGAGTGTGTGGGGGTGTGGGTGTATGTGAAAATGAATGTGCATGCGCAACGCAGAGTGTGAAAAGAGTGGGAGTGAAAGTGAGAACATAAAGTGGTGAATGATCGTGGGTGTAGAAAAGCTGTGAAAAGCAAGGCATCTGAGTGTTGGAACTGAAATATGATGTTATGCTGACTCGAGAAAAAAAAAACCCTGTCAAAACACAGAATCCATTTGTTGAGACTGGGGCATGGCTATGCTAGCTTTTCTTTTAAAAAAAAAGAAAAGCTGTTATTGATTGATTGATTGATTGATTTTTTTTTTTATTTACATAGAGAATAATCGAATAAGCACTCATGTGGGTTTTTTTTTACATCCAGCCCCCGTGTGTATGCAGTTTTGTAAATTTTGTCATCCGTTCCCACCACTACACAACAGCCTACTCTTTCAAAATGCGGAACAGGATTTAACATGCGCTCAAGATGTTCTATAGGCGTTCGCACACGGGACCTCGCATGCAGAACATCTTGCGCACACGTTAAATCCTGTTCCACTTTTCGTAAGAGTAGGCCATCGTGTGCCGGTGGGAACAGATGACATTTACAAAACTGCATACACACGGGACTGGATGCAAAAAAGCACAGAGTGCTTATTCCATTATCCTCCATATAAAAGAATAAATCAATCAATCAATCAATCAATCAATCAGTCGGTTTATAGTCTCCTCCGGTGGACTTTTGGGGGTAGTGGAGTCTTCACTGATGATAACTCCAGAGGAAAATCCCCTCTACAGGGATTCGATGGAACACGGGCTTTCAGATTGCGAGTGCAATGTTCTAACCACTAGGCTATCCCGTCCCCCCAACCCCGCCCCCCCGAAAAAAAACAAAGTATCCTTCTGCTGAGAATAAAGCACGGATATGCTAGCTTTTAAAAAGCTTTTAAAAACCAAGTATTCATGTTGCTGAGACTAAAGCATGATATATTAATTTTAGCAAAGAAAACACTGTCTAAAACAAAGTGTCCTAATGTTGATACTGAATGGAATATGATATGCTTATTTTATCCACAATTTTCGCCTACAACTCTTGAACTCTTTATGTGGTTTCTACACAGACACGACAATCATAATTGTTGTCATGTGATAGGGGGTGTCCATGGTGTGTGTGTGTGTGTGTGTGTGTGTGTGTGTTGTGTGTGTGTGTGTGTGTGTGTGTGTGTGTGTGTGTGTGTGTGTGTGTGTGTTGTGTGTGTGTGTGTGTGTGTGTGTGTGTGAAGAGAGAGAGAGAGAGAGAGATTGTGTGTGATGTTGTGTGTGTGTGTGTGTGGTGTGTGTGTGTGTGTGTGTGGTGTGTGTGTGTGTGTGTGTGGTGTGTGTGTGTGTGTGTGTGTTGTGTGTGTGTGTGAAGAGAGATTGTGTGTGTGTGTGTGGTGTTGTGTGTGTGTGTTGTGTGTGTGTGTGTGTGTGTGTGTGTGTGTGTGTGTGTGTGTGTGTGTGTG
>CM060329.1:47285581-47293081 GCA_030674155.1 Stramonita haemastoma
TGTCTCCTCCGACGGTATTGGCAGCCAAACGTTGGGAAATTCAATGTCAATATAAGAAACTGCATAGTTTGGAAGTCTACTCTGCATGACGTAAACAGGGAGCGGTCGAAATGACAAAAAAAGGATCTAATATGTGAAAATTTCAAAGCTTTTGAAGTTTGAAACCTCAAGGAAAGAAACCCCATTTCTATGCTGTTTGCTTTGAAAGGTAAACATCAAAAGGGCTTTGCATTTTGACAGGCTAAGTCTAGTTTTTGTACATGTAATGTCCAGCTTGAGACATTTTCTGTCCTTCTTTCGAATCAAGCCCTGGATAATTATAGTTTTCAAATATGGTACCCTTAAAATGAATTGCCTAAACAGATTAACCTCACAACTTGATTACATTTTTTTATGCATTATTGCATTTTTTGTTATTGCTTATCATAAACATTTGAAGACACGACGCATACATTTAGATATGCGTTTAATTGTTTGGATGCTGTACATATGTGTCTGTTTGCATTGTTCTCAAGCCTTAGGAAGTGGTGCCTTAGGAACACCTATTATAAGCTTTGAGATATATATATATATATATATATATATATTTTATATATATATAATATATGTTATAGAGAGAGAGACCCCCCCACACACACACCCAACACACTCCCTCCCCCATCCCCCCCACCTACCCCCCCCCCCACACACACACACATTACATTCACTCAGACAAATAAACTTCTGTCTACAGTGACAGACATCAGTTAAAACCTGTATAGATTGGTGGCATGAAAAGATCTTAGGGGCGGAGGGAGGGAGGGAGAGGAGGGAGGGGAAGAAGGGAGGGAAGGAAGTAGGGAGGGGGAGGGAGAGGGGGGCCTAGCAGCCGTGACTGATGGCGGATCTCCACTTTGTAGATTGTTAATCTGGCCCGCAAGACTTGATTATTTGGCCTGGTCTTAGTGCAGTTGCTGTGAGATGGGATTGTATTGAGCTACAGGCGGAAAATGCAGGCTGGTGATTTTGTGTGTGTGTAGTGAGTGTGTGGTGGGGATGTGGTGGGGGTGGGTGGGGTGATGTGTGTGTTGTGTGTTGTGTGTGTGTGTGGGGGGGGGAGAGTGGGTAGATGTTGTCGTGTGTGTGTGTGTGTGGGGGGGGGGGCGGATGTATTTTGGTGTGTACGTGTTGTGTGTGTGTGGTGTGTGTGGGTGTGTGTGTGTGTGTGTGTGTGTGTGTGTGTGTGTGTGGTGTGTGGTGTGTGTGTGTGTGTGTGTGTGTGTGTTTGATGGGGTGTGAGTGGGTGCTGTGTGTGTATTTTTGTATGTGTATGTGTGTGGGGGGGGGGAGGTTCGTTTCTTGTTTAAGATCCCAGGTTCACCAATGGTGAGATTTTTGCAAATGCTACCGTTCCCCCCCCCAGCCCCCCCATCAGTTAGGTAGCCACATTCCGACTTCGGTGATACGTTGGAAATTGAACCTACCAATTCTGCCAGGACAGTTGGGAGGTACCTCCCTGCTCTTTTCGATTTTCAACTGTCCTGGATGGGTTGCTTTGACGAGCACAAATTCGTAAGCATACTGGTCCAACTGGTTTAGGGTAAGGCTGGGAATCGAATCCAGAGCTTTATAGTTTACTGATTAGGCAGGTAAAAGTCTAAACCAACCAGCCTCCTTCCTATCCCTGTCATCCTATGATTGATTTGTGCAATGATTATGATGTGCAATGTGTACTTTCACACGCCCACATCGGCAGATTGTTCAATTGTTTCTCCTTTCTCCCCTGAGGACTCTCTGCTGCCATGCTCTACGCGAGGTTCTTACCACTTAAATTTCATGTAATTCCAGGGGACGGGATAGCTCAGTGGGCAGAGCACTCGCATTCCCCAAAGCTAAGGTTGAGCAGCATCGAGCGTGGTTACCAAGGGGATGGGTGACCGTTTGTGCACCTTAGCTTCAGTACAGTCCCCCCCCCAGTTCACCCAGCTGTAAATGGGTACATGCCCTCTTTAGGGTCAGGGAGGGTAAACCAACAAGGGAGAGGAGATGGGCTCCGCCTTTAATATGCTGGCCCCAAGAGAAGCTGAGGTCTCTGACACCTCGCTCTCCTACGACCGCAAAGGTTATGATACACCTTTACCTTTTGATTCTACAGGAGTGGGGGAAAGGTAGTGGGTGTTCTTGAAATACAGTTTTTGAAGACCTGCGTGATCCCTGCTAGGTGACCAGGACTGTCTAGAAAACTCAGTGCAGTGTCAGAGCGACTCTTCAGGAAGCTGTAGAGAAGTGTGGTCAATGATTATGATAGCAGAAAAGAAATCCCAAATAGTACAACACAGCACAATTTTTCGTCTTTTGGTTTATGACTGAAATATACATCTATGTCCAATGTAGGAATAATATAAAAAATATAATATGCCCCAATTTTGTGTGAACAAATGATCAACTGCTTCATATTAATTTGGATATCGAAGTATTTGAGAATGAATAATACATAAATATTCAGTGTTGAGTGGTGTATTAAGATAAGTCGTTGGCGATGTTTGCAGTGATTGTTGGTGTGAAGTCACAGACTTCTATAGAAGATACTTTTTGTTGTGTCCTTTCTTTTGGACAAACGAAAAACTGGAAAAAGTAAACATTGTTGATTAGAATAAAACTGCAATAAAATGCAATGTTATACAATACAAGGCAACTCAATACAATTCAATATAAAACAACACAATGCTACACAGTACAATACTACACAACACAACACAATATAATAAATTCCTCTAGACACAATCGTTCAAATGTGAGGGCGGTGTCAGTATTTTCACCTTGTTTTTCCATCATGAATATTCTACCCAGAAAATCAACACACAAAACTAAACAAAACTTAAAAAAAATAAACAAATATTTATGATAGACAGATCTCCGTGCTTATGCACAACAACAACAACAAAAACAACAAAATCAGCTATTTTGCAAGTTTCCTGACTAGAAAGCAGAAATATAGATTTCAAACATGCTGCCCGACAGAGATAAAGATGCGATGACTCACACACAATATATTCATGTGTTGACACAAATCTCCACCTACATTCGCACACAGAAGCTGGAGCATTGCCAGGTAATGAAAGCGACAGAATTCAGTCCTGGTTAGCGCGGGCTTAACTGACTTAGAGTTTAAATCTCTAAGGGGACTAGTGGATTAAGATGGAGATTTAATTTTTTTCCAGTCAATTTGTATGCATTAATACCATTGCCACGTCACCCCCGGTTTTTTATGTGAATACATACGCAGATGATAATTTTGTTAACTTTCGTGTGCTGATTTTCTGGGTAGAATATTCATGATGGAAAAGGAAAGTTAAAAAACACTGACACCACCCCCACATTTGAACGTTTGAGTCCATATGAATTGTGATATGGATGGATCGGTGGTCTAGGTGGTAACGCGCTTTGCCTAGAAAGCAAAAAGTCCGGGTCGGAGTGTGCGGTGGTTCGTATCCCGTTTGAGCCCAAAACTTTTTCCCCATCCATTAGATCCTGAGTGGTGGTCTGGGCGCTAGTCTTTCGGATGAGACGATAAACTGAGGTTCTGTGTGTTACATATCACTATTAGCGCACGTAAAAGAACCCACGGCAACAAGGGGGTTGACCCTAGCAAAATTCTGTAGAAAAAAGCCACACTGATAGGGAAACAAATACAGTTGCATACAGGAAAAAAATGGGTAGACGCTGCACATGTGGCGACGCGCTCTCCCCCGGGGAGAGCAGCCCGAATTCCACACAGAGAAATCTGCTGTGACATAAAGTGCTACAAAATACAAATACAAAAAAATACAAAATATTGTCTGCTGCATGGGCAACAGCTTGCTCTCCATACTTTCTGACCCAGGCTTTGTGCCCTAGAGCCCGCTACATATGCAGAAGATCAACACATCCGTCAATGATCTTCCAGTCTATTTAGGCTTTTGGTAGGGTGTAGACAGATCGAAATGAGGAATATATGCCTGGTATAACTTTAAAGTAGACTGGTTGGTGTGGTTGGAATTGTTAGTAGGTGTGGTGTAGTGTAATAATACCAGTAATGATTCATTATCATTCAAATTGTTTTCTAGCTGAAGGAAAGTGGTTGATATTGTTTCGTATGTTCTTGTATCTAACATCTACTAACGGTATGTGATGTTTGACGAAATACTGTTTGAAGAAATAACAGAAAACTAGAACGACAGAGGGGGTTGTGTAACAATTTGGCATCAAACCACAATGCAACATCAATAAATTTAACAGAGAGAAAAGATTGTAACAAAACCTTTAAAAATGAAAAACAAAGTGGACTAGTAATATGAAAAAGAAATTTTCTGTTCAACAGAACTGCACCTAAATTTTCTGTTGAAACATTCTTTTGAAGGTTTTTGGACAGAAAATACCAGCTGACAATAAACTAAACAGTGCTGTTGGTCAAATTGTCCACAACAAAGTAATACACTAGGCACTTTTTTTGCGAAACTTCTTTTCAAGAGCGTTAATTCTTCTTCTGTGATAATCTTCTGTGGAGACAGGATAGCTCAGTGGTCAGAGCTCTCGCTTTCTCCCAGCCAATGTCAAGCAGCATCGAGCGTGGTTACCAACTGGATGGGTGACCGTTTGCGCGCTTGGCTTCAGTACAGTCCCCCAGTTCACCCAGCTGTAAACAGGTACCTACCTCTTTAGGGTCAGGGAAGGTAAAGCAGCGAGGGAGAGGAGATGGGTGCCACCCTCAATATGCTGGCCCCTAGAGAAGCTAAGGTCTCTGATTCCGGGCTCCCCTACGACCACACAGATTATGGGACACCTTTACCTTTTACTGTACCTGTGGTAATTAGTCTTTCTTAAAATATTAGAGAATGCGATATTCTTTCTCTGAAAGCATTATCTCAGAAAGCGTACTTTTCTGCAATACTAACTTTTCATTTGTACGATCCAGAAGTTACTTTGGAGAAATGTTCGTTTACAAGTTTACGATTTTGTTGGTTTTTAAATACTCTGTGTATATTTGTTGTATTCTGTTTTCTATCAGCATGTTTCTTTTTAGGAGAGGAGAGATGTAGGCGGGTTTTGTTGCGGTTTTGTTTTCAGGGGTAGTGGGTGATGGTAGTGGTGGGAGGTCTTACTATAACTTTTTTCTTCATTTATTTTTATTTTTTATTTTATTCTTTTATATCGAGGATAACGGGATAAGCACTCTTGTGCTTTTTTTTTTATCCAGTGCACGTGTGTATGCAGGTGTGTAAATATTGTCATCTGTTCCCACCATAACACGATGGCCTACTCTTACGAAAAGCGGAACAGGATTTAACGTGTGTGCAAGATGTTCTGCATATGTTCGCACACGGGGCCTCGGTTTACAGTCTCATCCGAAAGACTTTTGGGGAGAGTGGAGTCGGCACTGATGTAGTATATGTACGCCTGTGACATGAGTTCTAAAGCAAAATAAATGTTAAAGATTTCAGATCTCTCTCTCTCTCTCTCTCTCTCTCTCTCTCTCTCTCTCTCTCTCTCTCTCTCTCTCTCTCTCTCCTCTCTCTCTCTCTCTCTCTCTCTCTCTCTCTCTCTCCCTTTGCATGCATGCGTCTACACAATAATTATATGCGTGTTGTGCGCACGTATGTGTATGTGCGTACACTTGCATACGTGCGTGAGGAAGAGATGCAGGTATGCATGTTTGTCTGTTTGTTTGCTCATGCACGCAAGCCAAAGAGGGCAAAATTATAGCTCGTGTGTTAATCATTCGTTTTGGCTTTCTTCCAAAATTCCAGCACGCACATTATTTCCTTTTTCTTCAAGTCAGGTCACTCCAGATTTTTTTTTTGAGGGGGGGGGGGGGGACAACAGTTTGTCTCCCTTTTTTGAAAACACGCGATCAATACAGGAAGGTTCTTTCCCCTGCCAACTCCACGTCCCAGGGAATAAAGGGTAGGACACAGCAGGCCTCCCTGTGGAAAGCCTGTAAGGCAGACAGTTGTGTTCTCTGGGGACCGCTGTCAAGCGTTATGATCAAGTGTTATTGCGCTGTCCGGGAGATTACAGTCTAAAAGTTTTGGCTCTTATCCAAGAGATGGAAGTTACCTCGGTTTAAAGCTAGTCAAATGCGCATATTCAGCATTTTTTTGAAAACAAAACTAGGGTAGAAATAAAGGCTCTCATTCCAGGTTTTGCTGTTTTTAGTGTATTTGTTTATTTATAATGGCAAGAAAAGTTTAGTTAAAGGTTTTAGGAGAACATTTGTAGAGTTATCTGTCAGTAAAGTGTATGGAAAATTAGTGAGGGGAATAATTTTGCATTTAAATTGGTGGTGTGTGGTGTGTGTGTGTCTGTGTGTCTGTGTGTGTGGTCTGTGTGTACATGATACATGTATGCATGCTCGTGTGCACAAATAAGAGAGAGAGGAGAGAGAGAGAGAGAGAGAGAGAGAGAGAGAGGAGAGAGAGAGAGAGAGAGAGAGAGAGAGAGAGAGAGAGAGAGAGAGAGAGAGAGAGAGAGAGAGAGAGTGTCTGTGTCTGTGTGTCTCTGTGTGCATATAGACCCTATGTGGGGATGATTCTCATGTATTCGTATTTTGTATTTTGTACCACTTTATGTCACGGCAGATTTCTCTGCGTGAAATTCGGGCTGCTCTCCCCGGGGAGAGCGCGTCGCCACATGTGCAGCGCCTACCCATTTTTTTTCTTTTTCCTGCATGCAAGTGTATTTGTTTCCCTATCAGAGTGGCTTTTTTCTACAGAATTTTGCCAGGGACAACCCCCTTGTTGCCGTGGGTTCTTTTACGTGCGCTAAATAGTGATGTGTAACACACAGGACCTCGGTTTATCGTCTCATCCGAAAGACTAGCGCCCAGACCACCACTCAGGGTCTAATGGATGGGGGAAAAGTTTTGGGTCCAAACGGGGTACGAACCCCGCACACTCCGACCCGGACTTTTTGCTTTCTAGGCAAGGCGCGTGACCACCTAGACCACCGATCCACGCATACACGTTAGTCTGTTTGAGTGCGCGGTAGGTACATAAGTATCAGTTTACACATATACACACAAGTCAATGCCTGTGTACATCAGTCTATCATCCCTCCTTGGTTCTTTCCAAAAGTTAGCTGGCCCAGTCTTCTTTAACATAGTCAGCAGTGCAGTGCATGGCTACAACACACATTTTGAATGTATGCCATAAAGCAGTGAGGAGATGTGTGTGCATGTGTGTGTGTCTATGTGTGTGTGTGTTTGTGTGTGTGCATGTGCGTGCGCGTGCGCGCGCGCGTGTGTGTGCGTGTGTGTAAGTGTGTGTGTTTTGTAAGTGTGTGTGTGTGCGCGTGTGTGTGTGTATAGGGGGAGAATAAATTTGCTCCCACAGCTGTTTGTGCTGTTTGTACTTGAACAATCTCACATACTTGTATACTCACATGCATAAACTGTCTGTACCAATCTCCATGTCAAATCACCCTATTGTTTCTACACGCAAACAAGTGGCAGAGAAGGCAGCACTATCCAAAAAGATGTACACA
>CM060329.1:47298081-47305581 GCA_030674155.1 Stramonita haemastoma
AGGTTACAGCTGAAATGATTGAAGCAAATACAGGCTGTGTATGGCAATGGAACTGTAGATTGTTAGAAGAAAAAAAGGAATTATAAATGGTTAGGATAAGGGAAGTAGGGATTGTTAAGACTGGGGAAATGTAGATTGTTAGGACAAGGGAAATGTTAATTGTTAGGACAAGGGAAATGTTGATTGTTAGGTCAAGGGAAATGTAGATTGTTAGGTCAAGGGAATTGTACATTGTCAGAAAACAGGAATTATAAATGGTTAGATAAGGGAAGTATGGATTGTTAAGACAGGGGAAATGTAGATTGTTAGGACAAGGGAAATGTAGATTGTTAGGTCAAGGGAATTGTACATTGTCAGAAAAAAGGAATTATAAATGGTTAGATAAGGGAAGTATGGATTGTTAAGACGAGGGAATTGTAGATTGTTTATTATTATTATTTATGATTATTGCAATAGTGAGGGAATTGTGGACTATAAAGAAAATTGCTATGCTATTTTGTGGCTTGCTCTTGCATCTTATACAGCCTGATAACAACCAATGGGAGATGTTTTGTTCTTGAAGTCTTTTGTTTGCTTATGTTTTGCCATGCCATTTTCATATGTATTTACCGGGTGGGTGGCTCTTTCTTTTTTCCAAATGATTTACTTGTTCAAATCTGAATGTTTGTTATGTTTTCATGTAAATAAAAGTATTATTAATTTTCTTTCATCTCGTAAAAAAAAATCTCTATGCCGACAAGTTTCCCAAGCCAGCAGCAAAATTTCGCAAAAAATCAAAATTGTCACCCCCCCCCCCCCCCCCCTCCACCTCCTCCCACCCCTAACCCAAATCATGAGCAAATCAACACAGACTGTTCAATAATTATCTATTTAGTGCAGAGAAAACGAAAGTCAACATGTTAATACTGTGACATGGTCGTTCTAACTATTAGTATCGCTCACATTCGCAGTATTCCTAGCAGTTTCCGGTGGACAGGAACAAACCCGTTCCCACCGGTGCAGGAGCTATGCAGAGTGATTTGAATTATTCATTGGCTGTGTGTGCTGATGTTTATGCAGGAAAGAGGCGATCTGAGAGAGCGGCTCTCTCTCTCCACTGTTCTTTTGAAGGCGGACTGAGAGAGGCACTTTGGCTCAGTTCTCTGTATCTCTTTCTCCCTCTGTGTCTCTTTTGTTCTCTTCTGTTTCTGTCTCTTTGCCTTTGCATGCATGCATGCATGCATGCATACATAGATACATAGATACATAGATACATACATACATACATACATACATGCATACATAGATACATACATAGATACATACATAGATACATACATAGATACATACATAGATACATACATACATACATACATACATACATACATACATACATACATACATACATACATACATACATACATACATACATACATACATACATACATACATACATACATACATACATACATACACACACACAACATACATACATACATACATACATACAATACCTTCCAATGAATAAAGTATTCAATAGCTATTAAAAAGATGGTTTATGTATTCTGAACTTCGACTATATCTTGCTGTATTTCTTTAAAAAATCATCACTCCATGGTGACAACACAATAATGTCAGGTACTGACGAGGTTTTCAGACAGTTTATTTCGAAAACATCCCTGAAGTCGGAATATAGCCACCTTAAGTGAGGGTCCAATGATGTTGCTTAGAGCCCCGCTGACCGCACAGGCCATATCGGGGCTGTTAATTGAAGGTACCAAAAATAGCTGTATACATAAAAGCTCTCCATTGGTGACTCAAACCTCATAGTTGAAGCCGAGAAATAAAAACAAACCGAAACAAGAAAACACATGATGCATGTTTTACCTTTCTTTTCGCGTAGTGTTGTTTTATTGATTAAAAAAAGTCTTGAATGTTAGTTGACTTTTTTCTGTTCTCCCTCTCTCCCCCCCCCTCCTCTCTTTTCTTTTAATCTGTGATATTATTCGTGTATATTTTTTTTCTATTTTTTTTTCTCTTTATTATTTTCATTGCTTGTCTCTTTGTCATTGGATTTTCTGTCAATTTTGTTAATTTTCTTCTTTTTTTGCAGCTGTTGTTTTGTCTTCGTCCGTGGTTCTTCTCCTTTGTTAGTTTGTTTGTTTGTTTGTCTGCTGGTTTGTTTGCTCGGTTGTTTGTTTGTATGCTTGGTTGTCTTTGCATGTGTATGTGTGTGTACGTGCGTGCGTGCATATGTGTGTGTGTATGTGTGTGTTTATTTTATTCTATGCTTTTATTTCGAGGATAATGGAATAAACACTCATGTATTTGTTTTTACATCCAGTCTCCGTGTGTATGCAGTTGTATAATTTTGTCATTCGTTCTCACCGGCACACAATGGCCTACTCTTCCACACGCGCACGTGTGTGTATGTGTGCGTATGTGAGTGTGTTTGTGTGTGTGTTTGTGTGTGTGCGTGCATGCGTGCGTTCGTGCAAGTGCTAGTGTCTATGTGTGTGTGTGTGTGTGTGTGTGTGTTTTGTGTGTGTGTGTGTGGTGTATGTGTGTGTGTGTGTGTGTGTCTGTGTGTGATATTTTGTCCATTATTCATACTTCATTCTCTGCACAAGCATACACTTTCGTCTGCAAGTTGCTTGGAGGTGTGGATAAGCGTTTCCTTCCTGGGGTAGGCTATTATCAGATTATTGCTGTTCCTTTGATTCCTATGCAAATGACAGCATGCAGTCTGGGAAGAAAAATGACATAGTGGATTATGGTATGTCAAACTGTTTGCTGTTTGTGTGTGTTTGTAGGGGGAGGGGAGTGGGGGTGGTGGTTGTGTGGTGGTTGTGTGATGTGTGTGTGTGTGTGTGTGTGTGTGTGTGTGTGTGTGTGTGTGTGTGTGTGTGTGTTGTGTGTGTGTGTGTGTGTGTGTGTGTGTGTGTGTAGGGGGAGGGGAGTGGGGGTGGTGGTTGTGTGATGTGGTGTGTGTTGGGGGGGGGGGGGTATGTGCTTGGTCATCAGTTTTAGTCCTTCCACCTATAGTGATACCAGACTGTGTGTGTGTGTGCGTGCGTGCGTGCGTGGTGTGTAGTATGAGTGTGTGTGTTTAGATTGTATTGATCGCTACTATCTAAGGTGTGCGCCAGATCTCTAAATAATGGTTGGAAGAAACACACAGATACGCATGGACGCACTTTTTGTACAAAGTGTTTGCTTACACATGTTTATGTAAAGTCATGAACTTTCAGGTGCAATAGACGAGGCGATTATGTGATTGGCTGGGATTGTGATGATTTTTAAATCCGAAGTGTGAGATTGAGGTCTTAGGGAGACTTTTTGGTTTCAGAGTTGTGAAAAACTACTATTTTTTGCCTGTAGCCTCGTCATGAACTTCCCAAATGTCTGTACTCTTTCGCGTTTTATGATGTGTCCAAAAATGGAAAAGTCCTCATTAGGCCTACTCGTGTCCTTAATCTACTTCAGCTTTGTTTGGGTTACGGAAAAATAAAAATATTGAACATTTAGTCCAGATTTTACTTACTAGTACTTTGTGTCAAGTAGTTCGGCAAACATCCAACTGGATTTTGCAATTGAAGTTGTAGCAAAACTTTAATAATATAATTCTCCTCCTACTATGCAGCCATCCTGGTGAAACTAAATCCTGATAAGTGTACAGCACTGATACTTTACAAAAATAATTGTCGGACATTCACCATGCCCATTTTCCTTTCTCCTAATGAATAAGTCCGCAGTCTACTTTCGGAAATGATTTTTAAATCAGACCTATTCTAGTTTTCGAAACAAGTGTCTTTCAGTTTCTCTCACAAACCTGATCAATACACAGTAGAATTTTTGCCCTATAACCAATTTCACGTTCCAGAAAGCAGACCACAAGAGTTGAGCACATCTCCATGGGGAGTTGTTATAAGGCAGAATGTGTGGTCACTGGAGACCAGAGCGCAGTGTTATGATAAATTGGTATTGCCATGTCTGAGAGCTGGCTAGCTACATCTCTGGCTCTTATCCAAAGGGGAAAGGGTGAGGGGGGGCCTCTTTAGCTGGGTAGGAGCCAAGAGTTCAAAACAGAAAGAAGGGGGGGGGGGGGGAGTGGGAGACGTGTAGGGGTGAGGGAAGGTAGCAATCCAAGACTATTTTCCTTGTTGCTGTTAAGAGATTAACCTAGAGAGACAGGGCTAAGTCAATAATGATCTGTGATTTATTTCTTTGTTGTTTGAAAATTTGTATTTTTTTTTCAAATTTCCTTTTGTGTTTTGGTCTTTGGCACATTTTTGAAAAAAGTGTGTGTGTGTGTATGTGTGTGTGTGTGTGTGTGTGTGTGTGTGTGTGTGTGTGTGTGTGTGTGTGTGTGTGTGTGTGTGTGTGTGTGTGTGTGTGTGTGTGTGTGTGTGTGGTGTGTGTGTGTATGTATGTATGTGTGTGTGTGGTGTGTGTGTTTGTGTGTGTGGTGTCCCTGCATGCATGTGTGTGCGCGTGTGTACGCACC
Source organism: Stramonita haemastoma (assembly GCA_030674155.1). Taxonomy (NCBI): domain Eukaryota; kingdom Metazoa; phylum Mollusca; class Gastropoda; order Neogastropoda; family Muricidae; genus Stramonita; species Stramonita haemastoma. Next base: position 47,302,568 of record CM060329.1, read on the forward strand.
ATGTGTATGTGTCTGTGTGTGCATGTGTTTGCGTGTCTGGCATTTGTGTGTTTTAATGAGCATGTTTTGTCCATGACTTTTGTTGCTCATATTTTTTCTAGGGTGCTTTTTCAGCAAAAGTTTTGCCTTAACCACAGCCTTAGCATTGTTTTCTTTGCTGTGTATGTTTTCAGTGGTTCTTCTCTTCTCTTCTGCTATACCAATGTGCAATCTGCATCTGCAAGTTGCTTGGAATTGCCAGTGAATGTTTTCCTCCTGACGCAGTCTATCATCGTTGTTTCTTTGATTCTTATGCAGATTATCGTAGTCTGCAGATAATGATACCTAAAGTGTTTTGTGTAAGATAACTGGTTATGTGGAAATGCATTACAAATGCATGGAGAACAGTGAACTCATTTTTCCTCAGCAATAGATAGGTAGATACTGTGGTGTAATGGATCAGGTATAAGCCATCTCTTTTTGTACACAAGTTTGAGGTTGGATGAATTCTTTAAATGAACACATATAGCCTTTATTTAACTTTTTCACAAATGTAATACTACACAGAGAGGATATGGATTTTTTTGGACATCAGAATGAGCCTTTTAGGGACTCAGCACATGTTTGATCTTTAAAGTGATGGTGCTTCATGCAAGTGATTGGGGGTGAAGTATAAATAGAGGTACACGTGCACACATTCTTTACCATTAATTTCATTTGCTTGTGCCCATAAAATCAGTCACTCATGAGCACAGCAGTGCACTACGCCAATGTACTGGTCTCTTAATCTGAGTGGTCAGACAGGCATGACATCGTTCAAAAAACCGTTTGTTTCTCTTTGTGGTGATCGTCTGTCTATAACTGAATTTTAGCGGAGCTTTTTGTGTCCTGTCACTGCTATATTGGCTTGCTTGTTTGTGAATACTCAAAGTTTTACTTCTTGGACTAAATCCAGGGTGGTTTTTTTTTAAAAAGATATCCTAATCTTACTCACACTACACGCTGGCCTGTGCATTATTTTCCTTTATGCTTGTATGCATGCACACATTTTTAATGCTATTTATTCATGTCATATAATTTCTGTCACAGAGAGAGGTGTGTGTGTAGCTTTCTTCAATTTAACGTCTCTTCACTCATAGTGATATTAGACGAGAAACAAAAGTAGAATAAAATTAATTGTGTCACTTGTGTGCGTGAGTGTGTATGTGCGAGTGTGTGAGTATGTATGTCAGTGTACGTGCCTACATGTGGATATGAGCAAGTATGTGTGAGCGTGTGTGTGCGAACTCATTTGTGTGTGTGTGTGTGTGTGTGTGTGTGTGTGTGTGTGTGTGTGTGTGTGTGTGTGTGTGTGTGTGTGTGTGTGTGTGTGTGTGTGTGTCAATGCGTGCAACTATACATGTAGGTTTGGGTTTGGTAACTAAGGTGGGTGTGTATCACTGTATGTATTTATCCCTTTCAGTGACTGAGAGAATTAAAAGTAAAATGAATAGAGTAGCCTCACCTACATGTGTCTATCCCTTACCAATCTTAAACCCAAATTCAGACCCATATAATCTATTTCTTGAAGAAAAACGGAAAGGGGGGGGGGGGGTATATTCCTGAACAAATTAAACTCCTAACAAGAAAATTTACAAAAATTCGCCAACAGGGCTTTTAACTAAACTTTTAACTATTTCAAACATAATCACATTATCATTAGGTGTGTGTGTGTGTGTGTGTGTGTGTGTGTGTGTGTGTGTGTGTGGTGTGTGTGTGTGTGTGTGTGTGTGTGTGTGTGTGTGTGTGTGTGTGTGCGTGTGCGTCTGTGTGTGCGTGTGGAGAGAAGGGTGATATGGAAACACCAAAATATCGAGATGCACAAAATGGTTTCAATGATGTGATTAGCTGCACAATCGATCAAGCAGTCACCTAGTAGATATCCTATTTCTTTGTGTACCATATATGAATTTTGTTTGATGATGTGACACATGGCTTTAAAAACTCAAATTGATAAAAGGAAAATTTTAAAGTACCAGTCAGACATTCTCTTCCTTTTCTTGGGTATTTTTATAAAGAAAAGGCCTCCATATTCCACCTTGCCAAATTTTCACAATGGCACTCATCCAAGCTTGTTTGGCAAGTGCTTCATAGTTTCTCACAAAATCTGAAACCTGATCAATACAGGATGCCTTCATCCTTTGCCAATTTTACGGTCAACAAATCAGAGGACAGCAAATCTTCCTGTGGAATTGTTATAAAGCAGAATGTGTGGTGGTCACTGGAGACCTGTGAGAAATGTCGTAATAAAATGGCAACCCCATGAACAGAAACGCCAATATACCAAACATGCATTTGAAGTTTCACTGTTTAGAAAAAGAGCCTCCAAAGGTTCCATATTGCCAACTTCACAATATAGCACTATTCTGACCCGTTTCTTTTTTTTATATCAAGTCTATGACAGCTTCTCCAACTACCATGCATATGGTCAAAGATCCCCTCAGTGGATCTTAACTTCTTGCCAGTTGTGGTCTTCACCTTTACTTTCACCTACCCCATAGTCCTGCAGACCATGGGAGCACCAATAAAGATTTTGCAACCAGCTTCCTCCACTACCCACGGTCCTCTGCTTTCCATAGCAGATCGTTCCACCCAATGCCAGTCGACTCTCTGATGTCTTCCCATCGTTTTATCTGTCTGCCTCTTTGTGACCCTCTCTGTACTGTTCCCTGAAGGACAGTCTAGGACAGTCCAGATGTTCGTGTGACATGTCTGTACCATTTTAGTTTGCCGTTGTTTTGGTGTGTGTGTGTGTGTGTGTGTGTGTGTGTGTGTGTGTGTGTGTGTGTGTGTGTGTGTGTGTGTGTGTGTGTGTGTGTGTGTGTGTGTGTGTGTTTAACTGAAGTCAGGGGCTCTACATATTTTTTGATGGCATTTTTTGTTCTGGTTTCTCATTAGTGATGGGATCCCCATATGAAATACCAAGTAGTTTGTGAAAATTGTGGTACAGTGGCTGATTCCTCAGGATGTTACCATTTTTCAGTTTTGGTTCCTCA
>CM060329.1:47325581-47328081 GCA_030674155.1 Stramonita haemastoma
TAACTTAACTTTTAAAAAATCTTTATTCATTTATTCATCTTATCTGTTTACTTCTTTATTTATCTAATCTTTATTCATTTATTTTATTCTTTTGTTTTCAGGATAGTGGAATAAGCACTCATGGGGTTTTGGTGTGTGTTTGTTTTTTTATATAGGTTGAGTACCGGCGTGTATGCAGTTTTGTAAAAATTTTGTCTTACGTTCCCACTGGCATACAATGGCCTACTGTACCGAAAAGCGGAACAGGTTTCAACGTGTTTTGGTTGCAGTGCAGTGTTGAGAAGCCACTGCACTGGTGACTTTTATGTCATTCAGTTAAACGTTTTTCACTGTTTGGTACTGGCATGTTATGTGTGTGAAATGGTATCAAAATATCATTGTGGGTAGGGCTTCTTTTCGCTTTTCTTTCGGGGTTGGGGTGTAGATGTGGATGTGGATGTGGATGTGTTGTGTGTGTGTGTGTGTGTGTGTGTGTGTGTGTGTGTGTGTGTGTGTGTGTGTGTGTGTGTGTGTGTGTGTGTGTGTGTACGCGCGCGCGCGCGTGTGGGTGAGTGTAAAAGTTATACATTACCACCTCGACCATCACTACCATCATCATTAACCATCATCATGTATATCCCAAATACACACCATATAACCCCACCACAACCACCGTTACCATCGCCATTATCACCCAACACAACACCACTGCACCATCATCACCACCACCACTACCCCACCCCTATCATCACCACCACCCCTACCATCACCACCACCACCACCATCACCACTACCACCATCACCACTGCAACCACCACGACTATCACCACAACTTTTACCACCAACACAACCATTATCACCATTACCATTACCATCACAATTACCATCACCATCTCCACCACCATTACAAATCATCACCAACAACAAAACCATCACCACCACCAACATCACTACCACCACTACCACCACCAAAACCACCACCACCACCACCACCACCCAAAACCACCAAACAACACAACACAACCACCCACACAAAACCAATCCAAAACAACTTCCAAAAAAATTTTCATATCAAATTTTTCAAAAAATTTTCTCCCACCTCCCACCCACAACCCCCAACCCCCCACACAACCCCCCCCCCCTCCCCACCACAACCACCCCCACCACCTCTACCTACCTGCAGACCTGCAAGAGCACGAGCAGTGTACGAGAGTGATCGCGGTGCAGTCCAGCCATTGCATCAAGCGGGAGAGCCAGAACTTCATGGACAAATCCTCCATGGTGCTGGCCAAAGCGCTGAGGAGAGGGCGCACTGGTCACAAACAGCTGATGGATCTGGGGTGCCAGTTAGTACCTTTTTTGTTTTGTGTTTTGTTTTGTGGGTGTGGGGGGTGTGGGGATGGTTGGGATGTGGTGTGTGGGGTGGGGTGGTGTGGGTGTGGGGGTTGGGGTGTGGGTGGGTTGGGGGTGTGGGTGTGGTGTGTAGGTGTGGGTGGTGTGGGGGGGGGGGGGCTGAGGAGAGGGCGCACTGGCCACAAACAGCTGATGGATCTGGGGTGCCAGTTAGTACCTTTTTTTGGTTTTGTTTCATTGTTTTGTTTTGTGAGTGTGGGGTTGGGGGTGTGGTGGGGTGTGGGGTGTGGGTGGTGTGTGTGTGTGGGGGGGGGGGGGGGCTGAGGAGAGGCCGCACTGGCCACAAACAGTTGATGGGTCTGGGGTGCCAGTTAGTACCTTTTTTTTTGTTTTTTATTTGTGTTTTGTTTTGTGGGGGTGGGGGTGGTGTGTGGGGTGGGTGTTTGGGGGTGGGGTGGGTGTGGGTGTTGGGGTGTGGGGTGGTTTGTGTGTGTGTGTGGGGGGGGAGGGGGCTGAGGAGAGGTCGCACTGGCCACAAACAGCTGATGGGTCTGGGGTGCCAGTTAGTACCTTTTTGGTTTTTAATTTGTTGTTTTGTTTAGTTTTGTGGGTGGATGGTGTGGGGGTAGGGGTGTGGTGGGGTGTGTGTGTGGGTGGGGTGTGTGGGTTGTGGTGTGGGTGTGTGAGGGGGGGTGTGTGGCCAAAGCGCTGAGGAGAGGTCGCACTGGCCACAAACACCTTATGGATCTGGGATGCTAGTTAGTATCTTTTTGTTTGTTTTGTTTGATTGTTTTGTTTTGGGGGTGTGGGTGGTGTGGGTGTGGTGGGTGGGGTGTGGTGTGGGGTGTTTGTGTGTGTGTGGGAGGGGGGGGGGGCAAAGTGCTGAGAAGAGGCTGACTGGCCACAAACAGCTGATGGGTCTGGGATGCCAGTTAGTACCTTTTTGGTTTTTTGTTTGTGTTTTGTTTTGTGGGGGTGGGGGTGGGTGGATGGGTGTGGGTGTGGGTATTGGGGGGGGTGTTATGGGTGTGTGGGGGGGTGAGGGGGTGTAGGGATGGTGGCGGGGGTGGGTGGGGATGGGTGTGGGTGTGTGTGTGGGGTGGGTAGGGTGTGGGTGGGTGTGGGTGGGTGGAGGGGTAGGGGGTGGGGTGGGGGGTGGGTGGGTGTG
>CM060329.1:47368081-47388081 GCA_030674155.1 Stramonita haemastoma
TTGTTTTTTGTTGATGTGAAAAAATGTCTTACTGGTGACTGATACTAGACGTACATACTACAGAGAGCATAGTTAGATTTCTTTCTTCAGTTTACCTTTGAAAACCAAAAACTTGGAAAGTTTGTTTTTAAAAAGTGTTTTGAAACTCATTGGTGTGAACAATTTTGTGTATCAGACTTGGTGTGTTGACTTTTGTTTTGCTCAAAGTTTTGCGGTGTATACCCCGTACTTTTATCCAAGTATTTGTAGACCTGTTTTGGAAAGTGGACTGAACAGTTACATTCCGAAATAATTATTTATTTTATTTTATTATATATTTATTTTATTTTATTTATTAATTACAAAAAACAAAGAAAACCCCCCAAAACAAACGAAAAAAAAAACCCAAACCAACCTCAAAACAGAAACAACGCCAAAGTGAGTCACAGATTGTTTTGTTAATACATAGTATAAATTCCCTCTGAAACAATCGTGTGATTTTTTTCCTACTCCTCCTCTTCTCCCTCAAAGAAAAAAAAAGACGAAAGAAACAAACACAGAAAGAAACAAAACACAAAAGAAAACAAAGCAAGAAAGAAAGAGAACAGGGATTTTTTTTTCACATCTTCAGTGTTTTCGTCTCCCAAGCGCGCAAAATGTAAGAAGAACAAACCAAGCAGCGCTGTGGTTTCGTGTGTCTTTTTGGGAGTCTTGAATAGGGCCTGGAGGATCTTGGAGGGTGTAGTGTAGTGTAGTGCAGTGCAGTGCGGTGCAGTGTATACCTATTGCGGTTGTGTTGCGTTACTTGGTTTCGCCCCTATACTATCTATACATCTGGTAGGAGATGGATACCAGAATAGCTGCGGTTTTTCTGTGCCTACTGGGAGTGTACGCAGGTTAGTAAATTTGGTGACTGTTTTTTGTGTGTGTGTGTGGGTTTTTTTTTGGGGGGGGGTTTGCTTGTAACTTTTTTTTAAGAGAGAGAGAGAGAGAGAGAGAGAGAGAGAGAGAGAGAGAGAGAGAGAGAGAGAGAGAGAGAGAGAGAGAGAGAGAGAGAGAGAGAGAGAGAGAGAGAGAGAGAATCAATGAATCAATGAATCAATGAATCAATGAATCAATGAATGATCTTTATTTTCGAAGGGTAACAGAGTAAGCATGCACATACTTTTTCGTCCGGCCCTTGCACTGATAAGGTATTTTTCGTCTTTTAAAAAAAAAAAAAAAATTTACTTTAACACCACGTCAAGTCACAGCAGATTTCTCTCCTTGAAATTTGGACTCTCTCCCCGGGGAGAGCGCATTGCCATGAGAGCAGCGCCACCCTTTTTTTTCTTTTCCTGTCTGCAAACTGTACTTGTTTACCTATCAGAGAGGCTTTTTTCTACAGAATGTTGCCAAAGACAACCCTTTTGTTGCTGTGGTTTCTTTTACGTACGCTAAATAATTTTGTGTCACAAACGGGACCTTGGCTTATTGTCTCATCCGAAAAACTAGCACCCAGACCACAACTCAGAGTCTAATGGATGGGGGAAAAGTTTCGGGCCCAAACGGGGATTAAACCAACGCACACTTCCGACTGGGACTTTTCGCTTTCTAGGCAGGCGTGTAACCACTAGACCACCGATCCAAGTTTTAACTTGTATAACTTACCTCCTCATTCTCATGATCCTGATGTTCAGATTCATACAACTTTTCATCGTAATTCATCCTTGTCGTCTTTTCATCATCTTCGTTGTTGTCTTCATCATCACCACCATCCTTTTCCTCCTCCTCCTCCTCCTCCTCCTCCTCCTCCTCCTCCTCCTCCTCCTCCTCCTCCTTCTTATGATTACCACTAGCACCAACATCACAACCACCACCGCCACCATCACACCACCAGTATCGTCATCATCTTCATGTTGGCGCACGCACGCAAACACACACACACACACATGCATAAACACGCACGCACGCACACACACACACATACACACACACACACACTTTATCAAAGCCATCTATCAGCTTACCGACAGAAAACCAAAAACATCTAATCCCCCAGACATGTTGAAAATGCAAGCAGTTTTGTTTAACTTGGATACACTTCAAGTCTCTATTTCTGACAACACTTTCGCCAGACCAGTGAATTTTGTATATTCAGATCTAATACCAGTCAACTAAAATTAATAGTATCATCAGTGTATGTGCATACATGTAACGTAGATAGAATATGGTAGTGTCGTTTGCAGGCAAATTTATGTCAATTTTAAGAGAAGACTAGAATAGTTTGCTCAATTTCATTTATATATTTTAGAGAACAGTAGGGGGAAAAGATATTCTCCTTGCCAAACACCCTTTCAATTTTTTTTTTTTTTTATAAAAGCTAGAAGTGTTGCCATTGACAAAGACGACACAATTGCATCTGATGATACACAGCAACTATAACTGTAAATATTTTACGACAAATTCTTAATATTTGTATTCATTTCTGCCACAATGCTTGCCTTCATCCAAGCGGAATCAAAGGCCTTCCTGCCATCAACAAAAGCACAATACAACTGTTTGTTTGATTGGCTGGTTGGTTGGTTGGTTGGCTGGTTGCTTGTTTGTTTGGTTGGCTGGTTGCTTGTTTGGTTGGCTGGTTGCTTGTTTGGTTGGCTGGTTGCTTGGTTTTGTTTTGAAAAATACCAGGGAATGCATGTTCATAGGTTTGACTGTTACGTCTGAAACCTGCATGTAATCTGTAATTCCAAAATAGAGCAAACTATTTCCCGAAAGAACTCTGTAGTGTTATCCTTCTGTAACTAATTACAATCTTTTTTCTGCCATATTTTTCCTTATTTTAACTCATGAAATTGGTCCTACACTTGTTGATTGGACAGTGTGTACTCTTTATTCCCATCAGATACACGTTATATACACAGACGTGACACCACACACAACACACACACACACACACACACACATACATACACAAACACACACAACACACATACATACACACACACCACACACATACACACACACCACACACACCACACACACACACAACACAACACACGCACACACACACAACGCACACACACACACACACACACCACACACCACATACACACACATACACACACACACATACACACCACACACACAACACACACACACACACACACACACACACACACACACACACACACACACACACACACACACACACACACTGACACAAATTATCAAAGATCAAAGTTAGGGTCTAGCATAATTATTAAAAATGTATCTCTGGCACCATCAAGGCGTGTGTGTGGTGTCTGTGTGTCTACGTCTATGATAAATACTGGTTGGCAGACAAAACCAGCAGTGTAGATAGATTAATTATGTTCTTGTGATCGGCTAGAGGTCCCACAGCTCTTTGTTTTCTTTTTTCTGGCTGTGGTGCCAGAACTCACCCTGCTGCTGGTATGAGGCGATGCCTGGCCTGGCAGCTGGTTGAGGTGTCTGATGTGGGTAGGGGTGTGGATGTGTGTGTGTGTGTGTGTGTGTTGTGTGTGTGTGTGGTGTTGTGTGTGTTGTGTGTGTGTGTGTGTGTGTGTGTGTGTTGTGTGTGTGTGTTGGTGTGTGTGTGTCGTGTGTGTGTTGTGTGTGTGTGTGTGGTGTGTTGTTGATGGTGTGTGTTGTGGTGTGTGTGTGTGTTGTGTGTGTGTGTGTGTGTGTGTGTGTGTGTGTGTGTGTAGTGTGGGTGTGGTGGGGTTGTGGTGTGTGTGGGTATGTGGGTGTGTGGGGTGTGGTGTTGTGTGTGGTGTGTGGTAGGTGGTGGGTGTGTGTGTGTGGTGTGTGTGTGTGTGTGGTGGTGTGTGGTGGTGTGTGTGGGTGTGAGTTTGTGGTGGGGGGGGGGGTTGATGGTGTGTGTGTAGTATGGTGTGTGTGCGGGGGGGTGGTGGGTTGTGTGGTGTGTGGGGTGTGTGGGTTGAGTTTGTGTTGTGTGTGTGTGAGTTGTGTGTGTGCATGTGTGTGTATGGTGTGCGTGTGTGTATCTGTTGTGTGTGTTGGTGTGTGTGGGTGAGGTGTGTGTGTGGGGGGGGGGGGGGGGGGGGGGGGGAGGGGTAGGTGTGTTTTTGGTGTGTGTGTATGTGTGTGTGAGTGTGTGTGTGTGCATGTGTGTGTGTGGTGTGTGTGTGTGTGTGTGTGTGTGTGTGTGTGTGTGTGTGTGTGTGTGTGTGTGTGTGTGTGTGTGTGTGTGTGTGGTTTATCATTGTGTCCGTCTGCCTGCTTGCTTGTTTGCTCGCTTGTTTTTTCTATTAATTTGTCTCCGTGTTTGCTCGTTTGTCCACCTGGTTTTCTATGTGTTTGTTTGTTTGTTATTGTTGTTTAGCTTATTGACTGGGTTTTTGTGTGTTTTGTTATTGTTGTGTTTGTGGTTTTCTCAAATGGTCCGGAACATCACATCGTTAACATTTTGCTTTTTTCGTATCTTGTTTTTCTTTCTTTTAAGATGCGGATATGTCTTTCGAATTAACACACACACACACACACACACACACACACACACACACACACACACACACACACACACACACACACACACACACACACACACACACACACATACACACATACACACACACCTTATACACATACACACATACACACATACACACACACCTCATGCATGCACACACACACACACTTTTATCACTACCATCTTTCAGCTTACCTACACAAAAAAACGAAAACTACTATTCCCCTAATGTGTTGCTGTTAACGACTCACGTGTGTGTGTGTGTGTGTGTGTGTGTGTGTGTGTGTGTGTGTGTGTGTGTGTGTGTGTGTGTGTGTGTGTGTGTGTGTGTGTGTATGTATGTATGTGTGTGTGTGTCACAGACACAGGGAGTCAGAGAGACGGAGTGACTGATAGACAGATAGTCACACTGACGAGAGAGAGAGAGAGAGAGAGACAGAGACAGAGACAGACAGACAGACAGACAGACAGACAGACTGACTGACTGACTGACTGACTGACTGACTGACTGACTGACTGACTGACTGACTGACTGACAGACAGAGACAGAGACAGAGAGAGAAGGGGGGGGGGGGGGAGGCAAGGCAAAGCAAATCAAGGCAAGGCAAATTCTTTTATTTCGAGGATAATGAATAAGCTCTCGTGTGCTTTTTTGTATCCAGTCCCCGCCCTTATCAGGGCTAAGATCAAGATTTAAAAAACCTCCTCTAACTAAACAACAACAATAATAATGATCCAAATACCAAGAATAAGAGACCATACCAGTAGCAAACAACAGACAAAAAATAAGACAGAAAAACAATAATAAAGTAGTAAAAATGCACTCATTCAGAAAACAAAAATAAGAGAGAGAGAGAGAGAGAGAGAGAGAGAGAGAGAGAGAGAGAGAGAGAGAGAGAGAGAGAGAGAGAGAGAGAGGGGGGGGGGGGGGGGCAGGTTATGCAATTTTTTGTGACAGAACATTCTCCAATAAGAGACCTTACCAGTAGCAAACAACAGACAAAAAATAAGAACAGATAAACAATAATAAAGTAGTCAAAAATGACACTTTCAAAAATCAAAATCAGAGAGAGAGAGTGAGAGAAGAGAGAGATAGAGAGAGAGAGAAGGAGCGGAGAGAGAGAGAGGGGGGGGGGGGGGGGGCAGGTTATGCAATTTTTTGTGACAGAACATCTCCATCTAATGACTCTCTTTAACTAAACAACAACAATCATAATCCAATACCAAGAACAGCATACCAAAAAGCTCAAGCAATGAACCTTTTCAAAACATCAATCAAAGTAATAACTATCATAACAGAAAGCATACCACTCTCATTTTCAGAGGATTTAAGAATTGCACTTTCCCCCCCCCCCCCCCCCCCCCCCCCCCCCCCCCCCCCCCCCCCCCCCCCCCCCCCCCCCCCCCCCCCCCCCCCCCCCCCCCCCCCCCCCCCCCTCCCCCCTCTCTCTGTCTCTGTCTCACTGTCTCTCTCTGTCTCTGTCTCACTGTCTCTCTCTGTCTCTCTCTCTGTCTCTCTCTCTGTCTCTGTCTCACTGTCTCTGTCTCTGTCTCTGTCTCTCTGTCTGTCTCTGTCTGTCTGTCTGTCTGTCTGTCTGTCTGTCTCTCTCTCTCTCTCTCTCTCTCTCTCTGGACGGACGTATGTCGAAAGAGCTCTACTAATTGTTATAGTTACAACTGTTTCCATAATGAAGTGAAAGCTGTGTTTCTTCCCAATGATGTAGTAAGACCAATGGAAGAATCCTGTGTAAAAGTTGTAACGGACTGTTCAGCAGTGACCATCTGTGAAAAAAAAAAAATGTGTGTGTGAGTGTGTGAGAAGACCAAGAATGCCGCCATGTGAAGCGAGGAGTGGTGGGCCAGCGTTACTGACCTACTTTGCGACCACAGTCCAGTCATGCTGCTTGTGTTCGCCATGTGAAGTGGGCGTGGGCCAGCCCTACTGACCTACTCTGTGTCTTCTTCTTCTTCCTGGCCTAACCTACTGATCTGTGTGTACGCAAATGTTATATAACTGTGTACTGTAGGCTAGGCCTAGGCTGTAGGCCGCTAGGCCTAGGCCTCTAGGCTTAGGACACTCTGTTGCCTTACCGCAGCACTGCGGCGGCAAGGCAGGATGGGAGCGTAAATTGCACCATCCCGACAAATATACCGTTATGGGATCACTACACTTATTTTAATACCCCCAGGTGGCCTACGGCAACTGATTAATAATAGAATTAAAATGGGACCTACAACAAGATCCAAGGCGCAGGAACATATTTTTAATTTCCAAGCCAGTGACAAAGTGGATGAAATACACCATACCTTGGACCCTATCCAAAAAATCTTTGTCTGTGATGCATATTATATGCCTCATTGGAGATATGCACTTTTCAACAGGTATGTAGGACAATATGCTCCCAAGTTCCTAACCACTACATGGATAGACTATGGCCTTCAACACAGGCGTCTCAGTGAACTGTGTGTGGTAGACTACACAAGCCCTATTCCACCAACACTTTACCAGTCTACCCTGGAGATCAAAATAAAAACCAACAAACAGTTAAAGATACATATTTATTATACCACATCTAAAATACTCATTCAGGGAAAGTGGTGTAACAAATGGGTGGACAGAGAACTGACAAAATTACGTGCCATAGTCCACACATTGGCAAGTAGCAATGCCAGTGGCTTTCAGCTATCAGTCACTGACATCCAACAGCCAGATGCCCCTACAGCTGCCAGCATCATGACCACAGCGCAAAACTACGCGGAAGACGACACAAACAGCAGAGCAGTGGTTTTGTGTGAGGACACACTCCCAACACGCCACAGCAAAACCCAAGCAGGAGACCTGTTAGTGTGTACAGCTGTACAGTCCCCATCCCCTCACAACAGCCCCTCACACTCCCACTTGGTGTGTACTGACCCTAGACCCCCACGTCCACATCCACCTCCCTCACCCACCCCTCTTTCCCCTACCATCATCATCACCAAGAACAAAGAGACTGTCACCCCTCCTCCACCCCCTTCCCACCTCCCAGACCCACCACAAATCTCCTTACTTAAGGAAACCAACCTCCCTCCCCTCTCTCCACTCCCTATCCTCAATGAAAGTGGGACAAGTGGTGATGAGGCAATGGGTGAGGCCAGCATCAAATGCCCCCCCTCTACCCCCCCTTCTCCCTTCCCCCCTGCCTCTCCCAAACCTATTCGGTCACCCTCTGTGTGTGACAATAGGCCTAGCAGAAGTCAACCTGACCCACAGAAAGAAGCTGATGATCTCCACCTTTCAATCTACCCCTCTCTTACTTCCCCACAGAACAAGACCTACAACATGAAAGTGTGTGTGTGTCTTCAGACACCACAGAACAAGACCTACATAAACAAAATGTGTGTGTGTTGACAGAGACAAGAGAGGAACAGACTACTGATGTTTCCCCTTCTTCCCCAGACAACATAGCTAGTGCTGCATGCCAGACTAATAACAATGATTTAGTTTGTTGTCATGTTGAATGTGTGTCTGTGGAAAAATATGAAAAAGACACACAGGCCCTTAAAGCTGAGATCACAGCATTGAGGTCTGTTCTACAACAAACAAAACAGTATGTAAAAATAGAAATGGATTCAATTCATACTCAGCTTAATCATCTCCAACAATCTGCCCAAAAGCACTCAATACCTAAACCCTCCCAGGTAAAAACAGCTACCCCATCACATCCAAAAAGGACTGATTCAAAACATACCCACACATCTAGTGAACTCCCTTCCCACCCAACAAATGTCCCCATCTCAGAAACTGCCCGTGTTCAGTCCAAATCCCCCTCAGCCAGACAAATGGAAAATGGTTACACCACCTCTGCAAAACATGGTAAACATGTGCAACTCCCACCTGCTCACCCTCTGAATCATATAGCTCTAAACAGAAAAGCTACAACAATTTTGCTGGGTGACTCTACCATTCAGGGTGTAAACCTTACCCGTGCTTGCCATCCTCATAGTCACTCCCAAAAAGTGTGTATACAGGAGTTGACAGTTACCCAGCTGACTGATTGGCTTAGTCAGCAAACGCCAAACCCAACTATGCAGCAAGTCACTGTACATGTTGGATTGACTGACTGCTTACACCATTCTGCATCAGCAAAGGATGGCATCAGCACTGACACATGGCAGAAACTGCTCAGTCAGTGCCACCGTATGTTCCCAGAGGCTACTATCAGAGCCTCTACCATAATACCTGCTAAAGGCAGACATGCCCTTAATGCTGTCATAAGCCCAAGCAACAAGAATTTGCAATCAGCCTGTGCCCACCTTAGAAAGCAAAGTAGAGTGCATTGACAATGGTGCTGTGTTTCAGACAACAAATGGAGCACCCCGGTTAGCACTGTATAGAGATGCCTTCTATCCTTCAAAGAAAGGCACAGCTAGATAGCCCTCAATTTGTTTCCTCAACCCCAAAGTAGAGATAGTAGTGTAAGAGACAACCAAAGCATGATGTACGACCAAAATCATACATCCCTATACCAAAACCCCTCATCCCCATTCCCACTCCTCCCTACCAAAAAATCACCCTAATGACATGTCTAGGAGTAAGCAGAAACTCCCTACAAATCACAAACCTCAACCCATTCCCCCCAAAAAACTCTACTAACTGCCCCCACCAGCCCTCACAAGCCGGTGATCAGGAGTATTCTTGAAGAGTTTCCTCCTCTTCCAACTTCAAAAAAACCCCAAACTGGCATCAAAAATTCCCCCTACAGGCTCTTCTCCCTCATCCCCACCTTCCCAAAAGGATCACCAACCTACCTCCCTTCCCGCTTCCGGCAAAGAAGATGTCTTTCCATTCCACCCTTACCTGAATAGCCAGCTCTTAGCTGAATATTTTAGGTCCCTCCCAATGGACAGGAGTGGATCCCCATACAGCCCCTCCTCCACCACTCCCATGAACCCCTCTGATAGCAGAGGGAACCAAACCCAGAGTAACAAACCCTCCTTCCCTCCCTACCCTATGTTCTATCCTTCCCCTCCAAACTGGCCTTACTTCATGCCTCCTCCCTTCTATCCCTCTTACATGAAACCCCCACCCAAACATTTTAGCCTGCCATATTGACATGGGTAGGTGGGCAGGGTGTGTGTGTCTGCACATATATGTGCAGGTGCGTGTATGTAATAGTTTTTTATGTTCTATGTGTGTATGTCACAAGGTGAATAAAATATTGTTGCCGTGGCCAATTGGATACCAAAGAAAAAAAGAAAAAGAAAAAAGAAAACCAAATCTATACAGACTGTCATAAAAAAGGAAGAAATTCAACAAACTCTATGGACTGTGTTCTTTGAAATCCCGAAAACACAAAAAAAAGAAGAAAAAAAACCCACAAATAAACAAACTGGACAGTGTTCATGTGAAGTAGTGCTCTGTTGTTCTACAAAGTAGCTGGAATAAGAGGCCAACAACAAAGTAGGCCAGTGTTGACTGTTGCTGTGACTTTGCAAAACTAACAAAAGACGGGTTTATGCAAATTTGGTTTTTAACCATCAACAAGACAACACAAACATTGAACTGTGAACTTGAATTTGTTGTGAATACGAAAGTGCTTAGTGGATATAAGTAACCATTGAAAAACAGTATTAAGTGGTTAATCCTTAGTGGTTATAAATAACCATTGAAAGACAATCTCCCCTTTCTATTCATTTTGTTTTGATTGTTGCTTTCTCGCTTTTCCTCTTATTGAGGTTTGATTTGCTTTGTGGTTGATTTGGTTTGTATTAAGTTACACTTATAATCTGTAATTCTCTACTGTAATTGTGGTTTGATTTGCTTTGTGGTTTGATTGTGGTTTGATTCTCTACTATAATAGTGGTTTGATTTGCTTTGTGGTTGATTTGCTTTGCATTAAGCTACACATATCTACTGTAATTCTCTACTGTAATTGCTTTTCTATTTTCCTTTTATTGCAGTTTGATTTGTTTTGTATTAAGTTACACATATATACTGTAACTCTTTGTTCTGTACTACCCAAAGTGTTGAACTGTAGTTAACTGTTTATGTAATCTTGCTTAGCTAAGCCATTGTTTTCAAACTAGCATTTGTGAGGTTTTTTATTGTTGTTGTTATTGTTTTGTTTTGTTTTTTTTAAAAAATTTTTGTAGATCATTTCCATAATTTTCCCAGCATGGTTATATCATCAAATAACTGGCCAAGAAAAGATGGACTACGCATTGGACACTTGAATGTTAACAGTATTCTAAACAAAATATCTGATGTACAGACTCTATTATACAATTCTGATAAACCATTTCATGTATTTGGATTCACTGAATCCAGACTTTCAAACAATGTACCGGATACAGATGTTATAATTCCAGGCTACAAACTCATACGCAAAGATCAAGTATCCCCCAAGTCCACTGGCATGCTTGTATATATCAGTAAAGCAATAAACTATAAAAGAATTCAAAATTTAGAAAATCATCAGGTTGAGTCAATATGGATAGAAATCAAACTAAAACGAAATAAACCTATCAGAGTAGGATTTATTTACAGAAATCCATCTGAAAGAATAGATTGGACAGACAGATTTTCCACAATGATGGACTCGGCATTTCTCGATACGACAGAAACACTAGTGTTTGGTGATTTCAATATAGATTTACTTAAACCCCAACCTTCATGGGTAAACAAATTAGACACATACAACCTTACACAAATTGTAGATACACCAACACGCATAACATCTACCAGTAAAACACTTATTGATCATATTTACATAACTGATAAACAAAACATCAAGGAATTATGTATTCCTATCTATGGCTGTAGTGACCATCTTCCTATTTGTGTAACATGGGATAAGAAAGGTACACAAATCCCAAAGTAGGTCACAAAGAAATTACATACCGATCTTTTGCAAAATTCAATGAAAATCATTTTATAAATGATTTGTTAACTTCTTCACTAAACAATGTTTACAACTTGACAGATCCAGAAGAAGCCTTGACCCTCTGGCTTGAAACTTTTATGTCTATATATAATAAACATGCTCCCTTTAAAACCCACAGAGTAAGGCATAAAGTACAAACCTGAATGGATAACAAAGGAAATTTTATCTGAAGCACAGCATCGAGATAACTTGTTAAAGGCAGGAAAATTTGATGAATACTAGGCACAAAGAAACAAAGTAAATTCCTTGAAGCGAGCATGTAAACAAAAATACTTTCAAAATCTTACTTCTTCCAAACAAAATTCAAGATCAATGTGGAAAGCTATCAACCAGCTAACTAATAAATCTTCCTCACCTTCCACTATTCAGAATATTTCTCCTGATTACCTAAATAGCTATTTTACCACCATGCCAGATTCATTGATAAAACAGAATAATGCTACACAAAACTCCCTAGAAAAACTAAAAACCTTTTGTGAATCCAAAAATATCAGTTCAGCTTTGAAAATACCACCATTGAACATAACTGAAGTTTACCAATCCCTACAACGCTTAAAACAAACAAAAAGTCAAGGTCCAGATGGTGTAGATGGAAAAATTCTCAAAATGGCAGCTCCCTTTATAACTGAGACGCTCACTTATGTTTATAACTTGTGTATTGGAAAATGTCACTTCCCATCACAATTCAAACTGGCCAAAGTAATTCCTTTTCATAAATCTGGTGACTCTTCAAAACCATGTAATTACAGGCCAATATCAGTTTTATCAATTATATCCAAACCACTTGAAAAACATATACACAAACACCTTAGCAATCATTTAGAACATTATAGTCTTTTAATTGATAACCAATCAGGATTCAGGAAAAATCATTCTTGTCACACAGCTCTTACTAACATTGTAGATTCTTGGCACAAAAATATAAATGATAACAAGTATTGTGGAACCCTTTTTGTTGACTTTGCTAAAGCGTTTGATGTAATTGACCATGAACTACTATGCCGAAAACTAATGCTATATGGCATATCTGATAACGGTCTGAAATTAATCAAATCATTCCTGCTTAATAGACAACAATATATTTCGATCAATAACATTAAATCATCTACACTACCAGTAAAATATGGGATACCACAAGGGTCTGTTCTAGGTCCACTTTTATTCTCTATATATGTTAATGACCTTCCACTCTACATTAAAGAATCATGTGAACTTTTCTGTGATGACACAACAATTCATACCAATAATACCAATCTTAATCAAATATCTGCCTCATTACAAAGTAGCATAGATTCTCTAAGCAAATGGTGCAATTATAACCATATGTCACTAAACCCACAAAAAACCAAAGTCATGCTTATTACAACAAGACAAAAGAGACAAAACATGACAATTAGACTTCCACCCATATTTATAAACAATGAACTTATAGAGGAAGTTGATAACCATAAACTACTAGGTATTGTGATTGACAACAATCTTTCATGGATGGCACACATAAATAAATTATCAAAAAACAGTTTCAAAACATGTATACCAGCTTTGCAGAATCAAACACTTTATCAACACAACATGCCAGAAAACTATTCCTACATGCTTACATTCTATCTTCAATCAACTATTGTTCTACCCTATTTGACACAGCCAGTGCCAATACCCTCAAACCTCTAAATAGCAGTTACAAAAGAGCGCTCAAAGCAGTTCTTCTAAAATCATCTACCTTAAGTGCATCAGACTATGCAAAACTGGAGGTTCTTCCCTTAAAAGACATGTTCACCCTAAACAAAGGAATGTTTATGCATAAAATTATGACAGGACATGCTCCACAAACCCTCTATTCTAAATTTCATATGACCTCCAGATATCCTACCAAAATTCAACTACCAATACCTAGAATCGACCTCTTTAAATCAAGCCTTTCATACTCAGGTAGCCTACTCTGGAACATGCTGCCAACGTTCGTGAAAACATCCCAAAGTAAAGAAACTTTCAAGAAAGCAATTTATACCCACCTCAAATGTAATAACTGATGTACTAACACATCAGTACTCCCACCACATGTGAACCTGTGTGTATGTATATGCGTTTGTGTGTGTGTGTATGCGTGCGTGCGGGTGTGTGTGTGTGTGTGTGTATGTGTGTTGTGTGTATGTGTGTGTGTGTGTATGTGTGTGTGTGGCATGTGAGTGTGTGTGTGGTGTGTGTGTGTGTGGTGTGTGTGTGTGTGTGTGTGTGTGTGTGTGTGTGTGTGTGTAACAACTTGTGTTATCACTCCATATACTTCATGTCTGGAAGATTTGTCAGATATTGCTTCGGTTTCGTCTTTAATGATGTAACCTGAAGAACTATATTCTATAAGTTGAATGTATGAGATGGTTTTACCTAAAAATCCATGCTTGGATAGACATTGACTAATGTGTTCATTGATGATATCGGTTTAAAGAAGGATCTCATGCGGTGTGTTATCAGACTTGTTTGATTGACTTTTTTTTATGAAGATGTACCATGTAAGATGCTCTCTCTCCTCTCTTTCTATTCTCTCTCTCTTCCTCCCTCTCTCTCTCTCTCTCTCTCTCTCTCTCTCTCTCTCTCTCTCCCCTCTCTCTCTCTCTTCTCTCTCTCTCTCTCTCCTCTCTCTCTCTCGGTTTGTTTTGATCTCTATGTAATATTTGAAGATGCCTTTTTTTTTCTTTTTTTTCTTTTTTAATTTTTTTCTCTAAACTTCCACTTCCACATATGCTATCCTAGTCTCATCACTGGATAGGAATGCTTCGGTTCTTAATGAAATTTGAACTGAAATTGTGTTGTACTGTTTAAATATAGAAATGCGATTTTTATTTAAATTTTGTATGTGTGTGTTTAAGAGTTTTTATGTTTGCATTTTATGATGTACGTGTCTTTTCACTTTTGCCTTCTTGTTTTCCACCTCACACACACAACACACACACACACGCACACACACGCGCACACACGCACACACACACCACACACACACACGCACACACGCGCGCGCGCGCACACACACACACACACACACACACACACACACACACACACACACACACACACACACACACACACACACACACACACACACATGGAATGTATTGTTTTCAAATGAATGTTTTGGCTTATAGATTTGTAATGCCTTCTGTTTCATGGTCCTGAATATTTGCTATTTTCTCATTTTCATTAGTATATATATTATTTTTTAATGTATAGAGTTTGATTTAAAACTGGTTTGCATTTATAACCTTAAATGTTGTTTCGCTCCTATTTGATTTTTTAAAATACTGTTATACAATGTTGCTCATTTGTTTGTTGTTTGTCTTTTGGGGTTTTCTTTTCCTTGTAAGGATTGACCACATTATGAGCTTATAGATAATTGATGATAATAATTTTTTTCAGAAGTGACAGTGTTTTGAAATATTGACTAGTTTGTTTTGATGTAATTTGAAGATGCTCTCTCTCTCTCTCTCTTCTCTCTCTCTCTCTCTCTCTGTCTCTGTCTCTGTCTCTCTCTCTCTCTCTCTCTCTCTCTCTCTCTCTCTCTCTCTCTCTCTCTCTCTCTCTCTCTCTGGGTTTTCTTTTCCTTGTTAGGTTTGGTCAAATTGTGAGTTTTTAGGTTTCATTGATGATAGTTATTTTTTTATGGAAGTGTGAGTTTTTTGAAAATTTTTGTTGATTGGTTTGTTTTGATGACGATGTTTTTGGGGATGCTCTCTCTCTCTCTCTCCTCTCTCTCTCTCTCTCTCTCTCTCCTCTCTCTCTCTCTCTCTCTCTCTCTCTCTTCTCTCCTCTCTCTCTCTCTCTCTCTCTCTCTCTCTCTCTCTCTCTCTCTCTCTCTCTCTTGCTTCCTTCCCTTCCCTCCCTTCCCTTCCCTTCCCTTCCATTCCCCTCCAACTTCCACCTTCACATAAATTATTCTATCCTAGACGTGTTATGGAGAGGAGTGTTTTAGTTGTTATGTTGGATTTAAAATGTATTCTTACCATTTGAATATAGAAATGTGTTTTCATGTATCTCTTGTGTAAAAAGGGTATTTATGTTGTTGTTGTTGTTTTTTAATCTGGTTTTTCCCCTTTTATGCCTACTTTGCTTGTTTCCCGCTTACACACACACACACATACTTACACACACACACACACACACACACACACACATTACACACACTTACACACACTTACACACACACACACACACACACACACACACACACACACACACACACACACACCACACACACACACACACACACACACACACACACACACACACACGTTTGTTTAAATAATTATCAGTGTATCCAGATAGGATGACACATTTTGTTGAACGTATCCTGTTTTCTTCTCTTAAAATATTGGTTGAACTGCTGCTGGTGGTGATGCTGGTATGTAGGGGTAGGGAGGGGGTTTCTTAGCTTTATTCCCTGATCAGGGCAAGGGCCGGATGAAAAAAAGTATGTAATACTTACTCTGTTACCATTGAAAAATAAAGATTATTCATTCTCTCTCTCTCTCTCTCTCTCTCTCTCTCTCTCTCTCTCTCTCTCTCTCTCTTCTCTCTCTCTCTCTCTCTCTCTCTCTCTCTCTCTCTCTCCTCTCTCTCTCTCTCTCTCTCTCTCTCTCTCTATATATATATATATATATATATATATACATATAAGTATAATCATAAACTAATGACTAGAGTCTGATGGTAATTTGTATCACAGGTGTAGTTATTACTGATACTATTCGATCATTGCAAACCCATGTTATGGATTTCCATGCCATGTTGTTCATCTGGGCTGTCATTGACAGTGTATTTCTGTTTCCAATTTATGTTGTGCCCAGTCCCCATCCCTCTGTCCCCTTGTGAATGGGCGTAAAGCTTATCGCAAATAAACCATTGTCATTGTCATTGTCATTGTCTCTCTCACACACACACACACACACACACACACACACACACCACACACACACACACACACACACACACACACTACACACACACTACACACACACCAAAAAAACACCACACACACCTGTCTAGCTTCAGTGTATATGTACCCAAAGACTAAATGCCTGTATTAGCCTGCAAACCTATATATACCAATGGTTCCTCCTCTGTACTGCTAGGCTGGCTGGCCCCCTTGCCCCCAGCCTCCTCTCTGCTATCAGCTGTAATTGCCCCATCCAGCCATACATCAGACCCTCATGTCTAGCCTGCCTGCCTCCTCCTCCACCTGCTGACCCTATGTATGGTACTTCACTGGCTGCAAAAGACTACATTTACTCTTTGATTTTCTTTGAGAATATTTTGTAAGTGTTTTTGTTGTTGTTGTTATTCTTTCCAGATCCAGAATTTCATTTCCGTTACAGTGAATTGACGTGCTTTGTTGCTAGAGAGTAGAGATGAGGCTGTGATGTTGAATGTTAAATGATAAGCAAGATAATAATATTTGAAGATGGGTGAGGTAAAGGTCAAGGTGTCCCATAACCTGTGTGGTCGTAGGGGAGCGTGGCATCAGAGACCTCAGCTTCTCAAGGGGCCAGCATGTTGAGGGCGGCACCCATCTCCTCTCCCTCGCTGCTTTACCTTTCCTTGACTCTAAAGAGGGCAGGTACCCATTTACAGCAAGGTGAACTGGGGGGACTGTACTGAAGCCAAGACGTGCAAACGGTCACCCATCCTCTTGGTTACCACGCTCGCTGCTGCTTAACATTGGCTTGGGGAAAGTGAATGCTCTGACTACTGAGCTATCCCGTCCCGAAGATGGGTTATTGAATATCACATAATACAGAAGAACGTAGCTTTTATCTTTAAAGCGAGACAAAAACGAAAGCAAAAGACAAACAACATAAATACTGTATGAAAACACAAGGGAGATAATTATGTTTCTAACGGACACTAAAAAGCTTTCTTCTTCTTCTTCTTCTTCTTCTCCTTCTCCTTCTTCTTCTTCTTCTTCTTCTTCTTCTTCGTTGCAATTCTTCGCAATTCTTCTTCGCAATTTTTCTTCTTTGCAATTCTTCTTCGCAATTCTTCTTCTTCTTCTTCTTCTTCTTCTTCTTCTTCTTCTTCTTCTTCTTCTTCTTCTTCTTCTTCTTCTTCTCCTCCTCCTCCTCCTCCTCCTCCTCCTTCTCGATCTTCTTCTTCGCAATTCTTCTCCTATTCGCAATTCTTCTTCTTTGCAATTTTTCCTCTTGTCGTCTTCGCACTTCTTCTTATAAATTGTTATTGTTTATTAACGTAACTGCTTTTATTCTCCATGACATTGTGTTGTTTTTTTTTAACCAATCTAAATTTAGATCGAAAGTCAACAACCCTGGTGTCTAATTGCCCCGACGCAGTTATCACTAACCTTGAGAAATCTGCATCCGTTCCACACACCCTCCCACTTCCTTAGTTAACATAATCATCACGCTACTTCCCTTCTCACCCCTGTAGTCTGCTGCACTTTGTTTAAATCAACCACGTCCATTTTATCTCTCCTAGTTAAAAGCTTTACTCTCTCACACACGCACGTATGTACGCACGGGCACACACACACGCACGTTTACAGGCATACAGGCACATACAATCATATACTGTATGCGCACGCACGTATACACGCACGCAAGCATGCTCGCACGAACGCGCACATGAACTCTTATTCTTCTGTAAGTATGTTATGGTAGGTTTATTGGTTTTATTAGTTGTTTGTTTTGTTTCTTCCGTAGGGATGCCGGGGGTTCTTCCAGTATAAATAGCGTGCCCACCTGGAAATTCTGTTCATGAAATTTCCTCTTTTCTATCTCTTTTTTTTTGTTTCGGTCTTTCTCCTTAACTTTCTATCATCTCTCTTCCTTATTTCTAACTTTTTAGTCTACTCTCCTTCCTTTTTTCAAGCAACTCTTCCAAACAATATTCTGTTTACATTATTATGACATTTTGCCTGTGGTTTTTGTTCTGGCGACCAGGTAGTGATACTTAGACACTGGGGTTGGCATAGGGTGTGCATTCTGCAGTGGTATCTGCCCATGTGGCACTTTTTATGTATAGTTTTGTTCTTTAACATGTTTGTTATCATGTTTACGTCTTTTTGTAATCTGAGGATGATACATTACGCAGAATGGCTGGCGTCCTGAGCACAGCCTGGTTTATGAGCCATAAGGATTGCAATGATTTAAGTGTTGTGTCGTTTAGTGTTGTTGTTTTTTTAGGGAGACAGTGTTAGATATTTTAAGTATTAGGAGGTTATGGTTGTGAAGCTAATGCTGAAAGCAACTAAAGCCACTGAATGTGAATGAGGTGACAGACCTGACATGACTTTCGTGGTCGGTAGGGCTATAAAAAATATGGTATGGTATGGTATGGTATGGTATGGTATGGTATGGTATGGTATGGTATGGTATGGTATGGTATGGTATGGTATGGTATGGTATGGTATAATTGTTTGTTTGCTTCTTTGTTTATTTGTATGTATGGTTGGCTAATTTGCTATTTAAAAAAAAATCTAATACCACCAAGCGTAGACAGAGTTTAGATTGAACCACCACCACCACCACAACAACAGTAACAACGCACACAGACCATATATATATATACACATACACGTACACACATAGGGCGGGATAGCCTAGTGGTCAGAAAATTGCGCTCGTAATTTGACGATCCGGGTTCGATTCCCGTTCGAGGGGATTTTCCCCCTAGAGTTAACATCAGTATCTCCCCAAAAGTCCTTCGGATGAGACTACAAACCGAGGCCCCGTGTGCAAGCGCACGCAGAACATCTTGCGCACACGTTAAATCCTGTTCCATTTTTCGTAAGAATAGGCCATTGTGTGCCGATGGGAGTAGATGACAAGATTTACAAAACTGCATACACACAGGAACTGGATGTAAAAAAAATACATGAGTGCTTATTCCATCGTCCTCGATATAAAAGAATAAATAAAATAAATAAATAAATAAACACACGCACACACCTGCGTGTGTGCACGTGCATGCACCCTACATGCATCATCTTTCACTCTAGAATTCTTTCAATTCTATTCCTGTTCTTTCTCTTTGTCTTTCTTCCAAGCTTCCCGTCAGTTTATTTTACAGAAAGAAATACAAACAAGCGCAGTGCCTCAGCTTTCAGTTCAACTTTCCCATAGCTTAACTCTGTCTGTCTCTGTCTGTCTGTCTGTCTGTCTGTCTGTCTGTCTGTCTGTCTGTCTGTCTGTCTGTCTGTCTGTCTGTCTGTCTCTCTCTCTCTCTCTCTCTCTCTCTCTCTCTCTTACACACATACATACACATACACACACGTACACACACGCACACACACACACGCATACACACACGCACACGCACATTCACACACGCACACACACTTACACACACACGTACACACACACACACATACAAAATACAAACTCACACACACATCACATACACATTCACTCACACACATTCACACACTCGCATACACACACCACACACACACACACCGCACACACACACACACACACACACACACACACACACACACACACACACACACACACACACGTACAAACACACACACACACACACACACAACACACACACACACACACACACACACACACACACACACACACACAAATACACAC
>CM060329.1:47393081-47415581 GCA_030674155.1 Stramonita haemastoma
AAACCAACAATTTCCCTGCTAATCTTGATGAATGTTTCAGTATCACAATTTTCTTTGTGTTGCTCAAAACCCTCTGTGTGTGTGTGTGTGTGTGTGTGTGTGTGTGTGTGTGTGTGTGTGTGTGTGTGTGTGTGTGTGTGTGTGGTTGTGTGTGGTGTGTGTTGTGTGTGTGTGTGTGTGTGTGTGTGTGTGTGTGTGTGTGTGTGTGTGTGTGTGTGTGTGTGTGTGTGTGTGTGTGTGGTGTGTGTGTGTGTGTGTGTTGTGTGTGTGGTGGTGCTTATTTTATTTTTCAATTTATTTTTTTATATCGAGAACAATGGAATAAGCACTTATATGCTTTTTTTTTACATCTGGTCCCCGCGTGTGTGCGGTTTTGTCAATGTTGCCATCTATTCTGTTTGTGTGTGTGCTTATCTTACTTATTTTTATCTATCTATTCTTTTATATCGAGGATAATGGAATAAGCACTCACGTGCTTTTTTTTTACATCCAGTCCTCGTGTGTATGCAGTTTTATAAATCTTATCATCTGTTCCCATCGGCACACAATGGCCTACTCTTACGAAAAACGGAACAGGATTTAACGTGTGTGCAAGATGTTCTGCGTGCGTTCGCTCACGGGGCCTGTGTGTGTATGTGTGTGCGCGTTTGTGCACACGCGCGCGCGTGTGTGTGTGTCATGGATGACTACACTCCTTCTGTGTTGACAAACAAATCCCTGTTTCAGCATGGCTAGGCGTGGCCTCAGGGAGCGTGGTGAAAATGGCCCCGGTCAACTGCCCCCCGGACTACAGGCGCCGTGTGGAGACCTGCATCATGGAGGCCCAGCTGGCGCCACAGGCAGGAGGGGGCATCAGTCTCGTGGTCAACAAGGACAAAGTTGTCGACCTTTGCGAGTGCGTGAGAGTTCTTTTTGTTTTTTTTGTTCCTTTACCTTTGTTAAATCTTAATTTTACCCTCTACCTTGGTTTGTGTGTGTGTGTGTGTGTGGGGGGGGGGGGGGGGGGGGGGGGGGGTATGTGTGTGTGTGGTGTGTGTGTGTGTGTGTGTGTGTGTGTGTGTGTGTGTGTGTGTGTGTGTGTGTGTGTGTGTGTGTGTGTGTGTGTGTGTGTGTGTGTGTGTTTTAATTAAGTGAGTGACAGAGTGAGTGTATTTTGAATACATTAATTTATTTTATTTTATTTATTCTTTTATATCGAGGATAACAGAATAAGCAATCATGTGCTTTTTTTCATCCGGTCCCCGTGTGTATGCAGTTTTGTAAATATTGTCATCTGTTCCCACCGGCACACGATGGCCTACTCTTACGAAAAGCGGAACAGGATCAGGATACATCGGCTGGTTAGTTGGTTTGTTGGCTGAATGGCGATTTACTTACTTATTTATGTAGTTATTTAGTTTGTTTACTTGTTTGTTTGTTTTTTTAATTCTTTATGTGTATGGATGTGGAAATAGACTATTCCCGTAACTTAATCTATAGGCTGTTTCACCATCTCTGTTATAGAGAAAGCAAGAAATAAAACATCGTACATTTAATATGGGTAACATGGTATGTGTTTTGTTGATGGTCTTTAGGTGTGTGTGGTTTTTTTTTTTATAGCATTGTGATTTACTACCCCCATGTTCGTTTACATCGATTCCATCATCAGTAAAAAAAAAAAAATAAATAAATAAATAAAAATAAAAAAAAGGACCATGAGTTCTGACAATGAAGATGATAACTGGAAGATATTGAGTGTGATTCTGTTTACTTGTAGAATTGAATACAGCAAAATGGCTTAAAAAAAAAGTTTTCTGTTATGATGTGTACCTTTCCCCTGCTACAACAATGTTTTGTATAGTGGCCCAAGGCCGAAGTACAACAAATACAACTTGTCAGTGTTCAGTGTTCTCTGCTCTGTCTGGACCCAGTCGCGGGCTGCTGATGAAGACCATAGACTGTCTGAAGGAGGTGCACTCGCGGTGTGCCCACAACGAGTCTGTGGTGCATGAGCTGGATCGACTCTACAGCGTGACCAACTGGCAGCAGGCAGCTAGGGTGCTGTGTCACGACCCTCAGTGTGAGTGCTTTTCTTACTTCTCCTATCGGTGGTCTGGGGGTAACGCAACCTGTCTAGGAAAGCTAAAAGTCTGGGTCAGAGTGTGCGGTGGTTTGAATCCCGTTTGGGCCCAAAACCTTTCTCCCCCCAACCATTAGATTATGAGTGGTGGTTTGGGTGCTAGAGTTTTGGACGAGACGATAAACCGAGGTCCCGTGTATTGCGCATTATTATTTAGCGCACGCAAAAGAAACCACGGCAACAAGAGGGTTGTCCCTGGCAAATTTCTGTAGAAAAAAGCCACTCTGATAGGGAAACAAATACAGTTGCAGACAGGAAAAAGAAAAAAATCCTTTAAATCCTTCCCCACGCGAAATTGAACCTTGCCTCTTGTAAACAGTAATTTTTGTTTGTTTTATTTGTTTGTTTGTTTTGGGTGGAACATGATGGCTCAGCGGTCAAAGCACTTGTTCTCCCTAAGCTAAGCTAAGACAAAAAATGGGTGGCGCTGCACTTGTGGTGACGCGCTCTCCCCGGGGAGAGCAGCCCGAATTTCACGCAGAGAAATTTGGTGTGACATAAAGTGGTATAAAATTAAAATAAGATAATAAAAAGACCCCCCCCAAAAAATCTTAGCAAGAAAGAAAACAGAGTTTCAATGCAATTAAGGATGATGATTACAGCCTCGTAAACCTCTAAGACCGTATCAGAGCTATTGCCTCGCAAATATTTTTTTTTAAAAGTGAGGTTGAAATTTTGCGGCTGTTTGAAATATTAAAAGACGATATCAAAATATAAAAAAAACCAAACTGAGATTGAAAGTTTGCAGCTGGTTGAAAATTAACAGACGATATAAAAAAAAGAACAACAACAAAAACAAAACAGAAAAAGCAAACATTTAATCAAACCAAATATCTCTTGTTGTTCGTTCCTTGTATCAGCATCTTTTTTCAAGCAGGGATAAAGGTCATTACAGGTCAGTCACCGCTCCTTAGAAAATATATCTCCCCAGTGTTGGAATACGGCTACCTTCATGGTGGGCAAAAGACGGTGGCATACGCAAAATTCTCTCTCTCTCTCTCTCTCTCTCTCTCTCTCTCTCTCTCTCTCTCTCTCTCTTCTCTGTCTCTGTCTGTCTCTGTCTGTCTGTCTGTCTGTCTGTCTGTCTGTCTGTCTGTCTGTCTGTCTGTCTGTCTCTCTCTCTCTCTCTCTCTCTCTCTCTCTCTCTCTCTCTCTCTCTCTCTCTCTCTCTCTCTCTCTCTCTATCTATCTATCTATCTATCTGTGCGCGCGCGTGTGTGTATGTGTGTGTGTGTGTGTGTGTGTGTGTGTGTTTTCCAAGAAACCCCACTTGTCATTTTAATTTTATCATTTAATAGAAAAAACATCATTGCCTGCATGCCACTAGATACTCATCCGTCCAATATGCCATTTATAAAGTACGGAATAGACTAAATCTACCTAGAGTATTTTCACATCTGTATGCTGTTGTTGTTATTGCTAAGCGTTCCCCAGCTTAACACCTGGGGGGTCACCCAGAATGTGCACTCTGACTCTCTCATCCCACCTGGGAATCACTACGAGATTGAAATTGCACACTGAATGAACAGTTTGCGTGTATGACTGTTTTCAAGTACCTCGCCATATAGGCAGCCATTCTCCGACTTTAGAGGATTTTTTTCTCCTTTAAAGGAGAGTGCAGATTGTTATGTAAAGAGCTTGTCATGACTGAAGGCAATCTCAACACAACATTTTACAATATATCAAGAAAAAAAATCTAGACCTCAACAACATTTTGAAAAAGGGCAGAACAGAGACAGAGGAATGGAGGGAACTGGTTGTCAAGTCTTCAGGGATGCCCCCACGGTCGCCAGACTAAAGGATAATAGATAGATAGATAGATAGATAGATAGATAGATAGATAGATAGATAGATAGATAGATAGATAGATAGATAGATAGATCAAGCTTTAAATGTATGCTTTGGTAATTAGCTGACATCAATAAATGACACAGCTTTTGGCCTGGGCCAGTCTTTAATGCTCATCATGCTGATTTGTTTGTCTCTGTATTTTCCTACCCTCTGCTCTTCATTGTGGTTTCTTTTCCCCCAACAGTGTTCCAGGACAATTTCGAATGCCTGTCTCGAGCTACCACTTCAGTGATGACGTGTTTCCTGATGCGCACGCATTCTTTCCGGATGCAGATGGCCTTCACAAGCCCGGATGACCACGCTGAGTTGAGAAGAGTCACGTGCAAGTAGGTTCAGTTGTTTGTGGGGTTTTTTTTGTTTTTTTTTTAAACATCGTTTGATTCTCTCTGTCTGTCTCTCTATCTCTGTCTGTCTATCTGTCTGGCTGTCTTTCTTCTGACTTTCTCAAATTTCTGGAGTTGAGACATTAAAGTATTCTTGAGTCTTGAGTTTTGAGTCTTCTCTCTCTCTCTCTCTCTCTCTCTCTCTCTCTCTCTCTCTCTCTCTCTCTCTCTCTCTCTCTCTCTCTCTCTCTCTCTCTCTCTCTCTCTACTCATAGAATTAGGAAATAAGTGTTTAACAGAACTTTATATAGCCAACAAAAATGCAAACCTCCTCATACACTATCATCATATCTTGTACCTTCATCATTGGAGACGAAATAGCTCATGTCAAGTATCACTTGCGTTCCCAGTAAAGCTAACACTTGGTGTACAAGTGATTGTGAACTTTTGTGCGCCTTGGTTCAGTACAGTCCGCATTACCCAGCTGAAATAGGTAACTTGTCCTCTTGAGGGTCAAGGAAAGGGTAAAGCAGTAGCAGTGTAGAATACGGTGCTGCCTCAATATGCAGGCCGTGAGAAGCTGAGGTCTGACGCTCGCTCCCCAAAGACCCTCATAGGTATGGACACTTTAGGTACTTACTTACATGTGTGCACCCTCTGACATTGCTCCCAAGACCCTCATAGGTTATGGACACCTTTGGTACCTTACTTTACATGATGATTGCATCGCTCTGATCATGTTGCTTCCCAAAGACCCTGCATAGGTTATGGGACACCTTTAGGCTACCTTACATTACTTGATGATTGCATCACTCTGATCATGTTGCTCCCCAAAGACCCCACATAAGTTATGGAAACACCTTTACCTTACTTTACCTGATGATTGCACGCTCTGATCATGTTGCTCCCCAGAGACCCCACATAGGTTATGAGACACCTTTAGGCTACCTTACTTTACATGATGATTGCACCCCTCTGATCATGTTGCAGTTTCGCTGAAGGCATTGTGAAGTGTGTGCGAAGCCCCCTGTGGACGAGTGTTCAGAGCAACTGGCCATGAGAGTGTCGGAGACCATGTTCCTCCTCCTCCCCCCTTCTGTCACGACGACAACTACATCACCCAGTCTCCCCCCACCTCTTCTCCTCCTCCTCCTCTGACCACCCGTCCACCTCCACAACGAAAGATGCTGAGGAACCGTGAAACGTGTGGGCCAGTAGAGGTGTGGTTAGAATTGGCTGAAAAGTTGAGGGTTTGTTGTTTTTTGTCTGATGGGTTGTATGGTTTTGTTGATGGTTGGTTTGTGTATATTCTTAATAGTGTAGATAACGATGACGAAATTTGATTTACTGGGGTAATGGATTGAGCACAATGAGTGGCTGTTTCTTTTTTTCTTTTTTTTTTATATCAGCCTTCAAATTACCTCCACGTGTCTGTCACTATTTTCTCCATCTCAAGTCATGTTTCCTCTTTTTTCCATTTTTTTCTTTTTCTTTCTTTCTTCTTACTACAATTACTTCCTTACTTTTATTATTATTATATCATCATTTCTTCTTTTTGTATCTGCAAAAACAAGGATCTATTCTAAGCCTTGTCCCCAGATTAATTTGTAGTCAGTGAGACAATCTGAGATATAGATTTTAAAGACCTGGATAGCTAAAGATATTAAAGGTTATGTCCTATTCACCCAGATTATGATCTGAATGTATTACAGTTTTTATACAGGATCGTATTATTGGCAAGCAAGTGTACACGCATTCAGTAGAACAGGTATTTATGGCAACAGGTATATACACCTCTGCGCAGAGTTTGAATGTCAGTGCCCACGTACCGAATGCGCAAGTAAAAGAATTTATCATGTCTGCTTAAATTTCTCTTATCTATCGTACATTAGTGTTTCATGTTTTTATTGAGGCAAATTGTTATTTGTCTGTTTAAACATTTTGTCTTTGTATGTTTTAGTTGATAAGAAACCTTTATTGTACAAATATAAATTCAACACAAAGTAATCGTTTGTACTGCTGTTTGGAGTCAATGGTAAGCATCATTGATATGAGTGCTTTCTCTGGTTTTCTTTGTTCATTTGTGTGCAGATTTTACATGTGGAAGTGGATACTATTGTTGCCTGTGTATATATGTTGTTTTTTCTTTTGATATAGCTACTTTCATTTATCAGGTTTATGTTTTTAAATTCAAATTCTTCAACTGAAAATACTGTGGTTTGATATTTGTAAGTCTAATCAATATGGACGTAAGCAGATATTTTTCTGGCAGGTTTTGAAAAAAAAAAAAAAAAATTGAAGAGCATGACAAAAGACAAGACTGTGACAGTTGTATACTTCCCTTTGAATTCATTTACGGCCAAGGTGGCCTGGCTTTTGTTTTTGTTGTTGATTGTTGTTGTTGGTTTTCTTCTTTTTAATTATTTGTTGTTTTGTTCAGGTTTGAACTGATAGGATTGTACTGAAAACAATTTGAAACAACTTATGTTTTTTTTTCTAAAATGACTTAACATAAAAAAATATTTCAGATCTGACAGCCCCCCCCCCCCCCCCCCCCCCCGGCATCTAAACAGGGGGGAGGAGGGGGAAAGGGGATGGGGGGGGGGGGCAATAACAAAAACACTAGATTAAGTAGTTATGACAGCCCTTTCACCTGTTGATGATTTTGCTTCCTGAGGGTCCAGCGAAACAGTATTATGAAGTTGAGTAATAAAATGCATGCTCACGAATTCTTTTTGCTGCCTCAGTAATTTGCATGCTAACATTTTAATTATGTACGTATTATTATAATTATTTGCTCAGCACACTGAGGGGCCTTTTGTGATATTCACTGACATGTACGGTCCTCAATAATGATAAAAAAAAAGTCGAGTAAAATAAACCTTATCAAAATATCTTCCACTGATGTGTTTCATTTCTGTGTATGATTAGGTTATAATGCTAGTTCGTGTAGCTCACTTGTGTGTGTGTGTGTGTGTGTGTGTGTGTGTGGTGTGTTGTGTGTGTGTGTGTTGTTGTTTGAATAGTTATCTTCTTCTCCCTGTTTTCCTCCCCACACGTATGAAAAGCAGATATATGTACATGCATGTGCGCATACACACTATGGATATGGAAATGTCTTGTGGTGCTTTTTTTTTCTTAATTCATGGTTGTTGTTTTTATTTTAATCCAAACAGGTATGGACATGTATGTGCACTCACACACCATGGATATGGGCGTGTATTCTTTCTTTCTTTCTTTCTTGACATCTATGTATCAATGATAGTTCTTGTCTTTCATCTCCCCCAAGGAGATGCCAGGGGCCTGTCAGTATAAATAGCATCCCCATCTTCTGGAAATGCTGTGCTGAGAGTCCCTCTTTTCTATCCTTCTCTTTGTTTCTGCCTTGTTCCTTTTCTTCCTGTTGCCACCTTCCAGTCTATTTTCCGCCTTCCAGGCCATCCTCCTGCCTTTTTTCCCCAGAAAGACTTAAAAGAGAACAAATCTCTCACACACCGAAATCAGATGGGCTGGGCCTGACTTATCAGGCTCTTAACGGCAGTGCAATGTATTTTGCTCATGTGACAGACAACAGTTTCTGTCTGGGTGTTCGACAAAGAAGTCTGTCATCTGTAGATTATCATCCTAATCCTCTCTCTCTCTCTCTCTCTCTCTCTCTCTCTCTCTCTCTCTCTCTCTCTCTCTCTCTCTCTCTCTCTCATTCACACACACACATACACACACACACACACGCGCACATACACAACTCTCCGTTGAAAAGCCTCTTGAAGCAGACTGATCATTGAGAACTGATCTTTAATAATATCACCACAGCAAACAAACAAACAAAAGCAAGATAAATAAAGCAACTTTTCCAATATGTACAGTTTCCCCATTATGCATTTCAATAAACCAACATGACAGTCCCTGAAAGAACAGCATTTAAAAAAAAAAAAAAAAAAAATTCAACTACAAGAAATCATCTCTCCAAAAACGTGAACCCAACATAACAATTTCCCCTCAACATCTCCCCCCCTCCCCCCCTCAAAACCCCCCCCAAAAGAATCCTCACAAGATGGTTTTCTTTGATCAAAATTTTGCACAACAACAACAATTAAGGACCTATCATACAAAGAGCATTACTCAGTTACCATGCTTGAAAAAAAGTAATCACAGTTACCAAAAAAAAAACCCAACAAAAAAAACCAACCGAGGCAAAAGCCAGCCATACAAAATATTCAAAACCTTATATACATGTGGGACCAGTGATATGCAAATTTTTCATGAAAAAATTATCTCCCATGCCATGTGTATATGAGGAGGGAGAGAGAGAGAGAGAGAGAGAGAGAGAGAGAGAGAGAGAGAGAGAGAGAGAGAGAGAGAGAGAGAGAGAGAGAGAGAGAGAGAGAGAGAGGAAAAGCATAAAACAGGTGATGAGATTTCTCATCTATATTGTAACAGATGGGTTTGGATGTAGGTTTTTGGTTGTTTCTTTAATTCAGTTATGATGTTATTAGGGAGATGGAATTAGAGAAGACTGGTCGTTCTTACAAAGCTTTTTTTTTTTTTTTGAGTGTATAAAAAAGAAGCACTTCACACCAAAAAGTATCATAGCTTTCTCTTCTTATGATATGCACTTTACATCAAAAAGTATTATACCTTTCTCCTCTTATAATGTAATCTAAACCAAATGCAGATTTTTTTTTTTTGGTTATGTCAACTTTTACCCCCCCTCCCCTTCTCATTTTATCATCTCCCCCTTCCTTCCCCTACCACTCTTTTTTATAACTTAAAAAAAAAATCTCAGCTATCAATTTAAAAAAAAAAAAAAGAAGAAAAAAAGTCACTAAAAAGTCCAGTGCAATCTTCCTACCTCCTGTGAAATACAATAAAATATATCACAAAGTCACATGGTATCTGTTTGCATCTCTTCCTCAATGAAAAAAAGCCTTTATTCTGGCTCATAAAGCTGATTAGTATATCATTGGTTCAATTCACGGGCTCAAACATGAAATGCATGGTCAAACTTGCCTATCAGTGTTGTAACTGCCCATCAAGGAATGATTAAAGTCTTTTTTTTACTTTGACTTTGGCAAACACTTCAACAGATCATGGTTTAATAGTTGTAATGGTCATCTTTGGTCATCTCTTACATAAGTGATAGCCCCCCTACCCCCCCCCCCCCCCCCACTATGCCCATCCACTCTTTCCCCTTCTTTCCTCATGACCTGCTTCCTGTAAAAACAAAATCAAAAATCATTCTGCAGCATTTCTTACACCTTTTCTTAAAAAAAAAAAAAATAAAATGTCCATTTATCTGCTTCTTTTTTTTCTTATTTTTTCAATCACCTATTTTTATTTTCCTTCGCAATGTTAAGCCTGGATACATTTTCTTCATCCAAAATGGCAAATAAGTTGGGGGGGGGGGGGATTGGGGGGGGGGGGATGGGGGTATGGTATGGCCATAAAGCACCTGAGATGTCAGGCCCGCCGCATTTCACTTTGGTGTGAAAATAAGATTTTAATACCTGTACAATAAACCCCCTAAATAAGAAGACCCCTTAAAGAAAAAAAACCCAAGAAAACCTCCCAAAAACAGTGATGATAAAAGAAACCCCAACAAAAACAACCCAAAACCAAAGAAACTCTAGTCTGTTATAACAGACAACTTGGCATCATCGGTTTTCTCCCTTCCAATATATAACGCCCACTAGACAGACGGTGCCATACCAGTCTGTACCAAAAAAATACCCCCAAAACAAAATGACACAGAAATGCTAGATATCAAGTCTACATTTGAAATAACAATGACAAGAAAATGGTGTACATTCTATGAAACACAGTCCAAAAACCCACTGCAATATAAGTCAGACACATCGATATCACTTAAAAAAAAAAAAATGATGGCAGAAAAAATATAATCATATAAAAACAATAGGATATCATGACACAGGTTTACCTGAAGTAGAGAGAGAGTCAAGGTGTGTGTGTGTGTGTGTGTGTGTGTGTGTGTGTGTGTGTGGGGTGTGTGGTGTGTGATGTGATGTGATGTGATGTGTTATGTGTGGTGTGTGTGTGTGTGTGTGTGTGTGTGTGTGTGGTGTGTGTGTGTGTGTGTGGTGTGTGATGTGATGTGTGTGATGTGTGGTGTGTTTGTGTGCATGCATGCATGCATGTGTGTGAGTGCATGATTTAACATAAACAAGAAAATAAAATGCCCACTGCTCCTAAAAAAAAAAAAAAACGACAAAGAATTTGTAGAATACTGTTAGGCAAGTCATGGCCACGAGTATGAAAAATGACCCATAAACACAAAACTTGACAGTTTGAACTATCCCCAAATCAATCAAACAGAACAGAACATCACACAGAATGGGTCTCTTCAGACTGTTACACAGCCGAGATACTCTCTTCTCTCTGTGGGCAGGCAACATTCAAGACAGAAAGAAGAAATAGCACACACTGGTGAAAGAGCAACCGAAATCAGCAATTATTATGCAGTGATATTTACATCCTCCCCCCTCAATCCAAACAACCCACAGAAAAAAAATGCAAACGAAATATTAAAAAAATAACAACAAAAAAATCACCCTGATCATGGACTACCCTTATAGGTAATTGCCCCCTCAAAAATATGGGGGCATAAATGTAAAACTGATATCAATTTGAAAACGTATTCATAAATATTCAATGAATAAAAAGAAATGAACATCAAGATTAATCTATAATTCATATTTTACCATATTTTTGGGTTAAGAGGCACACTGTTGCACAAATGGCACCACCTGAACTGTCAAAACAAAACAAACAATTTTGTACCTAATTCTGACCACATACTGCATATTGAAGAAAAAAAAAAACCCACCCTGAAATGATCAGGCCAGTGAATGATTGAGCTAATAGCCAGATCACTGCTTAATGGTGGTTTTGCATCAACAAAATGCTTCCAGTGCATACTATCTAACCAAAAAAAATGTATAAGGATTTTTTCTGTCAAGCTTTGTTCACAAATATATGTTGTTTTTAAGCCACAACATCATTTTGTCGTGAGAGTGCAAGCATCAACAGAGTTTCAACCCAAGACAGCAAAGACTCTTTAAGATTCAAAACTAACTATGACTTACAAAACTGAACAACTGGATGGTAAATGTGCATCAGATTTTGTTGCAAAACACTTTTTATGTAGTGAAAATAGTTGGAATGTTAGGGTTGCGATGCCTTTATCTAAATACAAAACTTGCATAATCAGCCACAGGTAACACAACCATAACTACTATCCCTAACCACAAACAACTGGTCTAGATTTCTCTCTTTTTTTTTTTTTTTTTTTAGATCTAGACTGATGTAAATTAAGTACTTCAGGAAAATTAAAGACAAATCTACTGCTTCATCCTCTTCTTCGTCAGTAGCTCAGCAACTATTGTTGTCTATCATATGAGCGAAAATGCATTGCGCTGCCGTCAATGCACCTGACAAGTCAGGCCCAGCGTTTCCTACTCACAAATCTACTTACAGGCAGCATTTGCTCTGTAAGCAACAAGGGGCTTACAAACTAGCAGTCTTATAACCCAGAAAAATGTGGTGGTTAAAAGTAGAGATAGGAGACACCCATGTTAGTTAGTGATTACTTTCCATGTTCACAGTTTGACACACTGCATGTTAGGTATTCCCTTCCCATGTTCATAGTTTGATACAATGTGCATTAAAAAATAGGACCCATAAGTACATTTCTGATATGTCAAGCACAAGTAATTTTTGCATAGAACACATGCGCTTGTATTTTAAGTTGATATGTCTTAAGTTCAATCACTTTTTTTTCAACAAATTATTCAAAAAGCTGCAAACTGTCCGCAAAAAACAGCATAGAAGAGTAATGCCACAGAAACAATCATTTGTTATAAAAACAAAAAAACCAAATGCAACAGGTTAAGAGAGAAAAACACTGACAATGAAAATATGAATCCCAAAAAGCAGGAAAATTTTTTATTCTTTAAAAGACCAACAAAATAAAATGAAAAAACCCTGTTTGTTCTTTATAAGTTTGGTCACATTGTTCATGGTGTTGTGAGATTCATGTAAGGTTTTACCATCGTTTTTGACAAGGACATAACAGGCAAGTTGATCAATAGTTTACCACTACTTCAACAAACTTTTTTTTGGTTGTTTTTTTCCATATACACATCTCATAGTAACTGGATACTCAGGACTGTCACTGTTCAAGTTTCACTGCAGTTTCCAGAGGCAAACTCAACAAAGAGTAACAACAGAAATCTGAAATGATGGTTATTCCTACACTTTTGCTGCCTCAAGGTAGTAAAACTAGGGACAAAAGTGCTCTCTAATTGGATATAATCTTTGACACATGTAAGACAATTCATTATTCAGTCAATACAGAAAGCGTTTATCACTTTAATTGATCATAGGCTCTTCCTATGTTAGGGAGCAAAAACATGACTCACTACAAATATGAGAGAAAATAAATAAGAAGCTTAGCAAACAACTAAAGGGTTTCATTGAGGGAGAAAACGTCAGGTCATTGTACACATTGCACAGTCCACTTTTCAGAAAAAAACAGCATTCATGTATTACAAATGACTGAAAACGCCAGCTTAGTATATGTAAGGCACAAAGACACTACCGATTCCAATATCGCAGAATATTAGTTGTGTGGTGCATACGTGTTGTGAGCATACACAGATATATAAATAATATACTCAATGTACAACAGCGCATAAAATTCCATACGTAAACAGCATACTCATGTCCCAATATGGATGGAATTCTGTGTACTTTTGCATGCATACATCATACTCTGAAGCTCTGTTATGGATTAAGCAATGCAGTTATAAGATGAAGTTAAAAAAATTACAAAAAAGCACCAAGAATTAATTAATACACAGACATGTGAATGAACTGTTACTCAAATGAAAGTATATCATCAACTTCACTCCTTTAAACAAAAATAAGCAAAAACGCAAAGGATTTAGATGTTACAAAACAGACTGTTCCAGTTCTGGAAATTCAGAGTCTTCAGACTGAATTGGGATAACAGGATTTCCAACATAAAATACTCACTCCATAGCAAAGAGGGACATGAATATCATATTCTGGAGCAAAGACTGACACAAAAATACAATATTCTGTGGCAAATATCGACATGAAAATACAATATTCTGTAGCAAATATCGACAATATAAATACAATATTCTTTAGCAAAGATTGACATAAAAATCATATTCTGTTGCAAAGATTAGCCATATGTATATGTATGTATGTATGTATGTATGTATGTATGTATGTATGTATGTATGTATGTATGTAT
This sequence comes from Stramonita haemastoma, assembly GCA_030674155.1. Taxonomy (NCBI): domain Eukaryota; kingdom Metazoa; phylum Mollusca; class Gastropoda; order Neogastropoda; family Muricidae; genus Stramonita; species Stramonita haemastoma. The sequence goes on from CM060329.1 coordinate 47,406,676, forward strand.
GTATGTATGCATGCACATATATATATATATATATATATATATATAAATATATATATATATATATATATATATATATAATATATATATAGATAGATAGATAGATAGATAGATAGATAGAATAGATATAGATATATATGTATATATATATATATATATATATATATATATATATAATATATATATATATATATATATATATATATATATATAATGCAGAAGGTCAAATAAGCCACTAAAGATCCCATGGTTCATGCCTTGAATCCAATCAGCATTATGTCAAGAAAAAAAAAAGAATTTTTCAAAGCAAAGAAACTTTTAGCATAAAGGAGAACAAAAGTTTCTTTTTAATGCCCCAATCATACATAATTATGTATAGGTCTATAAAAATAACAACAACAACAACAAAAAACCAAGAAAACCAACACCCTGATTTACCATCATGGAATATAAGAACATATCATATTCAGCTTTAAAAAAAAAATACAACACTTGCCTTCCAGTTCTCTAGAAAACTCCACACAAACCATGCAAGGCTCTGATAAAAAAAAAAATCTTTAAAACTCACTGCATCCAAGCTTTATCAAACCAAACTTGTGCTATACCTCAACCACACCTGATGTGCAGAAACTGGATTTCTAAGACCTCTCACGTGTGAAGAAACACACCATGTATAAATGTTTATCACTGTGTGGGTTTTGATGTGGTGAATTTTCTTCAACACCCTGATAAATTTTGAATATAAAGCATTTTAAAACAAAATGCATGTCAATGTAAACAATGTCTAAGCACCCCCCACAACACATACACTTCTTTAGGTACCACTCCTAGCAATAATGGTAAATATAAAAGCACATGTAAGTAATTCTTCAAGTATTACTACTACTTCTAATCACAATAATAACAAAACATCATACGACATAATTCTTCAGCTACAATCACCACTACTACTACAACTCCCCCTCATGATAATAGTAAAGATGATGAAAACCTAAGCAAAAACAAACAGTTTTTCAGGTGCACAAAAAAAGCTCAACCCCCAAAACATCTAGAAAAGTTCAGACTACTCTCAGTCTGGATTAAAAAAAAAAAATCCTAGAACCAAAAATTCAGATGTTCACATTCAACTGCACTCAAGTTCACCATACAGGAGGTCTGTGACCTAGTGAGTGCAACCATTTTTTTTTTTTTAGTGTTTTAGTGTCGTTTTATCAAACTGACAATCAAGCTCGCAGTGTGTGTGTGTGTGTGTGTGTGTGTGTGTGTGTGTGTGTGTGTGTGTGTGTGTAAGTGTGTGTGTGTGTAAGTGTGTGTGTGTGTAAGTGTGTGTGTGTGTGTGTGTGTGTGTGTGTGTGTGTGTGTGTGTGTTGTGTGTTGTGTTGAATGCATGTATGTAATGTATGTATGTATGTTATGTTTATATGTGTATTAACTGCAAGACTTGAATCATGTTTGTATATACGTTTGTACGCATAGATAATAAATACAAAAAATGATATGTGTATGTACTCACACAGCTTTTGTAAAAATGTACTTTAGGCTGAAGCAACGATAAAAAAAAACCACCCAAAAATATTTTTAAGAAATCAAGTTCCCCCGCAATCAGTCTCAGTTACACTCAATTTCGTCACTGTCACTGAGGTGATCCATCTCACTCACACACATTCAGACACAAACTGAGTTCAGCAGCACCTATATTCAACCGAACTTGAGTTCAAATGCACCAACAGTTTAGCCGGACCCTGTTCAGTAGCAGAGAAGTAAGGAAAACCCAGAGGTTCATTACCACTCACAGTCAACTGGACTTCACTTTGACAAGCTCCAAGGAATTCTTTATTATTTAAAAAAAAAAAATTCTATACCCCTTTATGTCACAGCGGATTTCTCTTGTGTGAAATTCGGGCTGCTCTCTCTATGTGTGGGGAGAGCGCGTTGCCACAAGTACAGCGCCACCCATTATTTTATTTTGTTTTGTTTTGTTTCGTTTCCTATGTTCCACTAGTCCTAACTCACTTCAATAACTCCAGCCTTTTGATCACATCTCGGATAATAATAATAATAATAATAATAATAATAATAATAATAATAATAATAATAATAATAATGATAACAACAACAACAACAACATCATCAATAATAATAATGATAATAATAATAATAATAAGAAGAAGAAGAAGAAGAAGAAGAAGAAGAAGAAGAAGAAGAAGAAGAATATATAATAATAATAATAATAATAATAATAATAATAATAATAATAATAATAATGATAATGATAATGATAATACCATTATCATAACACTTTATTTGTTTTATCCTTTTTGCTATTTAAACAAACAATAAAGCTTAAAGCTCTTCAGATGGGTAAATTCATTAAAAAAAAAACCTATGACATGAACTCTCGATCTTACGTTCACTGCATAGCAATGACCTTTTCATCACACAACCTTCATTCACCAGCATAACAACATAACGCAAAAAATGACAACAGGACATATTGACTAATCCCTCATAATCACCCCCCTTCCCACACTTTCTCCCTCACCTCCTATCTATCTGCACCCTTTTTTCTTTTTTTTTTCGAATCAAAGGAAATAGTACAAGCAAAAGATATCATGACTGTAAGGGTGACAAAATTACAATATCAATAAGAAAAAAAAGAGAGAAAGCAGTCATGTGTAAAGAAAAAGTTCGCTGAACAGGAAAAAACTGTAATAAAAGTTATAGAGTAGGGTGACAGAAGAGAAAAGCAGAGTGAGAAAAATTGAACGGTTGAAGACATAAGTTATGCTGCTGATAACAAAAAAGAAGGTTTGAAATGCCTTTTTTAAACACTGTTGAGAGATTCCATGTGGCAGATATCAGAAGGAAGGGAATTCCATATATGAGGAGCATCAAAGGAGAAGGTTCTATCACCTTAAGTTTTGGTTCTGACGCTCGGACCTGATGATAAATGAGAGTCAGAGAAAGAGCAAAGATGTCTTGAGGGATTGTAGACACAGAGAGAAGTTAGTGTATATACGTTAGGGAAGAACCTGTGGAAAAAAAAGTTCAAACATAATGTAGCAATACTGGTGGGTTTTGTTTTTTTTAGTATGCATGCCTGCACAGAAAGCCAGTGGAGAGTTCTGAGCAAGGTGGTGACTTTTTGATCTGAGAATAACTCCAGCAGGTGAATGTTGAACTTTTTACAGTTTAAACAGGATGTACCGTGGACAGTTTACATGGAAAGAACTACAACAGTTTTTGAACAGAAGCACAAGTAAAGGTTTTAGTTGATTTAGTGGAAAGATATTTACGGTCATTTTTTTAAAACAATATTTAAGAATACTCTGTATCTAAGTTCATCTGTTTTTCTTTTCTTTACACCAACCTTGTAAGTCCTCTTTACCTACTGCAGATCCAAGCAAATAGTTATATATACATATTAATTTAGTATGATCGTAGAGCACATTCAAAACCCTGAGGAAAACGTTTTCTTGTTCTTCTTTCCGTGCAAAATCTATGTCATGAAGCAATTGTTTACTTCCTGCTCTAACCAACCTGTTCTATCCTAGTTTCATTTTTTTTCTAACTGAACAAATTTTGTCATGGATTAGATCATTTTAGCTTTGCGGTAATTTTTTTCACACTGACAAAAATACAAGATTCATTTTGATAAGATTGTCAAGCCAAAAATAAACACAACCTTTTTTTTTTTTGAAGACATTCATATCCTGCTCAACAATGACTTAGAGGGGAAAAAAATCTTTAAAAAAAAAAAAATCACCACCACTTTTGAGACAGGTATTCATACTTCTCTTTACAGATTTAGAACGTCGGACAGAAAGCACGCCAAAAACAAAACAAAGCACTAAAACAGGGACAGAGATATGAGAAATCACCACCGGTTTTGAGACAGGCATTCAAACTTCTCTTTACAGACTTAGAATGTCACACAGAAAGCACGCCAAAACAAAACAAGGCACTAAAACAGGGACAGAGATATCATAAATCACCACCAGTTTTGAGACAGGCATTCAAACTTCTCTTTACAGACTTAGAACGCGGCACAGAAAGCACGCCAAAACAAAACAAGGCACTAAAACAGGGACAGAGATATGATAAATCACCACCAGTTTTGAGACAGGCATTCAAACTTCTCTTTACAGACTTAGAACGTGGCACAGAAAGCATGCTAAAAAAAAAAACAAGGCACTAAACAGGGACAGAGATATGAGAAATCACCACCGGTTTTGAGACAGGCATTCAAACTTCTCTTTACAGACTTAGAACGTGGCACAGAAAGCATGCTAAACAAAAACAAGGCACTAAACAGGGACAGAGATATCATAAATCACCACCAGTTTTGAGACAGGCATTCAAACTTCTCTTTACAGACTTAGAACGTGGCACAGAAAGCACGCTAAAACAAAACAAGGCACTAAACAGGGACAGAGATATGATAAATCACCACCAGTTTTGAGACAGGCATTCAAACTTCTCTTTACAGACTTAGAACGTGGCACAGAAAGCATGCTAAAAACAAAACAAGGCACTAAACAGGGACAGAGATATGAGAAATCACCACCGGTTTTGAGACAGGCATTCAAACTTCTCTTTACAGACTTAGAATGCGGCACAGAAAGCACGCTAAAAACAAAACAAGGCACTAAACAGGGACAAAGATATCATAAATCACCACCAATTTTGAGACAGGTATTCAAACTTCTCTTTACAGACTTACAATGTCACACAGAAAGCACGCCAAAACAAAACAAGGCACTAAACAGGGACAAAGATATCATAAATCAAAACCAGTTTTGAGACAGGCATTCAAACTTCTCTTTACAGACTTAGAATGTCGCACAGAAAGCACGCTAAACAAAAACAAGGCACTAAACAGAGACACAGAGAGAGATCATCTATACTATGGGCCCTTCAGGTATTTTGGGGGTGTGGGGCCCAGTGCCCACAGCCTTGAAGACAGCCAGGGAGCCCAGCAGGGCCAGCCCCGTCATGAGGTACAGCACGCTGCCCCAGCCATAGTAGGTGGAGATGAACCCCACCAGCGGCCCCTCCAGACAGGACCCTAGGCTGCCGAAACCTGGGGAAACATCAACACTAATCATAATAATTGTTTGTTTGTTTGTCCGCTGTGTTCGAAGATGGCCTCCAAAACGGCACAGGAGGCAGCTGCTGTTTCAGAAACTGGGCAGAAATTTGATTACAGTGCAGATGCCTAGCCCACAGTACGTCCCCATTCTCTTGGCAAAGAGGGCATAAGGACAGTCAGCGTTGGAGATGTTCTCCAAAGGCCAACAAGCCCCCAGGGCTGCAGCACATAAAGACTGTGCAAGTCAAGCCTCCTAGTCAGAGAGTCATCATCCATCACTAAAGACTAAGCTGTAAAGTGGAATTCCATGAGTGGGAAAGCCACGGATCATACAGCCTCTCACTTTGTTGTTGCCCCCAGCATCGATGGTTTAATCATGAACTGTGAAAAAGCCCAGGCGCTGAAATCTAGAATAATAATAATAGATGGAATTTATACATCGCTATATCTTGTAAAAACAAAGTGCTTGCATTTAGCCTCAGGTATGTTTGGATGCTTGAAAGGATCTTTTTGATGGGAGGGTGGGGGCTGGAGGTTGTTTCTTCTCTATGAGCTTTGAGGTTCACTAAAAGCGATATTTTCCATTAATATGTGACCATTTCTGTCCCAACCTGAAGCTTGCTGCATTCTGACTTGGGGGATTAAAATGATGTAATTTATGTGTTGGGTTTTTTTTTTTTTTAGATTCTGTGTGTGTGTGTGTGGTGTGTGTGTGTGTGTGTGTGTGTGTGTGTGTGTGTGTGTGTGTGTGTGTGTGTGTGTGTAAGTGTGTGTGTGTAAGTGTGTGTGTGTGTAAGTGTGTGTGTAAGTGCATGCATGCATGCTTGCTTGTATGCCTGCATGTGTGCATGCTTGCGTGTGAGTGCATGCATGCTTGAATGTGTATGTGCATGTGTGTGTGTGCTCTCACTACTGGGATATTCCACTTCCCTCTAATGTATCACTACTGTAAAAACTGTCAATCCCCACACATGACATCCTTCTGATGAGACTATAAACCAAGACCCTGTGTGCAAACGCATGCACAACATCTTGCACACACATTAAATCCTGTTCTGCTTTTCATAAGAGTAGGCCAATGTGTGCCGGTGGGAACAGATGACAGATGACAAAACTGCATACACACGGGGACTGGATGTAAAAAAGCACATGAGTGCTTATTCCATTACCCTCGATATAAAAGAATAAATAAATGAATAAAAGAATAAATAAATGAATAAAAGAATAAAAGAATAAATAAATAAAAAAAAAAAAAAAAAAATAAATAAATAAATAAATAAAAGAATAAATGGATAAATTAAAAAAACGTACCATTGACGAAGCCTACAGTGGCCACTGCAGCATTCCTCCCATCCTGCTGGCCAATCTCAGCTGGTATGGCCCCACCTGAACACACCACCACCCCCACAATAACACACACCGTCATGCAATGCTTCTTTCTCACCGACTGTTCAACCCTCTTGCATTCGGATTCTCTGAACACAAACTGCCCCTAGATTTTGCATTCCGTCACGAAATCAGGTCAGGCACACATGCTGGCTGGCCTTTTCCTCCTTCTAAGTACATACCAGCAGCTATAATTACTTCCAGACTCTCACAGCAGGCTCTGTGCCTCTAGCCTGGTAGAGGTTCAGCATGTGGTACCGATCGGTGAAGGTCACTGCATGATGGAAAACTACTGTGCGTAAATCCTGGCAAATCCCAGTTGGGGATTCGGAGGGGGGGGGAGTGGGGGGGGGCAATTCTATAATCCTGGCAAATCCCCGGTCAGGACTAATAGAGTTAAATGATTTTCTTGTTGGTTTTTTTTTTTTTTTGGAAGGGGGTTGGTTTTTTTGTTTTGTTTCTTCGACTAGAGCTCCAAGAGTCAGCAATGGTGAGATTTTGTGTATGCAACCAGTTTTGCCCACCATGAAGGTAGCCGCATTCCAACTTTGGGAGCGTATGCTGTGAATGATAAAGACATATTATGACCAATATTAAACACAAAATCTGAAAATATGACCCATCCACACACACACACACACCCAACCCCCCCCCAAAAAAAAATAATCAAGAAGCCTTTTCAGTCACACACAGAATCAGTAGGCCAATGTGTGCCAGTCGGAACAGATGACAAGATTTACAAAACTGCATACACACGGGGAATGGATGTAAAAAAACCCACATGAGTGCTTATTCTATTATTCTCAAAATAAAAGAATGAATACATACATAAATAAATAAATAAATAAATAAATAAATAAATAAATGAATGAATGAATGAATGAATAAATAAATAAATAAATAAATAAATAAATAAATAGATAGATAGATAGATAGATAGATAGATAGATAGATAGATAGATAGATAGATAGATAGATAGATAGATAGATAGATAGATAGATAGATAGATAGATAAATAAATAAACAAATAAAAGAAAAATAAGTAAATGAAATAAATAAATGAAATAGATAAATGAATAAATAGATTAATAAATATATCAATAAAATGTATAAATAAATAAATAAGATAAATCCAAAAATAAATCAATAAATAGATAAATAAATAGATAAGTAGATACATAACAAAATAATGAATAAATGAGATAAACAAACAAACAAACACATAAATAAAACAACCAAATAAACAAACAAACATATAAACACTGACCAAGGATCGAGTCAGGCCCAGCAATGAAGGCACCGGCCAGAAACAGGAAGATGATGTTGAAGAGCATTCCCCAGGTGCCCGTTATGATGAAGAGGATCAGAGACACCGCTGACGAAAACATGCACAGGCCTGTGCCCAGCATGCTTTTGCCTTTGAAAACCCTGCATGCAACACACACAATAACAGTTTAAAAAAAAAAAAAACCACAGTATCCCCATAGTCCGAATAAAAGAATAGCATAATGAATGCATACAAGTTGTTATCTGGTCTTAGAATGTCTTTTTTAACGCACACACACGCACGCACGCACGCACGCACGCACGCACGCACGCACGCACACACGCACACACACCACACACACACACACACACACACACACACACACACACACACAGAGAGGCATGTATGCATGCACTCACACAGGCAGGAACAATGGGTCTGTACCGCCACACACACAATCAATCAAAGTCAAAGTCAAAGTCAAAAACACTTTAATCATCCCTGAAGGGCAATTACAATACTGACAGGCATATTGATACAAATCATAATCAAACACATGAAATAGCTACAGAGTCATACACAGCATAAATGCTGCACATACTACCACTTCCTCACCACTCTATCTGCCCCCCTCCCCCATCTCTCCCCCTCCCCATTCCCCCGCTCTCTCTCTTGGGATAGCCTAGTGGTCAGAACATTGCGCTCACAATTTGACGACCTGAGTTCGATTCTCGTTGGAGGGAATTTTCCCCTGGAGTTAACATCAGTGCCGACTCCACTCTCCCTAAAAGTCTTTCGGATGAGACTATAAACTGAGGCCCTGTGTGCGAACGCACGCAGAACATCTTGCGCACATGTTAAATCCTGTTCCCCTCTTCGTAAGAGTAGGCCATTGTGTACCGGTGGGAACAGATGACAAAATTTATAATACTGCATACACACGGGGACTGGATGAAAAAAAGCAAATGAATGCTTATTCCATTATCCTCGATATAAAAGAATTAAAAAAAAGAATTTAACTAATCCCTCCCTCCCTGAAGTCCAGAAGTACTGACCGGTCAATGACGAAGCCCAGGAGAGCTGTGCCTATGACCCCGCCAATCTCGAATGTTGTGGACAACAACCCTGCTGTACTCTGAGAATAGTTCAGCTGCAATATTGAA
>CM060329.1:47420581-47428081 GCA_030674155.1 Stramonita haemastoma
AACACTACAACACACAAACACCAAAAAACCCTTAACACGGAATAAAATGAAGAACATCATATACCAGGAAAAGATGGAAGACAGTAAGGTAAGGGTAGAGGGTAGGCATTCAGCAACGATGCATACAGCCACTTTCTCTAGCAAAGCACAGGGTCTCACTCAACAACAGGCAGATCAAGTGACTAAGACTCACTGAAGACAGCTATTTTTTCCCATCAGCTACACACTCTAGGTAAAAGTAAAAAGAGTAAAGGTGTCCCATAGCCTATGTGGTCGTAGAGGAGCAAGGCATCACAGACCTCAGCTTCTCCAGGGCCAGCATGTTGAGGGCGGTGCCCATCTCCTCTCCCTCACTGTTTTACCTTTCCTGACCTTAAAGAAGGCAGGTACCCATTTACAGCAGGGTAAACTGGGGACTGTGCTGAAATCAAGGCGCGCAAACAGTCACCCATCCAACTGGTAACCACGCTCGATGCTGCTTAATCTTGGGTGGGGGAAAGTGAGTGCTCTGACCACTGAGCTATCCCATCACTACACACTCTACAGCACCTAAACCGTTACTTGGAGTCGCAGTGTAGCTGACAGCCTTTCCAAAGCCATCCATACCAGAATACTGAATTCATTGTTAATATCATGACAGCAGCCATTGTTTGTCACTTATTTTTGGTTGTTATTCCTCAGCAAGTTAGTTCACCAATGGTGAGACTTCTGCTTATCCAACCATTTTTGCCCTCCTTTATACGGCAGCCACATTCTGACTTAAGGGAATTTTGTCACATGATATGCCCATTATGTACACATGACTATGCATGTGGTTTGCCAGACAAAGCAGCTTTGGTGCACATCTGGCTATAGGATGATAAAGGTTTATACCAAAGTAATAGACCCAAACTAAAATTTTTTGTTTAATCTAAGAAATTTTTTAAAAGGGAAGCAGAGAAAAAGGAAAAAAATCATTTTCAGTCTTCATAATCTTCTGGGAAAGGAGATAAATCCGGTGTAAGTGGAAGAAGATTTAGACTGAATAAGATATTAAAATGAAAAATGAAAAAATCCCACAAAAAATACCCACTTCAGTTTATAAAAATAATGTACACAATGCAATAACCGACCACTTATCAAAACAAACTTTTAAAGAGCATTGTACTTCTTCTTGGACTGTTTGATTTCAATAGTTGCAAACCTTTGCAAATGAGGAGAATATTTGTAGGGCTGATGTGATATGCTAGACAGCTCAAAGATGCACAGGCTCATAACTAACTAAAGTAAAAAATAGAAAGCATTTTGAGCAACAAATCTACAAGCTTTTTGATATAAAGAATCATGCCAAAGTCAGATGTGCTGGGCCTGACTTTTCAGGTGCTTAATGGCAGCGCAACACATTTTCACTCATATGACAAGACAACAGTAGTATTTGGAGGAGAAGAAGAAGAAGAAGAAGAAGAAGAAGAGAAGAAGAACAAGAAGAACAAGAACAAGAAGAACAAGAAGAACAAGAGAAAAAAGAAGAAAAAATAAAAAGAAGAAGAAGAAGAAGAAGAAGAAGAAGAAGAAGAAGAACAAGAACAAGAAGAACAAGAAGAACAAGAGAAAAAAAGAAGAAAAAATAAAAAAAAGAAGAAGAAGAAGAAGAAGAAGAAGAAAAAGAAGAAGAAGAAGAAGAAGAAGAAGAAGAAGAAGAAGAAGAAGAAGAAGAAGAAGAAGAAGAAGAGAAAGAAGAAGAAAAAAGAAGAAGAAGAAGAAGAAGAAGAAGAAGAAGAAGAAGAAGAAGAAGAAGAAGAAGAAGAAGAAGAAGAAAGAGAAAGAAGAAGAAAAAAGAAGAAGAAGAAGAAGAAGAAGAATATAAAGAATACAACAAAAGTGTATCTTGTTAGTCAACACAGCTATGGTAGCATGTCAACTGGACTCTTAACCCTCTTGTTGTTGAATTCTACAGAGCTAAACTGCCTGTAGATTTTGAATTCTTTTAAAGTTTTCTACCCCAAACTGACATAGTCTACTCCTGAGACAATTGTCTGTGTGCATGACAAGCTATCAAGCTGAAATTTTGTCACAAGCTAGATATATCTTTGTACTTGCATTTTAAGGCAAGTTTACATGTCTGGTCACAAAATGTCGCGTCGTTGTCACCTTATTTGTCACCAATCACAGGTAAAAGTATGTTGTATACAATAAACCAGCAAAATATATATGGAATAGACACAAATTCATACATGTAAGTGTTGAATAAAGAACTGATGCCTAGCTAACGTGTTTATTAATGTTTGTGTGCAATTGTAATTCAAGGATGTGTCACACAATGTCCTCATAACACCTGTTGTTTTATATGTCTTGATGAGGCATACTTTTTGTTTAACTGGTTTTTTGTCTTTTGAAAACAAGGAATATTCAATCAATATCTTACCTATATACTGCATTTCAGATGTCTATGTCTTACCACATGTTTGTTAAGTGCACAAAAGTGTAATATTGTACATAAGTGTCACATTGTCACCAGTGTCACCACGCAGGTGTGACAAACATGAAACAACACAGAACTTCTGTAATTCTACAAAATTTTAATCGTGATAGCCTTTAAAGTAGTCATAGTGATGGCACAGGGACACATCACATCACAGAAAGCACAAAATGTGGATGTGTCGGGGGGGTGTACCTATCGCTGTCACCTGTGGCACCTTGGCAGACTGGAGATCTATTTTCTTTTCCTTCTCGCTATTTTCGTCATCAGCAAATCTGTCCGTTGAGTTTCAAATAAAAAGTGTGGTATTAACTAGAAAATAGACAAAAGGCGTCACATTTTCTGGCGTTTATGCTGCGGACCTCCCCCCCCCCCCCCGTCAAATTTCTCCACAGCGTGTGGGTAGCACAGGTCCCCACGCTTGCAGGAATGTGCCGTGTAGTCAGGTTCATTCTTCTCTCTAAATGCGTTATTTCCTTTCTCTTCTCCCTCATCAGCTTTTTATTTCTGACTCACTTAATATTTATCATTGAATTTTTTCTACTTCCAATGCAAACACGTTCATTTTATTGACTAGTTAGTTAGATGAATCGTCTGCTACCAACGAAGACGCCATTTTTTTTTCGCCACGCGCTATGAGTGATAGGCGTTTCTATCGCCTGCGTTGCTTTCTTCCTTCCCTCCCAAGTACACACTGTTAGTGGTCTAAATTTATCACTGGCACCATCTGAAACCTTCCCTGCATCGCCCCACCAAATTTCAGACACATTGTGTGAGAACCACGAGGTATGTGTGTGATGGAAAAGTACTGCCCACGTGGTCAGGACCTACTGCCAGCTATGGCCGCAACGGAATCTAGCAGCAGGTGCTGTTACGGCCGGCTGCGGCCGCAACAGGGCTAAGACGGTTAAGGCAGAATGATTCCAGACTAAAGCACCATTCACCTGTTGTCCAAAAACTGACAAGACTATTCATAGTTACCCACAGCACAGAATGAAAAGTAAAGAAAACAATTAGTCTGAACTTAAGCTCATAGAAAAACTAAGTTCACAGTTAAAAAATAAAATAATTTGTTGAATACTCAAGTAACAAACTGGGATACAGCAGAGACATACCAAGTTAATGTCGGTCAGTGATTAGTTGTCTTCACACAGTATTGAAAACATACTGGAATTTGCCTTCACACAGTATTGAAAACATATTGGAATTTGTCTTCACACAGTATTGAAAACATACTGGAATTTGCCTTCACACAGTATTGAAAACATACTGGAATTTGCCTTCACACAGTATTGAAAACATATTGGAATTTGCCTTCACACAGTATTGAAAACATACTGGAATTTGCCTTCACACAGTATTGAAAACATATTGGAATTTGCCTTCACACAGTATTGAAAACATACTGGAATTTGCCTTCACACAGTATTGAAAACATATTGGAATTTGTCTTCACACAGTATTGAAAACATACTGGAATTTGCCTTCACACAGTATTGAAAACATATTGGAATTTGCCTTCACACAGTATTGAAAACATACTGGAATTTGCCTTCACACAGTATTGAAAACATATTGGAATTTGTCTTCACACAGTATTGAAAACATACTGGAATTTTGTTCCCACAGAAGACTCTCAAAGTAATACGTTACTTGCCCCATCAACATGCCAAGATAAACTGTACCCTTTCTACAATCTTTGCGCCCTTCAATGTGCAGAATATTTCCATCATGAAGTGCAAACTGGGTACACAAGGTATTGGATAATAAATAGTAATGATAAAAAAAAAATGGTACCTGTCCATTATACACCTATGTAAATAGTCACCTGTTATAGAGTGATTTTCACCCAGGAGCCAAACTTCATGCATCATCTCAAATGCAAACAATAGCTCTTGCTCTGAGGTAACTGAACCACTGTGAAAATATATAAAGGCTTCATAAGATCCCTCTCCCTTCTATCTTTTTCATTTTATATTTTCATTCTGCGATTGTCCTTTGAACAGAGCTTTGTCAGGCTATTCAAAAGTTGTTCACAGTTATTCTGTTCATCTACCACCTTGATGGTCAATTCTTTACCCCTACAAACAGAACATTCAACAATACTGATACTACTAAATTACAAGAAAGATTAAAAAAAGCAAAATCAAAGATGAAAGCTAAACAAAGTCAAAGAGAAATGGACAAACACAGACAGAATAAGGTACACGTGTCTGCTAGGGTACATTTCATGCCTAAAAAACACAAGCATAAGACTTCTGCATTCCACTAGCAAAGTATGCGCGCTGTATGAAATCATAGAAAAACTACAAAGATGAAAATATGTACTAAAACTTTACAAACATACCCCCCCCCCCCCCCTTTTTTTTTTGTTGCCTACAGTGCAGAAAACAGAAATGTAAAGAAACAGTAAAACATTAATGTTTACAACATAAGAGCCAACACAATACACTTACTTGGGGACGATGACACATCTAATAAAAAAAAAAAATTTAAAAAGGAAAAAGAAACATAGTTACCTTTACATATTTTGTCATGTTGCGTGGTACTTAAGTTGTTGTTTTTTTTAATTAAATAGTAAAAATTGTACCTAGTATTGACAAGTTTGTTTGACCATAGGAAGATGAAATATGCGAGTGATGATTGCATGATGGTGTCTCAGTGAATTTGTATTGTGCAGATTTTACATACAGAATTGTACAGGCATGCATGCATGCACACACAACATAGTTTTTTGTTTTGTTTTTTTTTTTCTACCAGAAATACAACACATAGTTTTTGTTGGGTTTTTTTTTTTTTTTTTACCAGAAATACACCCAGAGAAAAAGGTATAAATGACTGGGTCTAGCCTCTGGGTTGGTTTTAATTCAAAGGCAATCCTCTTCAGTAATGCTACATCAAGGAAAGAAACAAATTCTACAGATTTCCTTTTTTTTAACTGCTTTTTGTTTTGAATACATTTTCCCACAAAACTTTTTACAGGATATAATGCAGACGTATCAGTTTTTCTCAAACCTGTCCATAGACATATAATGTTCTTTCCACATGTAAGTAACTCTGATCCTTGTGGACAGAAAACTTTTTGTTTTTGACAGGTTTTGTTCCCCAATCACAGAAAGTAGATCAATATTGATGGAAAAGACATGACCGATTAGATTAATATGCACTTGAATACAATTCCTGATTATACATGCATATAATATAAAATGTACAAAGAGCTCTCACTCTCTCTCTCTCTCTCTGTCTTTAACTCTGCCACATGCGTGAGCAAACACATGCACACACGCACGCACACGACACACACACAACACACACACACACACACACATACACAAACACACACACACACACTACACACACACAACACACACACACACACACACACACACACACACACACACACACACACACACACACACACACACCACACACACACACATCACACACACAAGCACACACACACACATGCACACACACATGCACACACACATATTCTCTCTCTCTCTCTCTCTCTCTCTCTCTCTCTCTCTCTCTCTGTCTCTCGTCTCTCTCTCTCTCTCCACAGAAGGGATGGGTGCAGCAAAAGCATATAACCCACACACACACACACACACACACACACACACACACACACACACACACACACACAACTTTCCCTGCCAAGCTATGCAAGCAAAGGAGCAGATATGCTAATCAATACCAGATTGCCTTACTTTTCGCTGAAACAGGAGAAAAAAAAAACAAACAGACCAACATCCATTCATGAATATGTAAAAGGTGTCATTATGCAATAATCTGAAAGCGTGAATACATTAGCAAGTGAACTGATGATTAAAACATATACACTAAGTGTGTCATCATATACATTCATGAAAAAAATGCAACGAATCCAAACTTGAAAAAGCCCCATCAGTCTACGCCTGTATAAACGGCGAGATGAATTTGTGCAGAAATTCAATAAACTGTAAACCTCTAATAAATAAACAGACAAGAAAATGTGCAATTCCTAGCTAACAACATTATCTAATCTTCCTTACAAAAGTTCAACAGAAATAATTACAAGAATCAAACCATGAAATGAAAGCAGAAGAAAGGGAAGTGAATATTTTGATCTTTCAAAAAAAAAAAAAAAGGATAGGGGGCGTAATTCAATAGAATACAGATTCTCTGGACATATTTCTTCTCTCCCTTCTCTCTCTCTCAAGTCACTGAAGAGTTGTTGAGGCATGGCAATAATTTTTTTCAGGCTGTGACTCTTGGGCCAGCAGAACCTGCACAGCCCATCTTCACAAGTACAGGGTGCATGCTGGGTATGCTTAACATTTCTATGACTCACAAACGCCGACATGACTCACGAGATCTTCCTTGTGTGTCTTTGATCTTCTGCATGCGTACATACACATATACTAAGGTCTGAAATTCAAAGCTGACCAAAGAGATTATAAAATCTCCCAACTCCTCATTCATCAGATACTACTGCCGAGACTGAAACCTATGACTTCCATGGGTGCCAAAAGATAGAAGCCATATTCTCTATCCACTGTGCTTACAGTACCTGTCAATTCACATCCCCCCCCCCCCATTTCTTTGCTTGAGCTCTGAGGCTCACCAATGGTGAGATTTTTGCATATGCAATCATTTTTGCCGACCATTAAGGTAGCCACATTTTGACATCAGGGATGATGTCTAAATTTCACCACCAGTGTGCATGGTTTTTATAAATATATTTTTGTGCATCTGTTTATACTGGTATGAGTGACCGACTTCCTAAAACTAGAATGTGTGCGCACATCAACAGAATACATAAACACAAGCAAAAAAATGAAGAAAATATATTACTAAATGTGTTTAGCATCTGCTGCTGACTAAGAGGTCTCCCTTTATAAACTCTGAAATTGACACAAAATGAACACACTCACATGTGTGGATCTCATGCCAACTTTGATATATTTCAGTATTTACCTTTAGTGGTGGTGTTTTTTCCTGCTTCATCCACTGACTGGTAAAACATCAGGATGATGAAACCGAATCGCTATCTGTAA
>CM060329.1:47438081-47475581 GCA_030674155.1 Stramonita haemastoma
TGCAAAACCGGGCAATATTCCAATTGTTCAAGCGGCAGGCCTTACAGTTAAGCGTGCATGACGACATGGAATACTTTGGGGTTACGTCCCTTGCAAAGGAAGCGGAAGTACGGTTATGTCTCCTGCTTTATGCCGACAGCATCGTGTTTGGTGTAAGACGAAGTATCTCAATCCTTCAAAATGAATATTCGGTGTGCCGCTGTAAGTATACCTTTCTTATTTTTAACCATACGTCAGTTATGGAGATGTTCGATTAGAATCTAAGTATCAAAGAGTTATTTTACTGGCAGGGATAATGGAAAAGAATCGTATCCGTCGTCCTAAACAATACATCGGGTACTAGACTACTGACTTTGGCTAACACACTCCACCCTCACAAGCCATCCAGAACACCAACCTGGCCCTCACCAAATGGTCTGATTCATAATCAAATTGATTACATTCTGTCACCCCAAAGATTCAAATCCAGCATAAACAAGGCAAACACAAGAACATTCCCAGGAGCTGACATTGGCAGTGACCACGACCTTGTACTTACCACCATCAGGCAGAAACTGAAAGCAAAACAACAGCCAAAAAGCCCACGCATAAGATTCGACCTGGAAAAACTCAAAGACCCAACAGTGGTTGAGATCTTCCAAGCCAACATTGGAGGAAAGTTCGCCGCACTCACAGCCAACAGCCATCGACAATGATGTGGACACATTGGCCAACAACATCAAAGAAGTGCTAACGACAGCAGCAGAAGAAACATTAGGAAGAAGCAAAATAAAGAAACAACCCTGGGTGACAAATGAGGTTCTTGACCTCTGCGACAAAAGAAGAGAACTTAAAAAACAAAAGTTCACAAGTCAAGAAGCTTACAAGAAGTACATGGATAGCCACAGAGAAGTGAGGAAAAAGATGAGAGAAGCCAAAGAAGCGTGGATAGAAGAACAATGCAACAACATCGAAGCTGGAATGACCAAGGGAAACAGCAAAACAGCTTACGACACTTTGAAAGCACTAACGAAAACCACACAGCCTAAAGCCTCTGTTATTGAAGACAAAGAAGGAAATCTTTTAACGGAAAACAATGCCATCCTCCAATGCTGGACAGAATACTGTGAGGGATTGTACAACTACCCACTACGCCCAGATACCAACATAGTTTCTGACAAACCCCCTGAACACCAAGATAAAGACCCACCAATACTAAGGTGTGAAGTAGATGCAGCTATTAGACAATTGAAGAAGGGGAAGTCCCCTGGAATCGATAACATCCCAGCTGAACTCATAAAAAATGGAGGGAATGAAACAGCAAGGCGATTCACAGAACTTTGTCAGAAGATCCACGACACCAAAGAATGGCCAAAAGAATGGACACAGTCTCTTGTAATACCCCTGCCAAAGAAAGGAAACCTCAAACAATGCCAGAACTACAGAACCATCAGTCTCATAAGTCATCCTAGCAAGATCATGCTGCAGGTAGTCCTCAACAGACTGAAAAACCAAGCGGAAAAACTCCTGGCAGAAGAACAAGCGGGCTTTAGACCAAAACGCAGCACAATGGAACAAATTTTCAATCTGAGAATTCTGATAGAAGCATCTCCAACACCAAAAAGACTTGTACCACAATTTCATAGACTTCAAAAAGGCCTTTGACAGGGTATGGCATGATGGCCTCTGGCAAGTACTCAGGCACTTCAACATTGACAACTGCCTAATTGAAGTCATCAAAGCTCTGTACGAGAATGCAAAAAGTGCAGTTTTTATGAACAATCACGTGGGCGAGTTCTTCAAGACCACGGTTGGGGTTCGCCAGGGCTGCCTTCTCTCACCTGTACTCTTCAACCTCTTCCTCGAAAACATCATGACAGAGACACTTCAAAACCACCACACTTCCATCTCCATTGGTGGAAGACCCCTTTGCAACCTCAGATTTGCAGATGACATTGACCTCATGGGCAGCAGCAAACAAGAACTGCAAATCCTCACAGACAAATTAACAGATCGAGCGAGCGCATACGGCATGGAGGTCAGTACAGAGAAATCAAAGATCACGGTCAACAGTGCGAGTAATGACATCACGGAAATAAAGATGAATGGAGAAACACTAGAAGAGGTGAGCCAATTCAAATACTTAGGCTCCATCCTAACAAAAGATGGCACATCAAACAATGAAGTGAAAGCTCGCATTGCAACAGCAACATCTGCTCTAGTCAGACTCGAGAAGATCATCAGAAGCAACAACATCAGCTTCGGCACCAAATACCACCTTTACAAATCCCTCGTGATATCTATCCTCCTATATATGGCTGTGAATCATGGACTCTGACAGCAGAGTTAGAGAGGAGAATCCAAGCATTCGAGAACAAGTGCCACAGAAGACTCCTCAAAATATCATACAAAGAACACAAGACCAATAACTATGTGAAAGAAGAAATCAAAAAGCGTGTGGGCCCCCAAGAGCCTTTGCTCTCCACCATAAAGAGGAGAAAGCTGATGTGGTTTGGTCACACCACAAGACACAACACCCTAGCAAAAACCATCCTGCAAGGAACAGTTGAGGGCAAGAGAAGAAGAGGCCGCCAAAAGAAATCATGGGTTGACAACATCAAAGACTGGACCGCCCAACCCCTGCAACACCTCCTACTAGCCACACAGGATCGTGAAGCATGGAAAAAGATCTCTGTTGCGTCTTCTCTCATGTCCCCCCTACGTCCTTTGGGACATGGGACTGAGTGAGTGTGAGAGTGAGTGAGACTACTACAGTGTATAGAAAGTTGTTAGAACTGTAGATTCTAGAGTGCCCCATAGGCGATAATGTTGATTGACTGGTCATTAGGCCTATAGATTGCAATAAGATATAGATCCAGGATCACTCAGTTCTTCAATATGATTCCCCCCCTTAAAATTAGGCAGTGTTACTCGGTGGCTTACGAATGAAATATATTGGTATGTGAAGATCTTGAAAAACCTGTTAATTTGACATGAAATTCTTTGATTGCAGTAATTCAGAACCACCTTTCAGTTTGATGGTTATAGGCAATATGTATCAGAGTTTTGGCAGTGTTAGACTAAGACTGTTTCAGTATTTGTTACCGTGGCACATGGCACATGAAATAAATTTGGAATTTATAACATGTTCTTCTTACTCTTACAGTCTTAGTGGAATGCTCAAACTCTGAGACAGCAACCATTGGCTATTGTTGTCTGAGCGAAAATGTGGCATGCTGTTAAGCACCTGACAAGTCATGTCCAGTGCATCTGACTGTGGCATATCATATGAGAGGATTGTTATCTTTAAAGTCTTTCTGGACAAAAGGCGGTAGTACCGACCAAGAAGCCCCCCCCCCATCCCCCTCCAAAAAAAACCAAAACAAGAAAAAGGTGACCGGAAGAAAACGAGCAGGGCAGAAGTGAGAACCAAAGAGTGATACTGATAGAAAAGAGGAAATTTCACCACATAATTTCCAGAAGGTGGGGATGGTATTTTATGCTAACAGTAACACTAATGACAGGCCCCTGGCATCCTCACAGAATGAAATCTATGTGAAGTTGGAAACATCTGTTTCATTTGACATTCCAAAATCTCCTTAGTTTCAGTTTCAGTGTATACATCAGAGCGAAATTCACACGCACGCACGCACGCACGCACGCACGCACGCACACACACACACACACACACACACACACTCTCTCTCTCTCTCTCTCTCTCTCTCCTCTCTCTCTCTCTCTCTCTCTCTCTCTCTCTCTCTCTCTCTCTCTCTCTTTCTTCTCACACACAGGAACTGGATGTAAAAAAAGCACAAGAGTGCTTATCCCATTATCCTCGATATAAAAGAATAAATCAAATCAAATCTCTGAGTCTCTCTCCTCTCTCTCTCTCTGAGTCTCTCTCTCTCTCTCTCTCTCTCTCTCTCTCTCTCTCTCTCTCTCTCTCTCTTCCTCTCTCTCTCTCTCTCTCTCTCTCCTCTCTCTCTCTCTCTCTCTCTCTCTTCCCACCATACCACTCATTTCAGTCCCCCAGATGGTTGTATCAAATTGATCAATACTCAGTATCTAATCATAGTACTGATGAGGTAGTAGTACATCTCTTACTTATTCACTAATAATAATATTAATGTTGATATTGGTTTAAATTTACTACAGTATATTATGAATTAATCATCATCTGTTTTTAACACCAACAGCCTGAAGACCTGATGAACATGCAGCACTGCAACCTGCTGTGTCTGCCTGAAAACTACCAGATGAAGTACTACTTCTATCATGGTCTTTCCTGGCCCCAGGTATACTTAATAACTTATTTATCATTTCATTAGTTTGTCTGTGGTGTCTGTAGATCTTGTATCTTGTCTTAGTACTATTTGAGTATTTCTTAGTCTGTGTATGTCTTTGTCTTTGTGTCTCTGCTTACAGACAGGTCTGTCAGTTTAGAATCTGTCTTTCTCAGTATAGATCTGTCTTTCTCAGTGTCTGTCTGTCTGTCTACTCTCTCTCTCTCTCTCTCTCTCTCTCTCTCTCTCTCTCTTCTCTCTCCTCTCTCTCTCTCTCTCTCTCCTCTCTCTCTCTGGTTTTTATCTGTGTAGATCTTTTTTATTTCTTTTTTTTTTTATAATTTGTACTTGATTGGGTCATTGTTGGTCAGACTTCAGTGGGGGTGTGGATGTTTGCAGGTTCTCAGATTTTACATGATGTAATGTCAGTATAAAATTTACACACACACACACACACATACACACACACACACACACACACACACACACACACACACACACACACACAGTGAACACACACACACGCACACACAGTGACACACACACACACACACACAGAGTCACACACACACACACACACACACACACTCACACTCACACTCACATACTGACAGTGCTTGCACTCACACACACACACACACACACACACACACACACACACACACACACACCACACACACACACACACACACACACACACACACACAACACACTATAGAATGTTTTAGTGACTTATTCCATTGTATTAATTATTATTCTATAGTCTCACAGTTATTTCCCATTCCCCTAAAATAGTAAAAATCAAACAAAAGATAGTTGTTACTAAATATTACAAGTTTAGAATTTTCTTGTAATTAACTTAACCAAGGTGTACTCATTTGGGTCAGAATACAGGTTTTTCAAATCATATGGCAAGTGATTCACTTATTCAGTGGAGAAGATGATTCAAAGCAGGAAAAAAATCCTGGATGCATAATGATCTATTATTATGATAATTTTTGTCTACAGACCTGTATTTGTGTGTGTAGATTTCTGTTTCTGTTTGCCCTCGTCTTTTTTTTAGGATTTACCCTCTTTTGTTTCATGTAAATCACTGCATAGATACTAAGATAGGGATGATAGGAATAACTGTACACCATGATATAGTTAAAGGGTTTTTGCATGTTTGAGATTGGAATATTTGTCCAAAACAAAAACTGATATGATATATAAATTGCTTGATCAAGTTGATGTTGGTGAAATGTTGCAGCTGTCATACGTGGCTGAGGATGAAGGGGGGAAAATCGTTGGATATGTGCTGGCAAAAATGTAAGTAAGAAAACAAATGCCTTTCTGCCTCATCTTTTGTGCTAGTGCTGTTCTTGTAAAGATTCACCTTCACCTTCAGGTGTGTGTTCTTGTAAAGATAGAATTTGTTAAATTTGTACTTAACTAGATGGATACATGTTTATATCTCACCATTTATGTTGATGTACAAGTCGGACAAAAGCTAATGTTTGAAGCAAGTGTTTTTATACATAAAAGGCTACATTATGTCACAGAGCTCGACAAATATATAGTGTTTGTGTTTGACTATTGAAGGGTTTTTTTGTTTTGTTTTTCTATAAATCTAGTGTAGTTAATGTAATTCAATGTGATATGTTACAATATGATATATACTATGATATGATGTAATCTGACATAATATTATCTAGTTTATATCATTACAGGGAAGAAGACCCTGAAGATTCAGTGCCCCATGGTCACATCACATCATTGGTGAGTATACTGCAGGCTTTTTCCTTAGATCTGCCAGTTTTAAATAAAATTTTGTTTAAAGCACAAATGGTTGAGAACTTTCCAGGGATATAAACTAATATCCCAGTCAACTGTCCTTGTAGAATTGTCATGTTTTTCCCTTGTCACTGTAAGAAATGAATCTCTAATATCAGTATGCAAAAGTGTGCATTGTAAAAGATTTTAGGCGACACACACACATGATCAGTGACTCAAAAATGACATAATCACATCAAAGTAAGACGAGCATTGTGAGAGATTTTTCATGAAAAAAGGGCAGCTTAAATTGTGTATGTGCATCTAGAGCTAAGGAAGAGCACCATTTAAGTTCTGCCAAGGCTTCTTTTTTTTTTGGGGGGGAGGCTAAGGTACATATGATGTCCTGGAGTTTCACTCACAGAAAAGCGATGGCTTTCATATCTACCACAAATTCTGAAATGCTTCTGGGTTTTTTTTAAAGAATATAACTGGGATTATCATGCTGTTCTAGGCTGTGAAGCGGTCCCACAGACGTCTGGGTCTGGCACAGAAACTGATGGACCAAGCGTCCCGTGCCATGGTGGAATGCTTCAATGCCCAGTATGTCTCCCTCCACGTTCGTAAGAGCAACAGGGCTGCTCTGCATCTCTACACAGAGACACTCAAATTTTCGTAAGTGTTTTTGATAGCAGAATGTGTGTCGTATGTTGCAGTTACATGCTAACATGTGCATTTATGTGAACCCTTGCCAACACAAAGATCTGTGCCCAAAAAATGTATGAAAAAAATGAATGTCCTGATTCTTGCTGACATGTGTACTAAACACTTGCTCTTGTACATTTACATATGCACACATTTACATGCACATGCATACACATGCATGTATATTATATACGAATATTTGCTCTTGCAACTGGCAGCAGAGCAGCTGGTAAAGTGAAAGAGTGATGAAGAAATGTACCATGTACATGTGTGTCTGTGTCTGTGTCTGTGTCTGTGTCTGTGTCTGTGTGTGCTGTTTGTCTTTATGTAACAAGAGTTGGTTCTCTTTTAACCAATGAATTCTTGTATTATGTTTCATGAACATGACTGTTCAGTTGACTTTTAATCAATCTTTTTTACAGGATAAGTGAGATTGAGCCCAAGTACTACGCTGATGGTGAGGATGCCTATGCCATGAGGAGGGACCTCTCCGAGTTCAAAGAGAAGGTTTGAATGCTTGTTTTTAACCAAATTGTTCAGCTGTAGCAGTTGGGGTTGTTTTCTTTTTTGTTGGGGTTTTTTTGTTTATTTTGGAGGGGGGGGGATTGTTATTATTGAAGTTGTAAATAGGATTTCAGTTAACTTATTTTTTAAAAAAACAAAAAAAAACTCAACCCCCAACTGTTTGATTTCCTCACATTTAAAAAAATGTTTTGATTCCCTCGCATAGATATTAAATGTCTGTGACTACCAGTGTTACATCTTTAATTTGTTTTTATATATAAATTCTTGAAACATTAGCACAAGCAAAGTCGTTTATCTAGACACAATAGAAAGTCTCAAACCCCATACATATATATCTCTACTGGTATTATTTCAGTGTAAAATCCAAGTACTAAAGTCTCTTTTTTCCGCCAAAGTCTTGTTTATTCCATTTATAGGTCTCAAATTTGGCAGTTTTACAGTTGCATTTATTTCTTAAGATAAATGTGTGGAATAGTTTTTATGTGACAAAGTAAAGTTCCCTAGCAGCCTAGCAGAGTTTGTATTTCCAACACATTTTCAGTTTTTGTGATTTTATAGGTTCTAAACAATATTTCACCACTTAATGGTGTTGAATTTGATAGCTACAGATAAACAAATTCATGTCTGTGGAGGGAAGACTAAGAAGAAAAATTAAATCCAGAATAGGGAAAGAAGAAGGAAACAAGTAAATGAAAAACAAGCTTACAATCACAAACTTGAAAGGATGCAGCATCCAAGACCAATTTTACAAAATGCCAGGTAGTAAGATGGGAAAAATATTATCACTTTAACTGGAACAACTTGAATTTCGAATTACAGACAGAAGAAATCGTTTTTAACTATAATATATGCTGCACAATGCATTTCTTCTTTAATTGAATGGGTAATTTATTTTATAAAATGAACAAAGATCTCAACGTTTTTCAGTTTGGCCTATTTTATTTTCTTTTTCTCTGGTGATGATTTTTCCTCCTTGAATGTTTTATCTTAATCATAGAAAGACCGCATCACCCATAGTGAGTAGTTAAGTTCCATATACTAAATGTATGCTAACTTAAAAGAAAAAAAAGTTTTAGACTAAAACAAACAAAAAAACAAGAAAAGAAAGAAAAGCTTGCATTATCTAGTTTCTCACTTCTTCAGTGTTTTTTGTTTTTTTAAACCCAATCTTAGTGTAATATGTTGTCAGTCATTTCCAATATGAACAAAAAGAATCATACAATCATTGCCGTATTTTCAGTAATAAACAATGTTTTGACTATTCCTTTGTTTCAGGTGATCACAGAGGAAGATAGCCAGTCCCCCAAAGCCATTGAAGCCAGTGCATGATGAAGTGAATCAGGATCTCCAGGCTCAGGCTTGCTCCTGTAGATACCTCAGTTGTGTGAATTGCAGTTCTTGTGTATGCATGGGTGTAGTAAACCTATCAGTTGATCCAGTTTGGAAGACCTTTGTTGTGCAAGACTTGGCTTAGCTTGGAAGAGAATGTGGAGAGAATGAATGCGAAAATAAAGTGTAGATTTTATCAGTGGCATGATCAGTGAATTCACAATTGTTAAAAAGAAGACGCAGTTCTATGAAGTTTGTAATTTCAGTAAAGATGTTTTTAGAGAAAACCTTTTCCTGCAGTGAAATATTTTATGCATGAGAAATTGTTTCTGTTTTAACATGATATTTTGTTTAGATGATGTTTTCACTTTTTTATTTTTTCTAAATTTAACTTAAAGATACTTGATATAAAAGTTCACAAAATTTTAGCTCAAGACACTTTGTACACACAAAAAATGGTAACAGTGACTTTGTTATTCAACATACAAAGTCTTCATGCAGGAAAGAAAAATCAAAACTTTTGTAGATTTACTTAACACAAGTAGACTGTATTTTAGAACGATGCTGCAGGAGAAAATTAGCAATGAACTAAGGCGATTTCTGAAAAGGGATTATTCATGAGTGTCCATTGTGTTCCTGCATATAAAGCATGTGATGGTTTTGTTGACTCTAATTTATCATCATTTATCTTGTGAAAATTTTTGGCTTTTACAGAATAAGAGCAGAACAATCCAAAGTAGATGAATGTCTGATGAAAATACTTTTTGATGGCAATATGTTTGTGTGCAGAATATGTTGTACAAGAGAAAGAGGGGGTGGTGTGAATGTGTGCAACTGAACGAATATTCCTGTCTTTTTATTTTTATTATTTTAACCATGTGTTAGCATGTTCAAGCTTTCTACATAACTTTGCTATTTCTTTGATACAGAAAATTTTATACTAAGAAAATGTACCAATCCCAGACATGGTAGTTCTTTTAGAGAAGTTCCCACAAGAAAACAAAATCAAAAACGGATGTGTGTGTCAGCATTCATTCCTGGCATGAAAAACAAGCACATGATAAGACTTGGTCATGGTAATGCAGTGTCTCCAAACTGTTTCTCTTTGATACTTGAATTTGAATCAATCCTCAGACTTATTGAGGCCCAAGGAATGTAGATCTATCTAAGATGCTGTGTCCAATCCAGCCACTGATGTGTAGGGTTTATAAATATGAAAAGAAGACGACTCTCTTGTGAACTATCACCCTGTTGAAAAATGGTTTGAATCTGAAAATAAATCTTTGAAAAAAAGGGGCTTTTTGTTAGTGGTTTTTTTTTTTTTGTTTCTCTCTCTGTGTCTCTCTGTCTCTGTCTCTCTCTCTCTCTCTCTCTCTCTCTCTCTCTCTCTCTCTCTTTCTTTCTTTCTTTCTTTTACTTTCTCTTCATTCACAAGGTTCATGTCTTCCTTCTTTTTCATTTGATCTTTGCCTGTTTATCCATAAGAGTGTGTCTCTCTCTGTCTGTCTGTCTCTCTGAAGTGTAAGCACACAAAAGCGCACTCAGAGCCTTGCACACTCAAATGTACACTTCACCTTCAAGACTGTTGTTTCAAGATCTTTCACACACACACACACACACATTCTAATATTTTTCACCCACCCCTCTCTCTCTCTCTCTCTCTCTCTCTCTCTCTCTCGCACACCTTCAGATGAGACTATAAAACCCAGGCAACGTGTGCAAATGCACGCAGAACATCTAGCGCACATATTAAAACCCATTCGTCTATTCAGAAGAGTAGGCTTTTGTGTGCCGGTGGGAATGAATGACAAAACTGACTAAACTGCATTCACATGGTGACTGGATGTAGAAAAAACCCAAAAAAACCCACATGATTACTTATTCCATTATCCTCGAAATTAAACATTACCACCACCACCATCCCCCAACACACACACACACACACACACACACACACACACACACAAACATCTGTTTGTTTTTTTATGAGATTAAAGAAAAAAAATAGTTGCGATTATTAATGATGATTATTAATGATGATCCCTACGCAGAGCATGAGCTAGATGAAAAAATGAGTGTGGCAAAACATATTTATAGCCCTTTGATATACATAGTAACAATGTTCTCTGCTGAAAAAAAAAGAAAATATTAAAGCACACACACACACACACACAAACCCAGTAATTATAGTTCGATTATAGTTTATACAGTCTTTCCTGTCCCACAACTGCATCCCGGCTTTGCAGCCAACCTTATCACAAGTGAAAAGTGGATGCTGGAGCGTTTGGGGTAGGCCTAGGCTTAGTCACTTGATGTGGTGACGCTAGTGACGTTTTTTTTCTTAAACATCATCCACAATTATGTCACTGACGCAGTTTTTTAGAGTGTGATCAAGCCAGCTGTCAAGCAAGACTGCCTAGTGTTTTTCTAATAAGGTTTAGGATAAAGTGTGCTGTGTGTCTCTGTGTGTGTGTGTCTGTGTGTCTGTGTGTGTGTGTGTGTGTCTGTGTCTGTGTCTGTGTGTCTGTGTCTGTGCGTGTGTGATCATTTTTTTCGGTTCTATTTTTGGGGAGTCTAGTGTGTTGATTTTTTTTTTCAAGTTTGTGTTAGTTTTTGTATGGAAGAGAGATGTTACTGTTTCTCACAACTGGATGTTTGTCCACATAATTCATCAGCTTTTCTAATGCATCATTCTTTTTTTTTTAATCCCATTTCGAAAAGAGAGGAAAGGAGGCTGAATGTAACTATTTGTTGTAACAATTGACCAAGGGGGAAAAAAAAAACAGCTCAGAGAGAGAGAGAGAGAGAGAGAGAGAGGTGTTATAAGCCATTATGGTGTGGAAAAACAGATAGATTTAAATGGATAGAAAAATTGTGTTTTCTGTCAGTCATCACATTGTTCCCGATATTTCCATAATGG
The DNA here is from genome assembly GCA_030674155.1 of Stramonita haemastoma. Lineage (NCBI taxonomy): Eukaryota > Metazoa > Mollusca > Gastropoda > Neogastropoda > Muricidae > Stramonita > Stramonita haemastoma. The sequence goes on from CM060329.1 coordinate 47,449,575, forward strand.
TGTAATGCATTTTGAATGATACCTGTCAAGAATGATTACTTGCACTTTTGTGACTGCTGCAAGTGTTGGTCGAGGTTTTTTTCATTATAGTCTCTTTTTCCGTTCAAGTGAAAATGTTTCTTTTACTTTATTTTCTTTTGCTGCAAAAATGTCTTTTTTAAATGACCGAAATCCCATGCCAGAGAGAGAAAGAGAGAGAGAGGGCAAGGCAAAGCAAGGCAAGGCAAGGCTAGGCAAGGCAAGGCAAGGCAAATTCTTTTATTTCGAAGATAATGAATAAGCACTCATGTCCTTTTACATCCAGTCCCCACCCTAATCAGGGATTACATCAATTTAAAAAAACACCTATAACTAACAACAATTATAAACCAAATAACAAAAACAAGACCACAAGAACAGTAATAAACAGAAGACAAGATGTAAGGACAGAAGATAATGATAGAATAACAAAAGCGCAAACACAGAGAACTAGAATTAGAAATAAACAATGAAATGATCATGCATTATAATAGAAAACAGAAAAAAATAAAACCAGAAAAACCGGTGATAAGTAAGTAGTAAATAAAACATAAGAAGTTAGAGAGAGAGAGAGTATGAATGAATGAATGAATGAATGAATGAATGAATGAATGCTCTTTAGGAATGAATAATCTTTATTTTTCAAGGGTTCCAAAGTAAGTACTACATACTTTTTTTTCATCTGGCCCTTGCCCTGATTAGGGATATAGCTATAAAAAAAAAACACCTAAAATATTAAATTAAAAGAAATGATAATATATTTTTTTTAATTCAAAAAGTGATAGCAACCCCCTTACCCACAAACCACCATCACCAACAACAAGAGAGAGAGAGAGAGAGAGAGATCTGCCCTCAGAGGGTGATGGTGTGTGATGCACGTGAAAAAATGATCGCTGTTCACCCACAGAGGGCGCTGGATTAGTAGTCAACCGACCTGCGCACTTCACTGTTCTGTTAGGCCAAGCGTTGACTTGATTCAAAGTCGCTGGACAACTGGACAAGACGCATTGACACTCTCCGCTCCCTGCAGTTTTAAAGGTGAGGTTTTCAGGTAAGCTGTATTGTTTGTTTTAATGACTGTATTTTGTTTTTGTCTTTATCATTATCTCGACAATTTGGAAAATGAAACATAATTATGGAAAAGCAAGAGGACTTTGAGATTTTTTTTTCGTTTTTATCTTCTCAGTACGCCTACCCGGTCCCATAACGAAGTCGCGCAGATAGTTACGGCGGATTAACATTTCCGTGTGTTCCCCCATTCCATAACGAAATTTCTACTTTAGAAATTATAGTGACATTGAAGTGAATTCTTTGCGAGTTCCATGTCATAACCACGAAAGTATTTGGCTTTCTACTTTAGCTCCATTAGAAATTGTGACATTGAATTCTTCGCGAGCTCCTTGTCATAACCACGAAAGTATTTGGCCCTGCTGTTTGCTCCTGCTGGGCTTTTTAAACCCAGTCACCTCATCCCCCGCCTTCAAGTGGCAGCAGGACAGAAATCGACTGACATAGATACAGAAGCCCCTTACATGTACTTGCTTTTCATAAACTTCAGCTGGTGTAAAATTGTGTGCTTTTTTTTCCGATTCAGTTTACTTAAGTTTCTTTCCCATGTGCTACAGATGTGAGACTTTTGTTGTTGTTCCCCGCCATCCCATGTTGTTTTTTTATTGGCGATACCATTTTCACATGCAGATTTTTTCTCTGCGTGAATGGCTGCTCCCGGGGAGACGGTTGTCGCCACAAGCGCAGCGCCTACCCATTTATATATATTATATATATTAGCATATACATATATATAGTATAATATTTATATTGATAATTAGGCCTGCACCACCACACACGCCCACAGCCACACACACACCACACACACACACACACACACACACACACACACACACACACACACACCACACAGCCCCGAGCCGCCCTTGGGACTTCAACTCCCCGGGTTTTTTTCCTCAGGGATGGTGTCTAAACACACCTGTGTGCATGCTGTTTTTTTAATATTCTTTTTATAAATATTGTCATCCGCTCTTACCGGCACACATTGCCTGAAAGACGGGGTTTTAATGTGTGCGTAAGATGTTCTGCGTGCGTTCGCACACGGGACCTCGGTGTATAGTCTCGTCCGAATGACTTGTCCAAAATACTGATTGGTTTAATGCTGTCATTCCTCGGCTATAGCTCTAGGTTCACCAATGGTTATATTTTTGCGTATTCGACCGTTCAGATCCTCCGGAATAATTTAAAATACTTTAAAATGTTACTCCGGAATTATTTAAAATACTTTATAAAATGTTAGTTTGACATAGTTCTGTGTATGTGCTCATCAGATTCTGGCCAGCAGCCGTGAACCTTGTGATCGGAGAACGCGAGATGAAGTGCATTAGTATAAGGGTTCAGTGCCACAGGACTCCTTGTGATAGCATAACAGTAGGCTTCTGTTTTGAATCGGTTTCGAGCCCCGTGTTAAGCCAGTCCTTTAATGAACCTCTCACAAACAGATATTTACTTATTGTATCTTATTTATTTATTTTAATTAATTAATTAATTAATTTATTTATTTATTCTTTTATATCGAGGATAATGCAATCCTTTGGGTGGCCTCAGACAATAGCTCTTGAGATGTACATGTTTGTTCGTTCGTCTTTGTAGTAAGGATATTCTACTGTCCCAGTGCTCAGTTTTCCGTTAGTAAGCTTTTGTTTTGAAACGGGTTCTGAGCTCTGTGTCTTCAATCTTTTGGGTGGCCTCTAATAGTTCTGAGATGTAAACGTGTGTTCGATTATTCATCTTTGGGGTAAGAATATTTTACAGTGGCAGTGCTCAGTTTTTAATGTGGTTTCCAGAGGCTTCAGGCTCAAGTAAAAAAAAAAGCTGTTTATTTATTTATTTATTTATTTATTTATTTATTTATTTATTTATTTATATATTTATTCTTTTATATCGAGGATAATGGAATAAGCACTCCGTGTGCTTTTTTACGCTCAGTCCCCGAGTGTATGCAGTTTTGTCGTCTGTTCCCACGGGCACACAACGTTCTACTCTTATGAAAAGCGGAACAGAATTTTACGCGAGTGCAAGATATTAGGCTATTCTGCATACGTTCGCACACGGGGCCTCGGTTTATATAGTCTCATCCGAAGGACTTTTGGAGAGAGTGGAGTCGGCACTGATTTTTTTTTATATTATTATTATTATTATTATTATTATTATTATTATTTATTATTATTATTATTATTATTGTTATTATTATTATTGTTATTATTATTATCATTATTATTATTTTGTATCGAGGATAATGGAATAAGCACTCGTGTGCTTTTTTACATCCAGTCCCCGTGTGTATGCAGTTTTGTAAATCTTATCTGTTCCCATCGGCACACGATGACCTACTCTTATAAGAATCGGAACAGGATTTAACGTGTGCGCAAGATGTTTTGCGTGCGTTCGCACACGGGCCTCGGTTTATATAATTATAGCTCATCGGAAGGACTTTTGGGAGAGTGGAGTCTGCACCGATTTTAACTTTAGGGGAAAGAAGCCGAGAAGAGCATCAGATGATTGTGAAAAGTTACAGCGAATGCGAGGTTGACTACATGAGATAAAGATGCCAAGCCGCAGACCAGCCATTGCCTCGGGGATGTCTTCAGAAAGTAGCTGAGAACACATCAGTGAAGTACTTGCAGAAGGATAGTAATGATGCCACTGTTTGATGCTTTTCTGGTCATAGTTAGGAAACAAAGTTGCATACAGGAAAAAGAAAAAAAATGGGTAGGCACTGCACTTGTGTTGACACGCTCTTCCCCTGGGGAGAGCAGCCCGAATTTCACGTAGAGAAATCTTCTGGTGACATAAAGTGGTACAAGAAAAAAAAATTCCAATTTTTTTTGTTTGTTTCTTTATCTTTGGGGAATGTTTCCAGGTCGTAGGGCCAGTCAGTTGCCTGTAGATCACTGTACACCAACTCCCGACTGCTTTGACATCGTTTGTTATAAAAACTAACTAAAAGTAGTCAAACTTAACTGAATAGACAAAAACCTAAACTGACGTAAAATAAAACGAAATTTAAAGTATGTAGAGTTAGAAAAAAAAACCTATAAGGGGTCTTTAGAATAAAAACGGGGATTTTAAAATGTAAACAATAAACCAATTAGAAGCAAAATAAAAACTAAATAGGAAAATAAAACAAAATATCCCCTAAAACTAAAATAGGAATAAACTGCCCCCCCTCCCCCCCCCCCCCCAATAAAACAAAACAACCAAAACCAAACCGAAACCTAACTTAAACCTCCCCCCCCCCCCCCCCCTTAGGTACAAACAAGACCCCTAAACACTAACAAAACTTAGTAGCGATGACAAAGCAGTCTCGGTGACAGTGATCCTAGTGTTCCGGAAAGAACATCTGTGAAGGCACTGACAATGCTGGGTAGAATTCGTTCCTTCCATAATGAAGTTCACGCTGACTGGTTTATTTATTGCGCGTTCATTTGTTTGAAGGCAAAGGAACCTCATGGTGTGTGACTTGTGATGTGCAAATTTGTATTTTGTATTTGGTACCACTTTATCACAGCAGATTTCTCTGCGTGAAATTCGGGCTGCTCTCTCCGAGGAGAGGGCATCGCCACAAGTGCTGTGCCTACCCCTTTTTTTTTTCCTGTATGCAACTGTATTTGTTTTCCTACCAGAGTGGCTTTTTTCTACAGAATTTAGCCAGGGTCAACCCTTTCTTGCCGTGGGTTTTTACGTGCGCTAAATAATGTGACACACGGGACTTCGGTTTTCGCCTCGTCGGAAAGACTAATAACCATCCGAATAACCATCAAGCATCTACTTCAGGATTGTCGAGATGTTCAAGATATTAGGCACAGGCATTTTACTACAGGCATTTTTCGGTAGATACTAGTAAAGATGTTACATTTTCAGTTTGAGCAAGGTTGGTTTTAAGAAATACGTAATTAAAATGTGGTTCTCCCACACGTGGGGATCATTCTTGGTTGATCTTTATAGTTGGCCGGGAATTGAGTTGAAGAATGACATCAGAGTTGGTTTTCTGGCTTCCATCTTAAAACAATTACGAAGTTTGATTCCTGATACGCCTTTGTGGTTGGAGGGGAAGTAAATATCGCTTTGGGCTTCAGATTTGGTTGCAAGGTCTGGATGGGGCTTGTCTGTCTGATCATCAGTGCTGACTCCACTCTCCCCACAAGTCCTACCGATGAGACTACAAACCGAGGCCCCGTGTGCATTAGCCCGCGGAACATCTTGCGCACACGTTAAATCCCGTTCCGCTTTTCGTAGCCTAAGTGTAGGTCATTATGTGCCAGTGGGAACAGATATTTACAAAAATTGCATACACACGGGAACTGGATGTAAAAAAAACACTGGTGCTTATTCCATTATCCTCGATATAAAAGAATAGATAAATAAATAAAATCAATATCAGTCCTGACTCAACTCTCCCCAAAAGTCCTTCGGATGAGACTTTAAACGGAGGCCCCGTGTGCGAACGCACGCAGAATATCTTGCGCACACGTTAAATCCTGTTCCGCTTTTCATAAGAGTAGGCCATTGTGTGCCGGTGGGAGCAGATATTTACCAAACTGCATACACACGGGGACTGGATGTAGAAAAGCACATAGGTGCTTATTACATTATCCTCGATACAAAAGAATAAAAAAAAAATGATTGATAAAGTAGTTTTAAAAAATCTAGGACCTATTGTGGGAGTAAAAGTAGCTCAGGCCTCGTGCGTAGCCGGCTACTCCTTAGAGGAGGATCAGTGAGTCATTCCTTCACATTTCTTCAGGCGTTTTCCAAACCCTCTGGGTTCTTTTTGATAATCCCTTAGGCTGTGGCGTTACTAACATCAGGGTGAAGTAGTTGTGCTGGTCACAAGGCGTTACTAACATCAGGGTGAAGTAGTTGTGCTGATCACAAGGCGTTGCTAACATCAGGGTGAAGTAGTTGTGCTGATCACAAGGCGTTGCTAACATCAGGGTGAAGTAGTTGTGCTGGTCACAAGGCGTCACTAACATCAGGGTGAAGTAGTTATGCTCATCACAAGGCGTTGCTAACATTAGGGTGAAGTAGTTATGCTGGTCACAAGGCTTGCTAACATTAGGGTGAAGTAGTTATGCTGGTCACAAGGCGTTGCTAACATTAGGGTGAAGTAGTTATGCTGGTCACAAGGCGTTGCTAACATTAGGGTGAAGTAGTTATGCTCGTCACAAGGCGTTGCTAACATTAGGGTGAAGTAGTTATGCTGGTCACAAGGCGTTGCTAACATCAGGGTGAAGTAGTTATGCTCATCACAAGGCGTTGCTAACATCAGGGTGAAGTAGTTATGCTGGTCACAAGGCGTTGCTAACATTAGGGTGAAGTAGTTATGCTGGTCACAAGGCGTTGCTAACATTAGGGTGAAGTAGTTATGCTCATCACAAGGCGTTGCTAACATTAGGGTGAAGTAGTTATGCTGGTCACAAGGCGTTGCTAACATTAGGGTGAAGTAGTTATGCTGGTCACAAGGCGTTGCTAACATTAGGGTGAAGTAGTTATGCTGGTCACAAGGCAGTTCTGGGGCAGCTGTTTCCCCTGTACCGGTGCCTTCAGATGGCAATTTACCGCCCATCATCAAGATGTCACTTCCAAGAACTCTCCATCCATCGTCAATACGTAACTGGTAAGTACATGACTAGAGATATATACTATTCTACTTTTATCTGTGTCTGTCTATCTGTCTATCTATCTATCTGTCTATCTATCTATCTATCTATCTATCTATCTATCTATCTATCTATCTATCTATCTATCTATCTATCTATCTATCTATCTATCTATCTATCTGTCCCTTAGTCTGGCGACCGTGGGGGCACCAATGAAGACTTGACAACCCGTTCCCTCCATTCCAGTCTGTTCTGCCTTTCTCAGGGTTTTGACAAAACTATTATACTTCAGATAACATATTAAAAACATTTAGTATGATTTTTTACGCCTGCGCATAGTCTGTTTGGATTCTTGTCATAGGGTTTGCTGAATAAAATCTCTCAAAGAGTGTAAACTGTAAAGTTAGCTCAGTGAGCTCCTTGTGAAGTGATGCTGTATAAGAAACTTATTGTTCAATTGATCTAGGCCTATGGCAATGAAGATCCGAAAATGAAATATCACTAGGACTTGAATTTGTATGTGTAAGGGTATTGTTACAAGTCGTACCATTTTTTTTTCCAATTAAAAAAAAATCAGAATCGGGAGTTTCATGGTCCAGCACTTTGTTTTCCAAGTTTTCTATGTGTAGGTCTGTATTTGTTGTTTGGGGGGGGGGGGGGGGGGGGGGGCGTTTGTCTTCTTGTAATTTTTTTGGTCTGTACTTTGAGGTGTGGCTTTTTGTTTTTTGGGGTTTTTTATTTTTTTTTATTTTACTGTTTTGTCTGCCCATATATGTTTTTTTTTATCTGCCCTTGTTTATATTTCTGTTTGCTTTTTCTATTTTTGTCCATCCATTTGAGTCTTTATGTATTTTTGTATGTTCTTGTGCATATGTCTTGTTTGCTTTTTCTATTTTGTCTGTCCTTTTGTCCGTCTGTTTTTGTATTTTTTCTGTCCTTGTGTATATGTATGTCCGTATTTACTATATTTCTATTTTTTCTGCTCGTGTGTGCATCGTGTCTTTGGACCCTTGTTTTCTGGTCTCTTTTTTTTTTTCAAAAGACTAAACTGTGAAGCTTGTGAGGGAGGTACTATAACAGAGACTTATGTTATTCATCTAGGCCTACGGGAGGACGACACAGAGGCAGACAGAGACCCCCTGGGCATGGCAGAGCTACTCCAAAACACTAAAAACGGACCAGCCTGGAGAAAACTGGACCAAAGCATCCGGGTGTCTTCAGCGACCAGTGACATCGATGAACTGCTGACACGATCCCAGACAGCAACGGTAAAGTCTTTGTCAGGGCCCGCTACATGTCACAGAGCAGGTGAGAACCATACAATATCAGTCTGCCCCTGTGTATGTCGGTGTTATGTTTGTGTTATGCATGTGTCGTCTTCTTGACTGTTTTGTCTGTCCATGTGTGTGTGTGTTTATTTATTTACTTTATTGTTTCGTTTTGTTTGTTTTGTCCTTGTTTTGTAATCTGTTTGCCTTTTGTCATTGCGTATATGTATGTTTTTGTTGTCTGTATTGTGTACACTGTATCTCTTTGCTTTTTATGTTTTTGTCTGTACTTGTGTGTATGTCTGTGTTTGGCTGGGGGGGGGGGGGGGGGTTGGGGAGAGGAGGGTGTCTGTACTTGTGTGTATGTCTGCTTTTTTTCCTGTTATTTGTTTGTACTTGTGTGTATGTCTGTGTTTGTTTGTTTTTTTGTTTTTTGTTTTTTTTGTTGTTGTTTTTTTTTTTTTTGGGGGGGGTGTACTTGTGCATATGTCTGTATTTGTTTTGTTTTGGGTTGTTGTTGTTTTTTGTTTTTTTTTGGGGGGGGTGTCTGTACTTGTGTACATGTCCCTTTGCTTTTTTTTGCGGGGGGGGGGGGGGGGGGGGGGGGGGGAGGGGGGATCTGTACTTGTGTATGTGTCCGGTTTTTGTCTCTACTTGTGTATATGTCTGTGTCTGCTTTTTGTTTGTACTTGTGTATAATTATGTCTGTGTCCGCTTTTCGTCTGTACTTGTGTATGTCTGTGTTCGGTGTAATTCGTTTGTCCTTGTGAACATCTGTTTGGGTTTTTTGGTGTGTTTTTTGTCTGTACATGTGTATCTGTCTTTTTGACATGAGCTTTTTAGGGCCAGTGTTGGGTAAGGAGGGATTTGGGGGTTATTTTGATTTGTTTTTAGTTAAGGTTTCTTGTTTGTTTTTCTGTGTGTGTTTTTTTTTTTTGGGGGGGGGGGGTGCTGGTTTTGTGCTTGGTTTTATCTCTGAGGCTCACCAGAGGTGAGGTTGTGTATGCAACCATTTCATTGGGCTGTGCAGACCGATCTTTAAAACCCTGTATTTTTTATTATTATTATTTTTATTACATCACTATTCTGATTTTTTTTGGAAGTATGATAGATTTGAAAAATATAATTAGAACATAACAAGAGTATTTCATACATATCATTTCTCAAGCTGACTTATCAGAAATAAATGATCAAAGAAGAAAAAGCATAATCAATTTTGAACGAATAAATTCGAAAACTATAGTCAACATATAAAGTGGTATAACTCTTAGTTACGCTCAGTAAATTTACCACTTTCCACTCACTTTCTGTTAAAAGTGGGGGACTTTTAGCATATCCTCAATCAAAAAGTCGGAACTTAAAATATCATAGGTTGAAAATGAGAGATTAGAAAATAAAGATTGAAGCACATAAATAAATGATATGTGCTGTATGATTTCCGCTGCTATTGATATAAAATGTTTGAATGAGTGGGTGATCGAGTTGAGAGGATAAAATATAGACTACATTCAAGTTCTGAAATGTTTGTTTTTGAATCTGCAGATCCGTGGCTGTGGACAACAAGACATTGATTGGGGAACACTACTATCAAGAAGCCATGCAGTCATCAAAGAAACAACCGCCCCAGCCAGAGGAGGGGGAGGGAGGGAGAGGGAGAGAGAGAGAGAGAGAGAGAGAGAGAGAGAGAGAGAGAGAGAGAGAGAGAGAGAGAGAGAGAGAGAGGGAGAGAGAGAGAGAGGGAGAGGAGAGAGAGAGAGGGGGGGGGGGGAGAGAGAGAGAGAGAGAGGAGAGAGAGAGAGAGAGAGAGAGAGAGAGAGAGAGAGAGAGAGAGAGAGAGGATGCCATCAGTTACATATGACAACAGACAGAATGCAGAAAGGAAACTAGTGCAATAATGAACCCAGGCACAAGGAATCCTACTAGAGACTACATACAGAAATACACAATGGACCAGCAATTATTTCAGATAAAGCCAAAATTGTCATCGTCAAATGGCATGCATCTCACTAGGGCAGTAAATTGCTCTAGATGTTTGGCACAAGAGAAGATATGGGTTTTTTTTTGGGTTGTGTGTTGCCTAAGAGCTAGAAAATAAAAGGGTGGGAGAAATGAGGTTACCTCCCAATTTTTGAAATTTTTTTTTTTAATGAAAGTAAAAATTGAAAACAAGAGGTAAAAACGGTAGAAAAGAAAATGTTACCGAATAAGAAAGATACCCCCCATGCAAAGAAACGGTGATGTGTTACCATCTGTGTGTAAGTGAGACAATTTAGTATTTAAAACAGTTAAATGAAGGGCAGGATGCATTTCTGTATAATTATATATCCCATCATGTTCTGGGACTTTGACAAAAAAAAAATTTTTAATGAGTTTTTTTTTTTAAAATTGATTCAGTGGTTGCTTTTGAAAGTATTCCTGTGTTGACATAGCTTATATTGAATTAAGGATTAGAAAGTTTGCGTTTTTATCAATTCTTTTTTTGGGTGAGGAAATGTTTGCGAAATTACTGCTGTCATGACATGTTCCATTGTTTGTACAACTCGGTGGCCTTGTTTGTGATACTTTTTTTGTAAAAAAAAAAATCTTTATAATTTAAATGATTTATTGATTTGTTACGAGTCCTCTCCTCATTGCCTTATGGAACTGGCAATGAATTTTTTAAAAAATCATTTTTTCACATTGAATCGGATGAAAGGATTACGAAAATATTTTTGTGATAATCTGCCCCTTCATGCTTGTATACCTGGCAATGCTTTGCAATTTTTCAGTTAGAAAAACGTATGTTCACTTATTGGAAAAATAGATAAATCTGTTCCATTACCTAGTATGCAATTGATGGGCAACAAAAAGTCAGACCTCAACAATGCAAAATTGGAAAATATACAATCGGCCTTTGATTTTGGCTGAAGTAGAAGTAGGCGCAAAAAAAATCCATACTTCACAAAACATTAGTGTTTTAATTTTTACCGATTTTTATTTATTTTGTCTATTTATTTTTATGTGATGGATAATGGAACTTTTTTTTTTTACATCCAGTCCTGTGTATATGCACTTATGCAAATTTTGTCATCCATTCCCACTGGAACACACATAGGCCTGCTCTTCTGAAAAATGGAACGGGCTTTAACGTGTGCGCAAGATGTTATGCCTGTGTCCACACACGGTACCTCGGTTTATAGTTTCGTCCGAAGGAGGTGTGTGTGTGTGTGTGTGTGTGTGTGTGTGTGTGTGTGTGTGTGTGTGTGTGTGTGTGTGTGTGTGTGTGTGTGTGTGTGTATAGAGGAGTGAGTTACTGGGAGGATACATTATGTTGGAGGGAGAGGCAAGGAAGGGAAAGGAGTGTTAGGGAGAGATATGGATACACATAGTAGAGGTGAAAAAAGAATGCCGGTTAATCAATTTTTTTCTTAAATGGCTTATTTTGGGGCTCTCTTGTTAAAAAATGCAATTGGTCAAAAAAAAAAAATGGATGCAACTTGTTTAAAAATTTCTTAGGCCTGAAAGTGCTTTGATATTCAAACTGGAAATTTGTGTTAGTCTGAAGTCCATTGCACCGCCGTAGCTGTTGATAGGACAGAAGATTGATTCAAAACTCCATGCTATTGTCAGCTACCTGCCATTGTGTCTATAGCTACGTACCATTAGTCTACATGCTATTGTGTCCATATGTATTTTAACATTCAGACCAACCAGCTGACAAGACGACCATTTCCCCGCTACTAACTGTTAACACTAACCCTGACACTAACCTCAACCCTAACCCTGGCCCCACATGTGAACACAAAAAGCAGGTAGACAACAGGTATATGCTGGCAAAATGGCTAAAAAATCTTTGAGTTTGAGCTAATTTTTCTGAGTAAAAGGATAAACGCAGATTTTAGACTGTGCTAAAAATGCAAAATAATACTGAATAATAATAATAATGATAAAAAGTAAACAAAAACCAGACAAAAAAACAATAATGTGCGAATAGTAAAATTAAATTAAAAAAAATATTTTATTAAAAAAAACAACTGATAGTAAGATGAAGATACAAATTGTACTTTTAGGGTAGGTAGGAGGACAGGTGCTAGAATTTTAGGGGAGAAGATGTCAGGAAGGGGGGGAAATCTTAGAATGTTGTGGTGTATAGGGATGGGGAAAGAGGTGTGATGACTGAGGGGGGGGGGGGGATAGGGGGGGCAGGCAGTCACTTTCTCATTAGGCTCGGGGGAGGGGGGGGGGGCGGTGGCGGTTAGCATATTAGAAAGGTTTGTTGTTGTTTTTTAGATTAAAACTAGAGAATGTTTTAAGAATGCACGATTGAATAATTTGAAAGAGCAGACACATCTTTGAAAATGGATTTCAAAAGAAAAGTAGAGGTTTGTTTTTTGAAAACATTGTTGAACAATCATTAGGGGAGGCTACTGGGAGATAGTGAGGATGCATTGCAGAAAAGGGGGGTTACCAAAGGAGGGGTTGGGAAGTATGTTCAGGTGTGTGTGTGTGTGTGTGTGTGTGTGTGTGTGTGTGTGTGTGTGTGTGTGTGTGTGTGTGTGTGTGTGTGTGTAATGCAGGCAAATCCACGGAATAGTAGGAAACGGGTGTTTGTCATCACCAGCTTAATGCATAAAAGCTGCATACCCCTGTTTTGTTTAAGTTCCCCGTGTCTATAGTTTAATTAAAATTCCTGATTTTTTAAAAATGTCTGCATTTATTGCTGTTTATGTTACCTGTGTATATAGTTTAATTAAATTTCTCTTTTTTTTTCAAATGTCTGCATAGATTTTTTAATGTCTGTACATGGATTTTTTTGTCACTACCTTGCATTAGAGAAGGCATTTTCCCCTTTTATCTATTCATTTATTTGTTTTTTTATTTAATTTAATTTAATTTTTTATATATTTATACAAAATATTTGGTGTTAGATATGCTTTTCAATCTATGTGTACAAGAGTGAAGGCATGCTGTATTGGCATGTGCTGTTAATTTTTTTTTTGTCAAATGTGTCTGCATATACCCCTGTTTAAGTTTCCTGTGTGTATTGTTTAGGCTAGATTTTTTTAATGTCTCTGCATGGATTTTTTGTCACTACCTTGCATTAGAGAAGGCATTTTCCCCTTTTAGTTATTCATTTATTTATTTATTATTATTATTTTTTATCACCCAGGTCATAGCTTCATCTGCATCTCTTCCAGCAGTCTTTAACATTATCAGTACAAATGCACTGTCACAGCCTCGGTTTTAAATGGGAAAAGTGTGTGTGAGGGGAGGGGAGGGGGGTAGAGGTCCCACAATGTACTTTTTTAAAGATTTTTTTTAGAGTATGAAAGAAATTGGGGGAGGGGGGGGGGGGGTTGGAGGCCCCTCACAAATGTTTGTATTGGCAAGACTAAAGTGTAAGACTTTACATCAAGCAGTGCTCATTGCTGCATGATTTCTCCTTTCTCTTTTTGTCCTATTTTAATAATCACTGTGTGTCGAATGTAATCGATTCTGTGTAAACTTTTAAAAATTAATAATCTTTTCAAGTAAGCTCAATAACTATGTCCATAATGATTACAAAATGGGTTATGAACATGATTTTTATGACCATAGTCATAAGATTGATTAAGGTATTGGAATATATGTCCCAAAATATAGGCCTTACAGGGGATGGATTCCTCTTGTGTTCCTTACATGAATTATCTAAAATTCAGGCACATACTTCCTTTAAAATGTTTGATGACATGCGTGCGAACCTGTGTGTGTGTGTGTGGGGGGGGGGGGGGGTTGTCTCCCCTTTTATTGTCATGATTTACATGACTTATTTTGTTGATATATTGTATATCAATTCTTAGGATGTTTGTTCCTGTTTTTTTTATTTTTATTTTGTTTGCTTGTTAAATATATATATATATATATATATATATATATATATATATATATATATATATATATATATATATATATATATATATAAAGTATGAATGTAACTGAATGGATGATATTGTAACCTGATATAATTGTGACTTTTATGATTCTTTTTTTTTTCTATAACTTAAAAAAGCTCATGTGCATGTGTGCGCGCGGTTATATGCTTAAGTGTGTATATTGTGTGTGTGTGTGTGTGTGTGTGTGTGTGTGTTGCGTGCGCGCGTGTGTGTGTGTGTTTTATTTATTTTTGTATTTTATTCTTTTATATCGAGGACATAGGGATAGTGTGTGTGTGTGTGTGTGTGTGGTGTGTGTGTGTGTGTGTGTGTGTAGCCTTTGTGAAAGAGTGAATCTTAGGCCATTATCACTATCATTATTATTTTCACTATTGTTTTTGTTATTATTATATTTTTAGTTCCTTTTTTGTTTTCATGAGTTGTAACAATGTTGTAGCTAAATATTTTTTTGAGTAGGGTTTTCTTGGTTGTACTTGCTGTTGGCTTGCTGATTCAGTTGTTGTTTTTTAAAAAAAAATTAAGTGGTTTTTTTGTTTTGTTGTTGTTTTGGAGGGGTGTTTATTTTGGTTTGGTTTGGGGTTTTGTTCCCGTTTTTTTTTTTTTTTTTTTTTTGGCTAGATAGATGGCTTGATGAAAAAAAAGCAAATTTATTGCTTACTCAATGTAACATCTGCAAATAATTTTTTAATAAAAAATTAATTTGATTTGATTCTTGCAGTTGAACTTTTCAACCTTTGCACTGTATCTGTTAGTCCATTTGAGCTAATGTTATTCAACTTATTTTAAATGGCTGTGTATTCTAAAAAGTCAATTGTGGCAAATGTTGTGAAATGTATTTTAGCGGAACACTGCGATAATAGCGTTGTGTATGTTGTGGTTTTTGTAAAGCCATTCTGATGACTTTGTCCCCTCGTGAAACCTGGGTTGTGTAAAACTACAAAATGATTTAGCACGTGTGTGGGTTTTTTTTTTTTTTTTAGTTGGTCCTATTTTATAAGCAGTTGTATGAATCATTGACTGTATTGATTTTTTTGTTTGGGTTTTTATTGCTTTAAATTACTTTGTTCAAATAGAAGAAAAACGTACATTTTAGCAAGAAATACTAACGGATATTAGTGTTGTTTACAGTGCTTACCTTTACCATTTTTCTATTCTTGTCGATCATTTCATTGACGTTTGTATTGACATTTAGTGGTTTACCCAGACATTATCACCCAAAACCTGATGGTTCTTTTACTTTTTCTTTTTTATGTATGCATTTTGAAGTACTGAGTGCAAAATGATACCCTTTTCTTTTACATTGTGAAATGTAGATAAAGTTATTTAATTCATTTATCAATTTATTTTATTGTATACCAGTTGTGTCAAAGCAGATTTCTCTGCGTGAAATTCGGGATGCTCTCCCCGGAGAGAGCGCGTTGCCAAAAATGCAGTGCCACCCTTTTTTTTTTCATTTTCCTGTTTGCAGCTGTTTGTTCCCTATGAGATTGGGTTTTTTTCTACAGAATTTTGCCAGGGACAACCCCCTTGTTGCCGTGGGTTCTTTTACCTGCGCTAAATAATGTGTAACACACGGGACCTCGGTTTATCGTCTCATCCGAAAGACTAGCACCCAGACCACCACTCGTGGTCTAATGGATGGGGGAAGTTTAGTGCCTAAACGGGATTCAAACCACCGCACACTCCGACCGGGACTTTTTGCTTTCTAGTCAGGCGCTTACCTCTAGACCTCTAGACTGACGGCTAACTGCTGTTAGCCACTATACCTATAAATAAACAAGTATTTCAAAATAGCCTGACAGCATTGAACTCAGTGACTTCATAGTTTAGGTCATGCAGTTAATGCCCACCCCTTTGTTTCTGCCCCTCCCCTCCCCCCTCCCGTTTCCTATTCCAGTGTCAAAATCAGTTTCGTGTGCAATATGTTGAAATGTATTGATTTTAAAGATGTTTTTCAACTTTAAAAAAAATTATTCCTTTGGAAGGGTGAATGGAAAACCCCATTTAACAGTAGTTTTTTGCCTCTGTGTTGCAAATATAACTGATTTTGTTGCTCTGTTAGTACACTTCATTTAAAAACGAAACTCGTTTCGGAAGCCCAACTAAAAATGTACAAAGGTGTGGCTACTTTTTTTGTAACCCAGTTTGAGAGCCTCTTCCATGTGTGATAACATCCAAACTTGGTCATCTGAATGAATGAAGAAAATGTTATTTTAGGACAACAAAATATTTCCTGTAAACAGTATCCTTCCATTATTCATGTATGTGGTGAGCACACACCACTGGCACTTGACTACCCACCTGACTTTTTTTTTCCTGAGAAAAATACAAGTATTGTACAACTCTCGCTGCTTGAAACCTTACAAACTGATGTTTTGCACTTAGTTGTTCAGAGGGTTGTGCTTTTGGGCTGTAAAGATAGGGCTGGAAGTAAGCTTTTAGTCACTTGTGTGTTTTAAAAGCATACCGGAATGCGCACGTTATTGTTGTCTGAGACTTCAAATGATAGTGTGAAAATTCAAAAGCGAACAAAAGTCAGTGGTTTGGTCATTGTGTCACTGCTGGTCAGAGCATTGGGAAAAGCCTACCTCCCCCTTCAGGCAAAGAGGCTGAAGTTAGGGTTGGGTAGCCGGCTCGCAGCTGAAGTAAAACGAAATGAAAAGGAAACTTCAGATGACTTAACACTAGGAAAACTCCCTGCCCAGGCCCCATAATAATCAAACTCTATAAGCCAAGCCTTGCTTATTCAGGAAAAACATTGTGGAATCTACCTCCCTTTTTTTTTTATAAAACGATCAGCTCCTTCAAAACAAATGTTTCAATAACTTATCTGATGGATAAATTGTAAGTTGTATAAATTGTAATTGGGTCTTCATTTCTTTTTTTTTTTACTTCATCTTATTTTTTGTTAATGTGAGTACATGTAGGGTAAATCCGTGAATGTGCCATTTCCTTAGTTATTCCGTGTTGTGTGTGTGTTTTGTGTGTGTGTGTGTGTGTGTGTGTGTGTGTGTGTGTGTGTGTGTGTGTGTGTGTGTGTGTGTTTTATATTTATTTATTTGTTCTTTTATATCGAGGATAACGGAATAAGCACTCGTGCTTTTTTACATCTAGTCCCCGTGTGTATGCAGTTTTGTAAATGTCAGTGTGTGTGTGTGTGTGTGTGTGTGTGTGTGTGTGTGTGTGTGTGTGTGTGTGTGTGTGTGTGTGTGGATGGGCGGGTGCGTGTGTGGGTGTTTGTGTGTGTGTGTATGCATTTTACTGCACTGCACATTTTCTTAATGATATTACTCTTATTTTACTTTTATTTTCTGGCCATGTAATATGCTGTGTATTGTATGTGCATGCATTTTTTTCTTATTTTTTGTGCTAGTCAAATTTTTCACTTTCATATGTAACCTATTTAAATTGATTTGATTGTACAGCGCGGTGAGCCCATACTTTTTTCGGAATTCGCGCTATATAAGCCTCCATTTATTATTATTATTATTATTATTATTATTATTATTATTATTATTATTATTATTATTATTATTATTATTATTATTATTATTATTATTATTATCATTATAAGTCCACCTTTCTGACCGAGGCTACCTTACATTCGGCTGCTTTGTTGTTATTCTTACCCTTGGTATTTTGTATTTTCACTATTTGTATGTTTTGAGCTTGTCTTGTAATGGTTTAGGTTTGTTTTATCTTGTAGTGTGAAGTCTGGTTTAAAAAATCATTTTAGTTTTCAACATAGGTTATTTGCTTTTTGAATGTTTAAGACTATTTGCTTGATTTTTTTGTGAGGGCAGTATAAAAAAAAAGCTGTGTAAACTTAAATCTTTCACTCTCAAAGATCATTTTGACGTGGCTTGTAAACGTGAGATGAAATGCAAATGAGTGCAAAAACCAAGACGGTGATTAAAACGAAAACTTAACCAAGATCTTTGTTCAGAGTTCAATTATTTTATGACTGACTGTGTTTACAATTTAGTGTGTGTGCAAAAGATCTCGGAGAATCATTCACCACCACCACCCTCTCTGTCTGTCTGTCTGTCTGTCTGTCTGTCTGTGTGTGTCTGTGTGTGTGTGTCTGTCTGTGTCTGTCTGTCTGTCTGTCTGTCTGTCTGTCTGTCTCTCTCTCTCTCTCTCTCTCTCTCTCTCTCTCTCTCTCTCTCTCTCTCTCTCTCTCTCTCTCTCTCTCTCTCTCTCTCTCTCTCTCTCTCTCTCTCTCTCTCCTTTACGTTCAAATGCATTCAATCCATCAGATATACACACACTTAGATATATTCAGATGCCCATCAGCCACATATATGAGTGAAGATATCATAGTTGGGAATCAAGAGTAAGGTTACATTTAAATTAAGGAATCTGTTTTTGCTTTTGTCATTTATATGGTAATCCCAAATTATATATCATATCTATAATGGTTATCCCACGTTATTTATCCCACAAGGCAGGTGACCCTCCTGGGTTGTCCCTTAAGACTGGCCAGGGTGTTAATACAAGGAACGACAGTAGACTTGGCTTTAAATTGTGATGATCCGTTTACAGCTGAAACTTTTGGTCTGAGATTTTGAAAAAAAATGACGCGGTGACATTTCTGATGTGGCCTCAGTGGTCAGCCCGCTATAAACAAGATTAGACCAGATTACGTAAATAGTGGGAAAGAAATGTGGCATGTGCGAAATTAAAGCTTAGAGCTCTCGTTAAGGAACCCAAAAACAAATACTCCCCACCCCTACCCCCGAAATGTTTATTGAAGATGATTGAACAAAGTTTCCGCTCCTATATAAAATGTGAAAGTAGGCAAATGCATCTGTAACCAAAAACTGGCTTATTAAAATGCTTGAGTTTCTTTGAATTCGTCACACACATGCTGCTGCCCCAGACAACAAAACGACGTCGGAAGAAATTTGGGTGTATTTGCTGATCAGGCGAGAGTTATCTACTTATTAGCTCCCTTTGACTACGCAGAACAGCCAGTTGCCGATGTTTGGAATGTAGGCTATGTGTTGGAGTAAGCATGCATGACTAGGAGATATAAAAGCCAGTGAAGGCATTTCTGATCTTCCCAGAAATTTATCTGTGCTACGGTTTGACAGCAGAGGCATCTGTTGCTGTCTAACTAGGAATGCATGTCAGGTTTTGTTTGTTTGCATATCTCACAAAATAATTAGAATGAAACGCAACATATTTTGTACTCTCTCTCTCTCTCTCTCGCGCACACACACACACACACAAACACACACACACACACACACACACACACACACACACACACACACAACACACACACACACACACACACGCACGCACGCACGCACGCACGCACGTGCGAGCGCACACACACATACATACATACACACACACACAATTGTGCACATTTTTTTTCTACAGGGATCGATTACACATAAATCTCACCATGTGTAAAGCTCGGATCTCTAGCCGAGGAGCGAAAAATAAAGGATAATTAGGCGCACTGAAGTGCATCACACTCCTGAGACTTTTTCTGTTGTAAAATGTTAGCTGCCTGTAAAATAATTATGAGTACTTTTACCTGATCTTAAACCTGGATTATTAATTTGTTCTATGTGCACCTCTCTCTCTCTCTCTCTCTTCTCTCTCTCTCTCTCTCTCTCTCTCTCTCTCTCTCTCTCTCTCTCTCTCTCTCTCTCTTTTTGGATGAGACTATAAACTGAGATCCCGTGTGCAAACGCACGCAGAACATCATCTCGCGCACACGTTAAAATCTGTTCCGCTTTTGGAAAGAGTAGACCATTGTGCGCAGGTGGGAACAGATGACAAAATTTAGAAAACAGCAAAAACACGGGGAGTATATGTAAAAAAAAAAAAAGCATATGAGTGCTTAGTCCGTTATCCTCGAAATAAAATAATAAGTAATAAACAACAAATCTCTCTCTCTCTCTCTCTCTCTCTCTCTCTCTCTCTCTCTCTCTCTCTCTCTCTCTCTCTCTCTCTCTCTCTCAAACATGCAAACACATGCGCGCACAGGCGCACGCACGTATGCACGCACGCACGCACGCACACACACTCACACACACACACACACACACACACACACACACACACACACACACACACACCCATCCCCCCCCCACACACACACACACTCACACACACACACACACACACACACACACACACACACACCATCCCCCCCCCCCCACACACACACACACACTCCAACCCAGCCTCATAATATTTCGCCCTAACAAGCTCCCAGTGTCAGACAGGCGTGGAAAGTCACCCGGGTTAAGTGCACCCCCCACCCCGCCCCACCCCTCTCCCTCCCAGAAGATGAGTCCTAGCTGAGCTGATAAATAGGGAGAACAAAGGCATCTCCTCTTACCACTGCCAGTCTGCACTTCTTCCTCCCCATCTACCCCTAAAAGGGGCTGGCATAGTTATCTCCACAGTAAGGGCCAGCCCTGAGAATAAGGCAGTTTCAGGTATTTTTGTCATTAATTTTGACCAGTCGTTAAAAAGGTGTTTAGAAGGGATTTTGCCTCTGACACTGACGAGGGGTTCAATGTAGCTTGTTTCAATTCAGTTTTTAACATTTATGTATCTTACCAACAGAGAAATATATGTGGGTCACAATCCTTAGAGAAGAAAAATAAAGTAATATAGGAAAAACATTTATTACAGAGGAATGAAACAACAGCGTATACGAACATTACCTCGCACACATTACAAGACAAAATCTGAATACCTATACCAATACCAGACATTTATGATCTCAATAAAAAGAGAAATACCAGAAGTCATAATCCATATAACTATACATAAAAATGGCAAACAAAAACATTTATCACAGAAAGTGATAAAATTTAGTCTTAAAAATCACACGTACGCACGCACGCACAAACACGTACTCACACATGCACACGCACGCACCCATGTACACACAGTGCGAATAGACACACGCCAATGCACAAATGTGTATAACTTGTTATACAATAAAAACATTATCAGTTGAAAAGATCCACTATAGCACACTTTAAAAGATGAATAGATAAATTATATAAAAAAAAACACACACAACAAAAGCACATTGCACTTAGTGCAAGAAAGATACGCCGAGGCTAGGTGTGTATTTATTTGTATAGTCTTAGGTCTGTCATTAGTGTTCCCTTCGATGTTGTTGAATATTTCAAATACATAGGAGTCTGATCAGCTGATGCCTCGTGTATCAAAGACAAAAAAGCTAAATATCTTTGGGTTTTATTTTTTTGTTCACCAATGATGAAAGTTTTTTTGCGGAAAACAATAGGAAGTGCATTTTAAAACTCTAGACATTTGCTAAGTAACAAAGCAGACGTTACAATAGCAAATCATATCTTCAGCAAGTTTCTCGAAGAAAAGTAAAATTCCCTAAATCTAACCTGTGGAAAAGAAAAAGAAATTATGATGCCAATTTTTCATACAAGGACGTAGCTTGCAAGCAGAGAAAAATGCTAGTTATTTATGGCCAGCTTCTTCCAAAGTTCACATGAATAATCAAAACATTCTTGCTGTCCCATGTGAAACAAAAGCTTCTTAGTCAAAGGTCGCTGAGGTGTAAATGGCGTCAACGAATTCAAGCTATGGCAAAAAAAGGGTCAACATATTTTCTAAAATATCTTTTTATTCAAGTTCATCATAATACATCTTCACAGAAATGACAATAGGTAGACAAGTATGCTATCTCGTACAGGAAGAGAGAGGGCAGGGGTAAAAGAGGAAGAAGAGTGATTTAGTTTGCTTGTTTGTTTGTTTGTTTGTTTGTTTGTTTTTCAGGCTAAGGTTTCGACATTCTGGCATTAAGAAGTTTGCGAGGACTTGACACTCATCAAAGAAGATCGCGATGGAGTGCATACCTTCTGAGCTCTTTGGGGTTTCCTTTCAATAAAGATGACAAGCAGCAATGCACGCCTCTTCACATCCATAGCTCAAACTGTATTTTGAGGTTCTTAACTAGGCTTTTGAAACTCCGCGGTGTTCTTAGTCACTTCTACTTTTCCTGTACTGGTATCTGCTTTGTCAAAACACTAATTTGGCCTGTATTGCCGTATGGGTCAGAAGCCTGGGGACTACGGAAATTGGAAAGAGATTTTAAAAAAAAACCACACATCCGAGATAGGGTCTACAGGCGATTTCTAAGAATCAAATGGTCAGACAGGAAAACAAATGAAAGCATTCTTGATGAACTCTCAGTGCAAAGACAAATGTTAGCTGGAGTTGATAAACCCAGACTGATTTAGGTTGGTCATGCAAACAGATACACACAGACAAGTCCTATGACGTCAATTCTCCGAAGTAAGGTTGCGGGCAGAAAAAAAAAGAAAGAGGCAGACCACCAATGTCCTACACTGCCAACGTCACTGAGGTCAGTGGGCTGGGAGGAGGACTACAGGAGATGGTAGAACTCAGCAAAGACAGAGAAAGATGGCGAACTCTGGTAGCATTATGTGGAGCTCCTACCAACGACAGCGGCGATGGAGACAGTTGAGTTGAAATGAGTAATAGCCTCACCCACCACAAAGGCAACATCAGGGCTGTTATCCTCTTCAATTACAGCGACCCCAACAACTTTCATCTTAGTTCAAAACCAATACTATCTAATTCCATCAACCAACACCACCGAGCAGGACCCCCCCCCCCCCTTAAAAAGCAGAGTACCTAAGTCGTTTTCTTTCATCTATCTATCTATCCCTTAGTCTGGCGACCGTGGGGGCACCCCATAAGACTTGACAACCAGTTCCCTTCATTCCTCTCTCTGTTCTGCCTCTCTCGAAGTTTTGTTGAGTTCTAGGCCTGTCCATTCACTGATGTTGTCCTCCCATCTCTTCCTTGGTCTGCCTCTTTTTCTGTCTCCTTGGACAGTGCTTTGCAGTATTGTTTTTGCAAGTCCTTTTGATCTTTGGCCATCAAAACCAGGCCGTGCTGAGGACATCAGCCAGTCAACTTATATCCTACTACTTAACGCCTCAATGTACAACCAATGCCACGTGGGTAAAAAACACTGCCTAATAGACATTCTGCGCCTATCCTATTGTTTACTGTTCGCCTGCACAAAATACAAGCAGAATACCATAGTGTGTATGAAAAGAAAATATTTGCAAGGTTTGCTTGAAAAAAATGGAAGGAGAATGGACTGGGATATATAGACGCAGACAAATTAATAAATGAGATGATAGACAGGTTAGGGGGAAAAAAGACACAAAAGGAGTGATGGAAAATTTAACTTCTCGCCCGAATTCCCGAAAGGTGAGGTAGTTATTCATACTGAAAGAGTACCCCCCCTCCCCCAATAGTATCACAGGAACCAGATCTCAGTCAAAGAACCTGTAATTTTTAATTCTCTCTCTCTCTCTCTCTCTCTCTCTCTCTCTCTCTCTCTCTCTCTCTCTCTCTCTCTCTCTCTCTCTCTCTCTCTCTCTGTGTCTCTCTCTCTCTCTCTGTCTCTCTCACACACACACACACATACACACCGCACACACACACACACACACACACACACACACACACACACACACACACACACACACACACACACACACGAGACTATAAACTGAGGCCCCGTGTGTGAACTCACGCAGAACATCTTGCGCACACGTTAAATCCTGTTCCACTTTTCGTAAGAGTAGGCCATCGTGTGCCGGTGGGAACAGATGACAATATTTACACAACTGCATACACACGGGGACTGGATGTAAAAAAGCACAAGAGTGCTTATCCCATCATCCTCGATATAAAAGAATAAATAAATAGAAAATAATAAAAATAAAACACACACTTACACACACATATTCACACTGACACACAGACACACAGACACACAGACACACACACACACACACACACACCACACGCACACACACACACACACACACACACACACACACACACACACACACACACACACACACACACAGTGACCCCCCCCCCCCCCCATCCAAGCTTATCGAAGCTCTGGAGAACAATAGCTTCCCCACAGAACACAGACCTTTAGAGGGGGGGTGGGGGGGTGGAGGGTAACTCTGCTACCAGGGCGATGGTCTGACGAGTGATCGCTATTGTTTTCCGGCCTGGTGATAAAATGGATGTCTGGGTCTCTGAAGGAGGCTATGACCCCTGTGGGCGGTATGAGGACAATAACTTGAGGTCACGAGAAAGAGAGATAGAAGGAGGAACCTCACGCAGATACAGTTGAGAAGAAAGAATTGTGAGGGAGGGGGGGGGGGGGCCGGGTGTATAGTTTAACTTCGTGAAAACAGCAGGCGCACAACATGTATGCACATAATATAGACCCTATACTTTTTATCTCTCTGAAGTTATTGCTAATTAGTCCTTCAGATGAGGTAGTTGATTGTACACTGAGCCGAAACAAACACACGATAAAAAGAACCGTGAAGGTAAAGGTGTCTCAAAACCTATGTGGTTGGCAAGTCAGTCAAATTCATAGAAGTGTTAGGGGAGCGAGGCATCAGAGACCTCAGTTTCTCTTGGGGCCAGCATATTGAGGGCGTGCCCATCTCCTTTCCATCGCTGCTTTATCTTCCCTAACTCTACAAGGGAAAGGTACCCATTTACAGCTGGGTGAACTGGGGAACTGTACTGAAGCCAAGACACGCAAATGGTCACCCATCCACTTGATAATCACCCTCGATGGTGTTTAACCTTAGCTAGGGAAAAACAGTGCTCTGACCACTGACCTATCCCATCCCCTAAAAAAAGGATTCTTATAAGTGGCAAATCTACTTATTCTTTTCTGTTGTCTTTTTTTTCTTCTCTTAATGGTGAGGAAGACAGCTAATTACCTCTGTAAGTGTTTTGTGTGTAACAGCCTAAAATTGATGTCCCCTAAAGATGGTGGAAAGGGGGTGGCTTTTTCAGCATAAAGAATATCTTTCTAATACCAGACAAAAGTTCTGTTTGTATACTTCTCTTTGTTGACACTTTTTTTCTTTTTGTCTGTTTTGCTGCTCCATCTTCTGTGGCATTCCTGCTCTCTTGTACCCACTCAGCTCATTAATTTACCCATGCTCTACATCAGCCATACCAGGTTTGTAATGTCACATTCTCAGGGTCAGAAGTTTGCCAGAAGCTTATCAATGACAGCTCCACTAGGACGCTAATATGACCAAACCAATCCAGAGTTGGATGAAGGAGATGACTTGTCTGACTAAAAAACAATGCACTCAATGATGATTCCTGCAGACAAGCATCATTTATCTCTCAGTTGTATTTTTTTTAACTGAATGGGTGATCTATACAATGACATTTTACTTCCAAAGACTTGCAAACTCCATTTGTCTTTCCTCCTTTGTTTTCTTTCTCTTTCAAACAGAAAATCTATATTAAAAAAAAATGGAACTGTGTGCTTGTTTATGTGTACACACATAGGAGAAACATAGGAGCAAGAAACTTTGAGATATTTAATTGATTCTAATTAAAGCTCCAAACAGATTAACCAGGGGAAAAAACACCCTGTAATTTGTTGTAGGTCTATGGTTTGATATAACAGTTCATGACAACCATCTCACTAATGGTACCAACCAGCCATGGTGCACTTATCAAATTGTTTATCTTACACACTTTGTGTGTGTGTGTGTGTGTGTTTGTTTGCATGTGAATGTGTGCATGTGTGCCTGCGTGCATGCATGCCCGCCCACGCCCGCGAACATGTGTGGGTGTGTGTGTGTGTGTGGGTGTGTGTGGGTGTGTGTGTGTGGGTGTGGGTGTGTGTGTGTGTGTGTGGGGGGGGGGGTGTGTGTCTGCCTACACACAACCTCAACCCAAAACTGTGACAGACCACGCAAGGAAACAAACCTGTAGGGGAGATGACTCTGCACGGCAGGGAGATAATCTGACATGTCGCTGGTATTGTTTTCCGGCCTGGTGATAAATGTCTGTGTCTCTGAACGATGGTATGACCCCTTTGGGCGGTGTGAGGACGATAACTAGAAGTCACGAGAAAGAGAGAGAGAGACAGAGGAACTTGGAATAACATGAAGAAAGAAAGAATGGGGAGGGTGGGCTTGTAGGTTACAGCCTGACTCCCTGAAAACAAAGGAGAATCATGAAGCATGTAGGGTTTGTTGTTGTTGTTGTTGTTGTTGTTGTTGTTGTTTTTTACAC
>CM060329.1:47483081-47498081 GCA_030674155.1 Stramonita haemastoma
TGTGTGTGTGTGTGTGTGTGTGTGTATGTTTGTGCACGCGCGTGTTTGTGTATGTGTGTGTGTTTGTGTGTGCATGCGCGTGTGTATATGTGTGTGTGTGTGTTTAATTGTGTCTGAGCTGCCTCGAGGTCTGGATTCTTGTTGCCTAACATGTGACCACAAAATTAATAAAGCTAAAAACTGTAGCTACCCTTACGCAAAGTGTTCACAATACTGTGCAAAATGTTATCGTGCAACTGTACAACCAAAGAAAGCAACAAAGGTAAGTTTAGGGATAGTTTCTACCTATGACCAAAGCAAAAACCAAAGTACTCAAACAAAAAAGCAAAAATGGATAGGAGAAAAACAATTAAAAAAAAATAATTTTAAAAAACGAACAAAAAAACAGAGCCTCAGAAGGACAAGATAGTTCACCAGCAGAGACACTGAACCCAACACACACACACACACACACACACACACACACACACACACACACACACACACACACACACACACACACACACACACCACCACACCACACGCACACATAAACACACACACACACACATACACACACACACACATAACACACACACACACACACGACATACACACGACATACACACACACAAAAGACATTCTGACTTTACGATAGAAAGAACATAAATCTCTGAGAATGATTGTGTCTGAACCAGACTTCGGGATTTGTTCAAATTCTCCCCCAATATTTGCCTGACAGAAAATCAATCGCCTTACACGTGGCTATGAGATGTTTGCGGCGGTGGTGGTGGTGGCGGGTATTTTTCTGTTGGTTTTTTTTTTCTCTTTTGGGAAATGCGATCATGAGCAGCAGACACCTTATCTTGAGAGAAGACAAGATGGTTGCTCAAGCCACAATGGCTTTCTGTTCTCAGACCTCTAGATATTATAATGCACACCCACCCTGATTTATGAACGCCTCGATGCAGTAACATAAGTAGCAACAGTGGCAGCACCGCCACTAGTAATAACAGCATCAGCAGCAGTAGTAGTAGTAGCAGCAGCAGTAGCAGTAGCAGAAGCATCAGCAGCAGCATCAGCAACAGCATCAGCAGTTGCAGCATCAGCAGTAGCAGCAGCAACAGAAATAACAACATCAGCAGTAGCAGCAGTAGTAGCAGCAGCAGCAGTAGCAGCAGCAGCAGCAGCAGCAGTAGTAGTAGTAGTAGTAGTAGTAGCAGCAGCAGCAGCAGCAGCAGCAGTAGCAGCAGCAGCAGCAGTCTTTTGTTGTTGTGGAGGCTGTATTAATAGTGTGAAGCGCAGTAGTCTTTAGAGCGCAAAGCCTGGGTAAGTTAGTATGGAGGGCAAGCTGTTACCCATGCAGCAGATCCCCCCTCTCCACGCCACTGGAATGTTCCATTGGAAAGGCAATGACCGATACGAATGGTTCCAGTACCGTCGCAGGATCCACAAGAACGTTGCCATATACAGCCCTGAGCCGCCCTGGGACCCCAACTCCCCGATTTTTCCTGAGGGATGGTGTCTAAACACACCTGTGTGCATGCTGGTAGAAGTAGTAGTAGTAGCATATTCATTAGAAGCAACAGAAGTAGTTTATCAATAGCAGTATGCCGTTTAGTAAATAGCAGGAGTAGTAAGGCTGGCTGTAGTACCAGTAACAGTAACAGTAGTAGAAGCAGCAACAATGGCAGCAGCAGCTGTAGTGGTAGCAGTAGCGGACAGTAGTAGTGGTAGCAGAAGTAGTAATAGTAGTATCAGTAGGAATAACAACAGCAGCGGCAGCAACAGCAACAGCAGTAGTGGTAGTATCAATAGTGAGCTACAGCAGCAGAGGTATCAGAAGTAGAAGTAGTAATAGAAGTACCAATAGGAGTAGCAATAGTAGCAGCAGCAACAGCAGTAGAGGTAGTAGCAGTAGTGAGCTACAGCAGCAGAAGAGGTAACAGCAGCAGCAGCAGCAGCAGCAGCAGCAGTAGTAGTAGTAGTAGTAGTAGTAGTAGTAGTAGTAGTAGTATAGTAGTAGTAGTAGTAGTAGTAGTAGTAGTAGTAGCAGCAGCAGCAGTAGCAGCAGCAACAGGAGTAGCAATAAAAGTAGCAATAGTAGCAACAGCAACAGCAGTAGTGGTAGTAGCAGTAGGGAACAGCAGTAGTAGTAGTTGCAGATGTGGCAAAAGAAGTAGCAGCAGCAGCAACAGTATTTTGGGATAAAAGCCATAAGAGCAATAAAAATGCCAGCGACTACGAATCATTCTTTCAAAGCTAAGTAGCTTAATGCCACACAAATAACAAAGCGAAAATTAAGTTAAAGAATTTTTTAAAGACTCTGCAATGTCCGTTTTGTTTTTTTGGTGTTTTCTGGACAATGGGGCAGGGTGGGATGGTGGCTATATCATTTCTTGTTATTTGTGTTGCTGGGTATTTTAAAGGGGGTGGACTCGTAATTACATCAATACAATAGCCCAGATAATTATTATCTTTGTGATCTACTGAGCTGAACAGGCGATAACACAATAACATTCCTGATTTTTACCAATTTTCTCACTGCCACATAATAAAGGTTGACCGTTGCCTAACAAGACCTACCTGTGATTGAAGAAATAGTAATCGTGTCTTCAGCAGAATAGGTCCTCAGGTACATGTTGTCAGAGCTGCATCAACCAGAAATGTAACTTCTGAACTAGCTTGCTCATCTCTGTCTTTCTGTTTGTCTGTCTGTCTGTCTGTCTGTCTGTCTGTTTGTCTGTCTGTGTCTCTGTCTGTATGTCTGTCTGTTTGTATCTCACACACACACAAACAACACACACACACACACACACACACACACACACACACACACAACACACACACACACAAACACACTACACCACACACAACACACAAACTCAAACACCACACAACACACAGACACAAACACACAGACACAAAAGACACAACACAGCCCACACAGACACACACAACCAACAACACAACACCAACACACACCAACACACACAACACAAGAAACAGAATAAAAAAAACACCACCACACACCCAACCACACCCACACCCACACACAACCAACCAACAACAACAAAGAACACACCGACCACCCCCATCCCCCCCCCCCACCGCCTAACAACAATACCAACAAAACTATATATCAAACACCACCACCCCTCCACACAACACCCACCCACCTACCATCCCTCTTTCAGACACGTTGCAACACCATCTTTCAGTCGCTAACGATCTACATGATCTAATGAACCAGTAAAAAAACAAACACCACACACATCCACAAACACACATGTATACAAAACACAACACACACACACACACACACACACACACACACACACACACACACACACACACACACACACACACACACACACACACACACACACGAATCTTTTAACACCCAAAACAACACCCTCGCCCCCTCCCCCCACCCCACCCCTTGGCCTAACAACAATACCAACAAAATAAAGTAAGATTCCCAAAATACAAAACCCACACGCTTCCTTCCTTCTGTTTGTTCTAGAGCATGCTGCCAGCCTCTTTCAGTCACGCTAACGTTCTACATGATCTAATGAACCAGGTAAAAAAAAAAAAACCCTCACATTATTATATCCATATCATGTTATGCTTTAATTATATTCTTGTCATAGCCAGTGGAGAATTTTAAAAGATCTGTATGCTATTCGTCTGCATGGCTGTTCGGTACATTAGGCTAAAAGAACAACAGCAGCAACGAACAATGATTATTTTTGCAGATGTTAATACAAAAGATCTGGCCTGCTTCTTAATATTCCATCAGACACTGTACTGACTTTCTTCTCTCTCTCTCTCTCTCTCTCTCTCTCTCTCTCCCCTCTCTCTCTCTCTCTCTCTCTCTCTCTCTCTCTCTCTCTCTCTCTCCCTCTCTCTCTCTCTCTCTCTCTCTCTCTCTCTCTCTCGCTCCTCTCTCTCTCTTTCTGAAATATCTCTCCTTTCGTCTCTGCTTGTTCTGTCTCTGTCTCTGTCTGTCTCTGTCTTCTGTCTCTGCTCTCTCTCTCTCTTCTCTCTCTCTCTCTCTCTCTCTCTCTCTCTGCATAATCTCTCTCTCCTCTCTCTCCTCTCTCTCTCCTCTCTCTCCTTCCTCTCTACTCTCTCTCCTCTCTCCTCTCATTCTCCTCCCTCACTCTCTCTCTCCTGTCTCTGTCTCTCTCTCTCTCTCTCGTCTGTCTGCTTCTGTCCTGTCTCTGTCTCTCTGCTCTGTCTCTGTCTTCTTCTCTGTCTTCTCTCTCGTCTCTCTCTCTCTCTCTCTCTCTCTCTCTCTCTCTCTCTCTCTCTCATCATCTTCTCTCTCTCTCTCTCTCTCAGAGTATTACTTCCATTGTTTTCTGTTCCCCTCCCTTGTGGAATGTTTGCCGCACCCTCACGCTCCGAATCAAACACACACAAACACACACACATACACACACACATATGCACACACACGCACGCACACGCGCACACACACACACATACACGCAAACACACACGCACACACACACACTCACACACACGCACAAACACTCACGCAATCACGCACGCACACGCACACTGGAAATGAAAATTTGACTTCACACACACACACACGCACACGCACACACAACACCACATACACACACACACCACTTGTCTTCTTTCAGAGCACAAGGCTTATGTGTAGTAGTAGTGTGGGCCTACGATTGCAGTGTGACGCCTTGATGTCCATGTACTTTGCTACAATCTCACACACGCCCTACTGTAGGCCTATACAGTTTGTTCACTGGCTGAAGAGTCTGCACGTGTGCTGTGCATATAAGTTCAATAATTGTTTTCCGGTTTTGGGGGTGTCCTATTCATTTGATTATTCATTTCCTTACTATGTTATCATTTTTTTAAATCTCTGTTTATTAATTCCACTCCTTTATTCCCCTTACTTTTTGGTCAATCAGTATATTCATTTAATTTTCTGTTTTTTGTTTTTTTTCATTGTTTTTTTTTTTTTCAAAATGAGAACGGTTTGGTTTGCTTGCTGATATGAGTAGACCTATTTTAGGGTATTCATCACGTGTAAAAAAATAAATAAATAAATAAAAGTAGAAAAAAAGGTAAAGGTGTCCTATAACCTAGGCGGTCGTAGGGGAGCGAGGCGTCAGAGACCTCAGCTTCTCCAGGGGCCAGCATATTGAGGGCGGCGCCCATCTCCTCTCCCTTACTGCTGTACCTTCCCTGACCCTAAAAAGGACAGGTACCCATTTACAGCTGGGTGAACTGAGGGGGACTGTACTAAAGCCAAGGGCACAAACAGTCACCCATCCAACTGGTAACCACGCTCGACGCTGCTTAACTTGACTGGGGAAAGCGAGCGCTCTGACCACTTAGCTATCCTGCTCCCTTATGTGTACCGTTATTAAGCCTCATGATCATTTCTTATTTATAGGCTTTTTTGTTTTCTGTTTGTCTGCGTTTTTTTTTTTTTTTTTTTAACATTTTTATTCAGTTTTGCATGTTTTATATTAAAGAAATAAAATGACATGGTACATGAAATAATATGTAGGATATTATTGGATAACCACAATACAACAGAACATAATCATTATCTTGCAAAAATTATATCACTATCAATCAAAAAAGAAAAGGAACAGTATCAATTATATTATTCATTGATAGATAAACATTTGAATCCCGCACACAGACATTAATGTAAAAAAAAAAATACTAAATAAAATAATAATAAATAAATAATTCTTTAAAAAAAATAATAAAAATAATGAATAAAGAAAAGTCAGAATACTAAATAAAAACTAAGGGGAAAAAATAGAAAAGAAAAGTAGAATGCTAATAGCAAACAAACTTAACGTGCAAGTGATGTTATAAAGTCCAGATAAACTTGTGTAGAGTGTCTCTCAAGGCAAGTGATTTTTTTCTTCCTATTCTTCCAAGGGGATGTCTCCTATCATATTGTGTCATCATTAACAGCTGCTCCGACAACTCTGTAAGTTGTAATTTTAATCTGTTTCAATGAAATTTTTATAAGAATGCCATGCTGTGTGGAATTTTGCGGATTTTAGGTTAATAAACGCGATATATTTTTCGATTTCATATCTTGCTCTTAGAACTCTTTTGAAAACATTAAAGTGAGGTATTTGTTCTTCCAATTTGCATTTGTATATATAAAATTTTGCATTTAATATAATAAAGTCAAAGATTTCATCTGATCTAAAGTGTTTGTCATTTCCAAAAATAATTAGCTGTTCACTAAGGGATAGAGTGGTGATATGTGTACAAGTAGTGATAATCGCATTTTTAACGTCATTCCAAAAAACTTTCACAGACATACATTTCCAAAACATATGATCTATACTATCTTTTTCAAGGTGACAGAAGCTACATCTGTCATCTGGTTGCACTCCCATGGCTGATAGCACTACATTAGTTGCTAGAATTCTGTGTATTATTCGTATTTGAAACCATTTTAATTTAATTTCTCCTATACTTTGGGTCTTTTTTAAGACGACTTGCCAGTTAATTTCGGTATTAAGTTTTTGGTTCCATTTTTCACAGTATTTTGGTACAGTTTTATCTTTGACAAGAATATCGTAGTATAGTTTTGTTCCCTTTGCCTGTGAATAGATAAGTTCTAGTGCTTTTGGGTACGTGGCTTGAGTATTATTCTCTATCTGTATACTAAATTTCCTTAACACTTTCTTTATCGTTTTAATAAGAATACCATAACTTAGAAAATTACATCTGATATTATATTTGTTGGTAAATTCTTCATACGATAAGAACCTGCCATCTTCTCTGCATAAATCTCCTACAGTGTATATGTTATGCCGTACCCATTCATTTCGTCTCAAAATAGTATTCTCGAAAACAATTCTATCATTGAAAAACAATGGTTCTGCTAGAGCTTCTGTTGAAGTTGTAAGTTCAATTTTGCTATAGAAAGTTTTGTATGCTTGAAATGTATTTTTCCAAAAGGTATTCTGTTCTTGCAGGTTAAGAAAATATTTTGGTCCATAGTTATGTAGATTTTCAATATCTGGATATAACGTTTCTGTGACAATTTTCCACTTATGGTTTGTTGTTCTGAGTTTCCTTATCCAACATAGTTTTAAAGCTTGAATGAAACAGTTAATATCTGGAAATCCTATACCTCCATCTTTTATTCTCTTTTTGGCAGTTACTCTATTAATACGATCCCGTTTATTATTCCACACAAATTTTAAACACAATGCATTTAACTTTTTTATAAATTGGTCTGGCGGGTTGGGTAGAAGTGTCCATAGATATATTATTTTGGACAGTATCAAAGACTTTAAGATGGCTATTCTCCCTAAGGGGGTCATAATTCTTTTAACCCAAATCTTATATATCTGTCTGATCTCCATAAATTTTTCTTCATAGTTAATGTCTTCGCAGTTTAGTAAATCTGCAGTCAACCATACCCCCAAGATTTTAAACTTTGGGGGATTCCAGTTCATTTTAAGATGGGGAAGATATCTTTTTGCAGACTGTCGATCTTTTCCTAGCCATACAACAGATGTCTTTTCACAGTTCATTGCCAGGCCTGATATGGTTTTAAATCTTTCCAAAGTTTTAATTGTTTCCTTAAAGGACTTTTCACTTCCATCTTGTAGTAATTGAGTGTCATCAGCGAACTGTGCTATTTTATGCTCCGTCTCATTTGTATAAATTCCTTTGATACTTTTATTTTCACGGATCATAATTGCTAGAATTTCCACACATAGGACAAACAAATACGGAGAGATGGGGTCTCCTTGTCTGCAACCTCTTTTAATTTCAAACCATCTAGTTGGTTGTCCATTTACAATTACTGTAGCTTTTATATTTCTGTAAAATGTTTGAATCCAGTTGCAAATAGATTCACCAAACCCAAAAGCTTTGATAACTTTAAGCATAAAAGTCCAGTTAATTGTGTCAAAGGCTTTTTCAAAATCTACACATAATAGTAATCCAGTCAGATTGTGTTTATACAAATAAAATATTAAATCATATATCAGTCTAATGTTATCCCCTATATATCTACCTGGCATGAACCCTGTCTGATCTTCACTAATCAAGTCCGAAAGCACTGATCTAATTCTAGAAGCTATACAGGATGATCCTATCTTGTAAACAACATTCAGTAGTGTAATCGGTCTCCAGTTTTTAATGTATTCTTTAGATTTCCCCTCTTTGGAATGCAAATTATTAACCCTTTCCCTTTGAGTAGCTGACAGTTCTTGTTTCTCTGCTCCTTCATTCAGCGATCTGACAACAAATATTCCAATTTGATTCCAGAAAACTTAAAGAATTCGCATGTAAAACCATCTGTGCCTGGGCTTTTATTATTTTTCATATGTTGAAGTGCTGTGGTTGCTTCTGTTAAAGTTATTTTCCCTTCTAAACTCCGAGAGATTTCTTCTGTTAACTTTGGTAAATTTTGAACAATATTATATATATCAAATTGTTCAATGGTCTTTCTTTCATACAATTGTTGATAGAAATTACTTACTTCATTTTTAATGTCTGTTGTACTTGTTAAATTATTACCGTACTTATCTTGAATTTTAACAATTTGTTTACTTACATAATTCCTTTTCTCTAAATTGCAGAAATAATCTGTGACCTTTTCTCCCTTTGCTATCCATCTAGATCTGGATCTTAGCAATACACCTTCTAATTTCTTTTCTCTTATAGCTTGTAACTTTTCATTCTTTACATTTAAATCTCTCAGCTCTTCTGTATGCTTTTTGTTTTTCTTTTCTAACTCTTCTATTTCTTTTATAAGTATCTTTTCTTCTTCTTGTGTTTGTCTTTTTTTAAAAGTTGAATACGAAATTGTCTTTGAGCGAATTTTCATAAGAACTACGTCAAGAAAAAGCTGTTGGGAAATATTAAATTCAAGCTGATTAAGGTATGTTTGATCAAGTTCCATACTATTATTGTAATCTACAGCATATTCTTTAATCGTCTCCTTTATGACATTTGTTATTTCGGTAACGTATGTAGTATCTTTTAACAATGAACAATTAAATTTCCAAAAACTCTGTGATTTTCCATCATTCCTGCATTTGAATTTCAGTAAAACCATGGAATGGTCCGTTCTGTATCCAGGAATGATTTCACAATCTGCAATATCAGCTACCATATGTTCACTAATAAGAAAAAAATCTAGTCTGCTCTGTTGTAAAGGTTGGGTTCTTCTCCAAGTGAAACGCCTACTGTGGGGGTGGAGCTCTCTCCATATATCAATTAAATCTAAATTTTCCATTATTTCATCCACCTTCTCCACAGCCTTTGGGTTATTTACATGTTTATAATTGTCATAATCTGCGCTAGGATTCAATACTAAGTTCCAGTCCCCTGCTAAGATAAGGTTAGGTGCTAATAATCCTTGTATATGTTCTTCTATTTCTTGATAAAATTCTGGTTTATCTCTATTTGGGCCATACAAATTGATTATCAAAAAATCCCGATTCAGAAAATTAAGTGAAACAAACATATAGTTCCCTTCTGTATCCTTATGTACTTTCTTAAGTGTGTATTCGAAATTGTTATTAAACAAAACGGCAACCCCCCTCGAGTTCGTATTGTACGAGGCAAAATAGCACTGGTAACCCCATTCAGCTCTGTAATATTTGTCCATACTAGGACTTAAATGCGTATCCTGAAGTAGACATATGTTATATTTCTTTTCTCTTAAATAGTGAAATATGTCTCTCCTCTTCTTTGGGTTTCCAAGCCCTTGACAGTTTACGGTACAAATGCTTATATTCTGATTCATCTTATTGGAATTTGAAAATGAAATCTATTATAACAATGTACATATTGGTATACAACAATGATATTCTGTATGGAGACATACGCCTCTGATAAGTCTCTGATAATAAAGTAAATAGACATGGTGAGAAGCATCCCCGTACAAGTAAAACTTGCAACCCTGGAAGCACCCTCAAAACAGCATACCTAGCATAACATCCAAATCCTTGCAAACAAAAAGAAAAACTTACACCAGACATAAAAAGTACAATTTCACCCATGAGCTCAGTTCCTGTCGCAGTGCACCACAAAATCATCTCTTGCTGGACACTTGCCTTAAGCCACACACCATCATCAAGCAAAGGGAGGGAGGGGGTAAAGTACAGGTGGCAGCCGCCCCACCCTACCTACATGCGAGTGTGAGCCTGCGTGCATTCACACATACAGGTACACAGCTGGGAGGGCGTATGCAAAGAGCGCACTCGCATACATACATACATACACGCATACACACACACACATACATACATACATACATACATACATACATACATACATACATACATACATACATACATACATACATACATACATACATACATACATACACACACCCACACACTCGTCAATCATAAAGAGGACTCCACTCCTATGATTACCATTTCCTTTACGTCACATTCCCTCCCTCTGTGTTCCCGAAGTTCTGGCTGTCATTATATGGTGAAGAAGTACAGGGCCCACCACCCTGCCACACATCTCAGGCCACTGACCACACTTGAGGTAGTCGTGGATGGTATAGCTGGTGGTCAGAGTGATGTGCCCGCCACTCGCCCACCGGGGACCGAATCCCGCTCGAGGGGAAATCTCCTCGGGAGTCAACATCCGCGCCGACTCCACCCCTCCCAAAAGCCCCCGGATGAGAGTACAAACCGAGAACCCGCGCGTGAACGCTCGCAGACCACCCCCACCCATATCAGAACTCGTTCCACTCCTCGGAGGAGCAGGCCAACGTGCGCCGGCAGGCATGGAAGGCAAAATTTACACAATCGCACTCACACGGGGATTGGCTGCAAAAAAGTACACGAGCATCCACCCCATCAGCCCCAAAACAAGAGAACAAACTATATTAATGACAATAATAATAGCAAAAATAATGGTAATGAAACCAACATCTGTAGTTTCCATTATCACACATCGATTTGTAAACACTTTCTCTACAACAATGATATAGTTAACTATATAAATGAATAATGATTTAAAACAAAAAATCAGTGAATATCGAAAGGAGGGGATAATCGTTATATCCCACTATCACTACAAAAAGCCACATTTTGCAACTGCACACCAATGAACAGGTTTATCATCACACCCCCACAACCACCATTATCACTCATCCAACACACCATCAGCATTTCCTCTGCCTGTCCACTTCAACTCACAGTGCACAAAGCAGTCAGCAAACCCGGCCATCTCCATTCTACAGCATCACCCTTGATGCCCCCCCCCCCCCCCCCTACCCCATCCTAGGCCACAGTGTAATTTCCAATAGAAGCCTGCATCATAATTTCATCGGTTTCACATTGGGTAATTGGGCACTATTTCCACATCATACATTCACCTCTCTTCTGAAATCAAATGGGGTTATTTTAACTCCTTACTCTGTATTAATACCTGGGAATACATCCCATCCAAATTAGCGATCGCCTTAAAAGAGAGCTATCTGATTTATATACTTCACTGAGAAGGGGAAGTGCATGCAATGTGTTAATGGACAAGTCCAGACCACCCCCCAGGAAACAGCTTCTCATAATTAGCTGGTGTCTCCCGGTCCAGAAACACGCCCCTGCGCTCAGTCTCCGCTCACATGGTAGGTAATGTCATTTCCGTCCCGTAACAACAACAACAACAACAACAACAACAACAACAACAACAACACACACACACACACACACAATTTTTTCTCTCTCTCTTAACTTTCTTTGCCCTTTCCTACCATCAACATATCCTATGCCATGTATTCCCACACACACACACACACACAACAACACACACACACACACACACACACACACACACACACACACACACAACACACACCAACACACATCATACACATCATCATCATCATCACATCATCATCATCATCATCACACATCATCATCATCACATCTATACACATACACACACAAGCCTATACATACACATATACACACACATACATACACACACATACATACACACACCTACACACAACACAACACACATACATACATACATACATACATACATACATACATACATACATACATACATACATACATACATACATACACACATACATACATACACTCACATACATCACTTTTCCCTGCCATGTGTGCTCATGTACATGCAAGTTAATCTTCCTGCCGAAAGATGTGGGTAAACGTATACTATGATGCAGAGCAAAGGGGGAAATGTGCATATCCCAAAATGCTGGGTACAGAATTCTTCTTGCATGAATAGTTGGAGCCTCAGTCCGGTCCCCCACCACATCGGCACAGAAGCACTGGCTGTCATCTATCATCACCGCCTCTGTCCCTCACGTCACTGGGCATCGCATGACACAGCACTATGTCACATTCACAAAACCCCCAAAAGCAACCAGAAATTTGTCAGTGAAAGCCCGCTGCTGATTGTACAAAAGTAGAGCTCATAACAAAAAAATCTACGTGGAGAAAATAATGTACATAGCTAATCCATCTTTGCGCTTTCTTTGTCAGTTTCCTCTCCTCTCTTTCCATCTTTTACCTAGAGGTGGGTGGACAGCAGGACTCAGGGAAATCCCTGTGTCTGGAGAAAAGATTTTTATGCGAACTGTCTTGATACCCATTCCAAGTTAGATAATAATAGGCCTTAAATTCTGTGTGAATGTCTGTGTGCACGCGCGCCCATGCGCACGTCAAGTATGATTTTCTCTCTACTGAGAAAAGCTTGGCCTGTAGATCCCAATACAAAGTGTGAAGTTTACCTGATATCGTAAAGGCTGTCCACCACCTCCTATTCTTTGGCACTGGGAGCCGGAGCGGTGTCCATACCACTCACAGCTTCAGGACCCCGGCACGCCGTCACCGCATCCTCCACAACTGCTGGTGACTTTCTCCCCAACCCTTCTCCCTCCTCTCTCCCCTCACTGGATTCCCTCTCCGCAGACCCTGGATATCTCACCCCAGACAGCGGCCTGTCTGTGTCCGTGTGGTCAGCGGAGGAGGACACCCTCTTGCTCCCTGGGCGGTCTGGAACAACGGGTTGGCTCTCCTGGTGTTCCGCTTCCTCCGGCGTCTGGAACTCTCCGGCACTGGGGGCTGACCTCTGAGAGCCCCTCCTCTCTGGGCTGCGGTGCGTCACCTTCTTTTGCTGTGCCGCTACATTGCGGTTGCCGTATTGCGTCGGGCCGCCTCTGCTTCTGCCTCCCGCTCCCCGCGCTGCTCTGCCGATGAGGGTTGGCTGGTCCTCCCGGCCTCTGGGTCCCCGTGCTGTGCGCTGCAGTTGCTGCTGACGTGTAGGCGACATATCCGCCAGGCGTCTCTCAATCACCCCAGTGTCACCATTTTCAATTTTGAAGACTTTAGAGTCGATCAGCTTGCAGTACAGGCTCCCTTCAAAGCTCCAGGCAGACAGAGTGCCGGAATGTTTCTTTAGTTGTGCGAGTCTTTGTGCATTGAGCTTTGTTAAGTCTTCGTTAATGTAGATTTGTTTACCTTTCAGGATGCTCCTATTTTTCATGACTAGTGCTTTGGTTTTCCTGGAGATAAACTTAACAATGACGGGTCTGTTCTGGAACTGTCTGTACAGGCCGACCCTATGGGCGATGCTGATGTGGTCACTGGTGACACTGGTCAGTCCTAGTTGGCGGTGTAAAAAGTCAATGACTCCACCCTCAGTCTCCTCAGAAGTTTCCTTCTCCTTGTCTCCAAGCAGATTGATTATCTTGATGTTCTCCTTCCTCGTGTATTGTTCCAGATTGTTTCTCATTTCCTTCTGTTCTTTCACCATTTTTTCAAGTCTTTCGACGTCGTCTGTTACCTCTTGACAGTATCTTGTTAAATTTTCTATTTGTTTTTTTAGCATCATATTTTCTTTCCGAATTTCAAAACTCTCATGAAGAATTTGCTCTATTTTGTGATCCATTCTCCTATACTCCTCCTTACTTTCTAAAATGTTGCGGTCCATGGTTTCCAGTTTGCTCATGAGGAGAGTGGTTGGCATGGTTGGATATCCATCCTCCCCCCGCTCCTCTTTGTCGTCTTCCTCTGACACTGAAGCTGTTCTGTGTCTGTCTGACTGCCTGGTATATTTCGTTATTTTGTGTTGCTGATCCAGGACATCCAGTGTTTTTCTCCTTTTGCTGACTGACCTCTCCCTGGTCGGGGCTGGATTTTCGGGAGTTGCTACTGTGCTTGTAAAACTCGAGTCTTCTCCCGAACTGCCGGGTCTTTTCCTATTTTTTTTCCCCTTGGGCATAGTGGTCGAATACTTGTGGATAAACTTACAGAAACCGAAAAATTTTTGGAAACCGAAAACTTATAGAAACCGAAAACTTATAGAGATCGAAAACAGCAAAGAGCGACAGCAGAGGTTGAACCGAAAAAAAATTACTTACAGTAATGTCAAAAAACAATCCGTGAAAATTTCAATGTTTTCAAATCTCCGGTAGACGAGTGAAGTTTGATTTGTTTTACTTATGCGTAGCTTTCGTTTCAATGTTGGAATTTCTTCAGTAATTTTTTCTTCCCCTATCCCCCTACATGTATATACATCTCAGCATCTCAGTTGTTGTTTATCTTGTGTGGCTCTCAGCAAGCTGTCTTCTATGCTAAGTTGCACCGCGACATAAGAGTGGCGCTAGCAATGCATTTTGCACGGAGAGCGCCACAACACGTCCTCTCTCTTCGACGAACGTCGCTCAAGTCTGCGTTTTTTGTTGTTGTTTTTTTTTTTTTTTTTTTTTTTTTTTTTTTTGGGGGGGGGGCTATACTCATATATCTATTTAATTAACTGTTAAGGAAAAAATCTAATTATATTCATCCACCAATTTTTTTATTTGCTGTTTGTATAATCTACTTCTTTCAAAATGATGACGATCTTGATTCGTTTGCTTACAACCTTAGGCTGTCAATCTTTTGACGGTTATGTCGTTATTTGTAATTATTTTTCCCTTTTTCTTTCTTTTTTATTTGTTTCTTTCTTTGCTTTGCTTAATTCTTTATCTTTTAAACT
>CM060329.1:47508081-47513081 GCA_030674155.1 Stramonita haemastoma
GCACAAGGTCTAAGTTCTTCTACGACCATCACTACTAGCAGCCACGAAGCAAGCAAGCGGGCGCGCTATCTT
Source organism: Stramonita haemastoma (assembly GCA_030674155.1). Lineage (NCBI taxonomy): Eukaryota > Metazoa > Mollusca > Gastropoda > Neogastropoda > Muricidae > Stramonita > Stramonita haemastoma. The sequence continues at coordinate 47,508,154 of CM060329.1, forward strand.
CATTGAAGGAACCGTACCAGTTTTGTTGTCGTCGTCGTTGTCGTTGGTGGTGTTGGTGCAGTGGTTGTGTTGTTGGGTGTGTTGACCGCCTGATCAACTGATTGGGCTGGTTGGCTAGCTAATAAACAGAAAGAGGATGGTTGCAGCGATGATGTCCCGTGCTGTGTTTTGGATTGGAATCGTTCTTATGGTCATCTTTTCTGTGGGTAAGTCGTTTGTCGAAGTTTTGTGTGTTTGTGTGTGTGTGTGTGTGTGTGTGTGTGTGTGTGTGGAGTATATGAGTGACTAATTGAGTCTCTGTGAGTATGAGAGAGAGAGAGAGAGAGAGAGAGAGAGAGAGAGAGAAGAGAGAGAGAGAGAGAGAGAGAGAGAGAGAGAGAGAGAGAGAGAGAGAGAGAGAGAGAGAGAGAGAGAGAGAGAGAGTTTGTGTGTGTGTCTGTCTGTCTTCGTGTGCTTGTTTCGACATTATTCTCTTTTTTATTTAATTAATTTTCTTCCATCTTAATTCATCTGATAACGCGGGTATAGATTTACTTTACAGCTGTAGCAGAGATTTGTTACTTGCACTTTATCACCAGTTTTTGCATGACTTTTGATCTTCGTATTTTCTCCTTTCTTGTCTTTTGAATTCTTTTTCAAACACATTTTATGTGCTCACGTGACTATTCATCTATTTTTTTAAAAAAATTATTTATTAATTTGGTAAACTATTTACTTATTTGTTTATTCATTCATTTACTTAACTATCTATTTTTGAGGGCTGGATGAGAAAAGTTACTCTACTTAATCTGTTGCCCTCAGAAAAGAAAATGTCGTTGTGGTTATCGTTCTTTGTCTGTGTCTTTGTCTCTTTACTCCCTCTGCCATTATGGTTTCCTGTCTGTCTGTTTCTCTGTTCTTGTCTCTGTCGCTATCTCTGTCTCTCTGACTGTCTTTTTCTGTCTGTCTGTCTGTCTGTCTGTCTGTCTGTCTGTCTGTCTGTCTGTGTCACTCTGTCTATGTCTGTCTGTCTTACTCTGTTCTTCAGTCTCTATGTTTGTCTGTCTGTCTCTCTGTCTCTGTCTCTATCAATCTTTCTTTCTCTCTCTATCAATCTCTCTCTCTCTCTCTCTCTCTCTCTCTCTCTCTCTCTCTCTCTCTCTCTCTCTCTCTCTCTCTCTCTCTCTCTCTCTCTCTCTCTCTCTCTCTTCTCTCTCTCTCTCTCTCTCTGTGTGTGTGTTAAAGAGGCAGAAGAAAATGAAGTTCACTTTGTTCTTTGTTGCCCTCTTCTAACAACCATTCGAGAACAGTTTATCAAGCCCAAATATTATAGAGAGCCATCAATGTTTAAATTAACCTTGTTGATGTCATCCTCCTCCCGGGAAGTGGTCCGTAATTTTGCCTTGTATTTGTACAAAGCATTTAAGCTTAGAGACCTTGCTATGTCGTAAGAATTTTTCTTTTATCACATGCAATCAGTATGTATTTATTCTTGTGTATTTTGATCTGACTGCATTTGTTTGTTATCATGTTCGTATACCCCTTCATAAGGGGCCTTGGCCTATAAATGAATAAACCATCCGAATCCGAATCCGAATCTCTCTCTCCCTGTCTCCTGGCAGAAACATCTTTGATTTGCCGTTGAGAGTTTCTGTTTTATGTGAGTTTCTTCTTTAAAGTAAAAATAATGGTGTCACAATCAATACACGAACAGATGCGTGCACACACATACACACACAAACACATACCTACATACACACACACACAAACACAAGCACAAATACACACAACTTATATATATATATATTATATTATATATATATATATATATATATATTCTTAGAGAGAGCGAGAGACAGACAGACAGACAGACACAGAGAAAGAGAGAGACAGATAGAGAGACAGAGACAGAGAGAGAGAAAGAGAGACGGAGACAGAGAGGGGGGGGGGGTGAAGAGAGAGTCATTACGAAGTTCATTAATGAGAAAATGAATAAGCACGACCAAGTTGTTTGCATCCAGCCCTGAAGGAAAATCCAGAAGGAATTCATGGGAGTGAGAGAGAGAGAGAGAGAGAGAGAGAGAGAGAGAGAGAGAGAGAGAGAGAGAGGGAGAGAGAGAGAGAGAGAGAGAGAGAGAGAGAGACAGAGACAGAGACAGAGAGAGAGAGACAGAGACAGAGACAGACAGACAGACAGACAGACAGACAGACAGACAGACAGAGAGAGAGATGGGGAGAGAGAGAGAGGGGGGGGGGGCTGATGAGATGGGAGAGACAGGAGGCAAGAGAGAGGGAGAGGGAAGGTGAGGGAGAGGGGGAGAGAAAGGAGAGATAGCAGGAGAGGTAGACAGACAGACAAAGACAGAGAGACAGAGAGACTAACAATTACTGAGAAACTGATAGCCTACCTTGCGATGAGAGTATGAACCGAGGCTTCGTGTGCGAACCTACACGGAGCATCTTGCGCACGCATTAAAACCTGTTCTGCAGTTCGCACGAGCATGCCATTTACGCCAGTGGGAGAACGGATGACAAAATTTATAAGACCACATGCACATGGAGACTTGATGTAAACAATCAGAAAAGTGCTTCTTCCATTTTCCTTGAAATAAAAGAATAAATAAATGAATACAAAGACACAGAAACACACAGAGATACAGAGACAGAGAATGACTAGAAGCATACAGGCAAATATAGACTGAGACACACACACACACACACACACACACACACACACACACACACACACACACACACACACACACACACACACACACACACACACACACAGAGACAGACAGACAGACAGACAGACAGACAGACAGACAGACAGACAGACAGACAGACAGACAGACAGACAGAAATTGGCCGGAAGCAGACAGACAAACAGAGACAGAGAGAGACAGACAGAGATACAGAGACTAGCGGAACATAGAGAGATTGAAACAAGAGGTACAGAGACACACAGAGATACAGAGACAGAGACTGACAAGAAGCAGACAGAAAGACACAGACACAAAGATGGACGGACTGACAGACAGACAGACAGACAGACAGACAGACAGACAGACAGACAGACATACAGACAGACAGACAGTCAGACATACAGAAGGAGAAGGACGGATAGACCGAAGAACTTAATTATTCGTTAGGTGTCTTGTCAGGTTTATTATGTTGGAATATTTCAGGTCCAGTGCTTACGTGTTTTTGCTTGTTCTGTGTGATGATTTATTTTGAAGTTATTTACATTTTTTTTTTATTAAAGAAAATATAATCATTGCCTGCGACACTCATTTTCTTTTCCGTTCTCATAATAATTTTGTTTTTATCTAACCTTTTATCTTTTATCCTATACCTAGTTTTCCTTTAGGAAATGTGTGTGATAGATGTTGTTTTTTTTTCTTTGGTTTAGCGCCTAGTCATTCATAGTGGTAATTATTAGAGGTTATAGATTATGATTATTATAGGTGTAGGTTTCTTTTTTTTTTCCTTGTCTGACTGTCTATCTGTCATTCTGTATGTCTGTCTGTCGGCCTGCCTGTCTGTCTGTCTGCCTGTCTGTCTGTCAGTCTGTCTGACTGTCTGTCTGTCTTAATTTCTTTTCTTTCTTTCTTTTTTACTTCCTACCTTTCTTTCTTTCTTTTCTTTCTTTCTTTCTTTCTTTCTTTTCTTTCTTTCTTTCTTTCTTTCTTTCTTTCTTTCTTTCTTCTTCTTTCTTTCTTTCTTCCTTTCTTTTTCTATTTGTTTTTCTTTCTTTCTTTTCCTTCTTCTTTTTCTTATTCTTTTCTTCTCTTTCTTTATCTCGTTTCTTTTCTTTTATTATTCTTCCGTTTTCTTTCTTTATCTCTTTTCTGCGTTTCTTTTTTTCTTTTCGTTTCTCTCTGTCTGTCTGTCTCTCTTCTGTCTGTCTTCTGTCTGTCTCTCTCTCTGTCTCTCTCTCTGTGTGTCTCTGTCTCTCCTCTCCCTCTCTCTCTCTCTCTCTCTCTCTCTCTCTCTCTCTCTCTCTCTCTCCTTTGGATGAGACTTTAAACCGAGGCCCCGTGTGCGAACGCACGCAGAACATCTTGTGCACACGTTAAATCCTGTTCCGCTTTTCGTAAGAGTAGGCCATCGTGTGCCGGTGGGAACAGATGACAATATTTACAAAAACTGCATGCACACGGGGACCGGATGAAAAAAAGCACATGATTGCTTATTCTGTTATCCTCGATATAAAAGAATAAATCTCTCTCTCTCTCTCTCTTCTCTCTCCTCTCTCTCTCTCTCTCTCTCTCTCTCTCCTCTCTCTCTCTCTCTCTCTCTCTCTCTCTCTCTCCTCTCCGTCTCCCTCTCCTTAATCTTGTATGTTGTTTGGTACTGCGTATAGTTTTATTGTTTAGTATCTTTTAATCGTGATGTTATTCCTTAAAAGGGCGGGGACCGGATGTAAAAAAAGCACACGAGTGCTTATCTATTATCCTTGAATAAAAGAATTTGCCTTGCCTTGCCTTGCCTTGCCTTGCCTTGCCTTGCCTTGCCTCCGTGTTTGTTTGTCTGTCTTCCTTTTCTTCTTCATGACTGCTTTTCTCTCTGTCTGTCTGTCTGTCTGTCCGTCCGTCTGTCCGTTTGTCTGTCTGTTCGTCTGTCTCTCTTTTCTTCCTTTTTCTTCCTTTCTAATTTTCTTTCCTATTTCTTTTTTTCTTCTTTTCTCACTTTTTCCTTGATTTCGCTTCCTTTTCTGTAAAGTGCGTTTCCTTTGTCATTACCATTTCTGATGTTCAGCTTTTTATTTTTACTACCTTCTTTTTCTTCTTCTTCTTTTTCTTCTTTGCCTTCTAGTTGCAATTCATGAATCAGCGCCATTTGTAAGTCAAATGAAGGTGTTCTTTTCTCTCTCTCTTTCCACACATACACACACGCGCGCACTCGCGCGCGCACACACACACACACTCACACACATACACACACGC
>CM060329.1:47523081-47530581 GCA_030674155.1 Stramonita haemastoma
TTCCCACACCTTGACCTAATACATACCAGACCACGTCCTGGATCTTATGATCATTAGTATTATTGAGAATTGCCAGGTATAAATTATAACTATATACTTAATTACGTATAACATTTTCTCATACATCTATTATTAATTCACAAGTCCTCAAACAGTAATACACAAACATTCATATTTACCCACCACACATAAACAAAATTATCCTAATTCTTTCAATTTCCCCTACACCACCCAAAAATAAATTAAAAATCAATTATATCAACTTACAATTAATGTTATCAATTACTATTACTTAACAATATACCAATAACAATAAAATAACAAAAAGATATAACAATCAAAATAAAATAAAACAATATACAATTACAATAACAATTACAATAAATAAAATAAAATAAAAAAAATATACAATTAAATAACAATTATATAAAAAAATTAAATAAAATAAAAACAATAAAATAAAAATAAAATAAAAAAAATAAACAAACAAACAAAAAAAAAAATTACAAACAAACCAAACAACAAAACAAAACAATAAAAAACAATACCAATACAACAACTACAACTACAATCAACAACTAAAATCAACAACACAACACTTCACACAACACAACACAACACACTACACACAAAAACTACAAACAAACCAAAACAACCTAACACACACACATAACAAACACCAACCACTACAACACACTAATAAAAACATCCACACACCCACCCACCACATACAAACAACACCACCAACAAAAAACCCAACAACAAACTACTATCCGTATTTCATTCACGCCTTATTAAAACTACACATAACAAAAATCCTTAACACATTCACCAACAAATCAAAAAAAAAAAAAAAATCCCTCACAAATATAAATTTAAACTAATCTCTTAAACAATAATTAACAATTATAAAACCATCTCCTTTATTAATACACCCCTATAAAATCAACATCTCCCAAAACCCACCCCATACAAACAACCCCAACCATACCACAACACAAACAATACATATAATATAACATTTTTGTTTATCGATATAATAATACCATAATCATAATACATAATACATACATAATAATTAATAATATATAAAACACAAAACACACTCTACACTTCCACAACACCAACACCCACACACAACAAACACAAACCACCAACACACACAACAATACATAAACCATAAAACATAATATAATACCTATTCATAAAACAATCCATATTATATATTAATACATTTATATATATTATTTTGCCCTACTCTCTCTCTCTACCTCCTTATATAATTTAATATATATAATAATAAATTCACATTTCAATATTACAAATAAAATCTCTCTATGTTGACATATACATTATCTCCCCAACATATATAAAATCTCATCATTAAACAATAACAATCTCACCTATCACACTTATAAAAAAATACTCTCTCACAATTAACATTCTAAAATCCCTCTACTACCATTTCCCATATACAAAATTTTTCCCAAAACTTCACACTCACAATCCTCACAAATTCCCAGCATTTCCATTCCCATTCCCAACAATACCATATAATTCCCCCACAATAAACCCCACTAAACATCTCCCTAAAAATTTTTATTATTTTTATTCATTTTATCCATAACTCCATCCCAATAATATTAGAATCATTCACATATATACAAAATTATTACAAAACTAACAATCCACCCCTCCATCCCACCCCCTTTCCCTAAATACCCCAAATCTAAATCCCAAATACAATTACATCCCTCTCAACTCTCTTCCAACTTCTAACAATCTCCTACCTTATACCAGTCAATCATCACCAATTTAACTACCCCATACCACCCACCCAACCCATTCCACCTTCTAATCCTAACACTCCTAATTTCCCATCCCTACCTATATCCAATCCAACACCACCCCCACAACATCACACATACAGACAAATACACACCTACACAACATAACACATACATATAATACCAACCCACAAATCCCCCATAACTCAAATATTCATCCATACATCCCTATACTACCCCTCTTTCATTATTATATAATATTCACATATTCACTTCTTCACTATATTTAATATATCCCTCAATCCCCTAACCTCTTCATTATATCCCCACCTATCTACCCTATTGTTAATTTCATTATATCTCTCTACCATTCCATCCAACCCAACCCAATACCCCCTCCACCCCCCCACCACCATCCCCCCCAACCCAAAATTTCCTCAAAAATAAACCAAATCTATCTTCTCTACTCCCCAATTTTATAACCCCCTCTCCCCCACCACACTTAACCCAAACCCCAAACAAAATCCAATCAAAAACCACTTTAATCCTCTCTCTCTCTCTCTCTACTCTTCTTATCTCAACTCTCTCACACATCACTCTCTCTCATCTCTCTTCTATCATCTCTAACTCACACACAACACACCTACCCAACCCACCCACCATCAACCCACCACCACCCTCCCACCACCCACCACATCATCCCACAACCCCCCTCTCACACCCCCCCAACACCCCCCCTCACACCCCCATCTCTCACTCCACCTCATTCCTATCACCACTATCACTTATTTCAATCTTCTTTCTTTCTTTTACTCTCTCCTTATATCTACTTTTCATTCTCTCATCTCACTATTTTTTTTTTTTTTTAATTTTATCCCTCCTCCCCACCATCCTCTTTCCCCTTCCTCTTACTCTCCCCCCCCCACTCTCCCCTTCCCCCCACTCCCACTCACTCACTCACCATCACTCACTCATCACTCACTCACTCACTCCCTCATACTCCACTCACTCACTCACTCACTCCTAACTACTACTCAATCACTCACTCACTCATCACTCACTCACTCACTCCCATCCCACTCACTCACTCACTCACTCACTCACTTCAATCGAAATCAATCAATCAATCAATACATACCACACACTCTCCCCTTTATCATTATACCCCTCTTATCTACCCTCACCTCTCTACTCTCCTTCTCTTTCCACACCCTCTCTACACATCTCCCTTCTTCTCTCTTACCTCTCTACTTCTTCACTCTCACTCTTCAATCTCTCCACCCCCCCACCACCACCTATCCCTCCCCCCTCTCCCCTCCCACCAATCCCCCCTCTCACATCTCCTTCACATACATTCACACTTCTCACATCTCTCTCTCTCTCTCATACTCTCTACTCTCTTTCACACTCTACTCTCTTCACTCTCTCTCTCTCTCACATCTCAAAAATAATCTTCTCTAATCCCCATACTCTCATCTCTCTCATCTTCACTCTAACCCACACACAACACACCACCCAACCCACCCCCCAAAACCCACCAACAAACACACAACCCCCACACACACCCCACCCCCACACACACACCACCCCACAACACCCTCCTGCCCGACTTTTTTTTTTTTTGTTCTCTTTTTTTTTTTTTTTTTTTTTTTACAGATATACTTTAAATGGGCGATATTTTTTTCCTTTTATTTTTAGCTTAGGAGTCACTTACCCCCCCCCCTCCCCCCACTTGTTCACAAATTTGGGGCATGCAGTGAGTTCCCCCTCCTCTTTTAGAGGCTAGGCCAGTGCTCTTAAGTAGAAAACGGAAAAAAGACAGTGCGACACCATTAGTTTCACCCAATTGAAAAAAACACCCTAGGAATTTTAATTTTTGAAAAAAAAACAACCCAACCTTTTCAGTAATGTGTGTGTGTGTGTGTGTGTGTGTGTGTGTGTGTGTGTGTGTGTGTGTGTGTGTGTGTGTGTGTGTGTTGGGTGATTTACTCGAAAATTCGCCTGTATACAAATGTATGTGCATAAAATCTCTCTCTCTCTCTCTCTCTTCTCTCTCTCTCTCCTCTCTCTCTCTCTCTCTCTCTCTCTCTCTCTCTCTCTCTCTCTCTCTCTCTCCTCCTCTCTCTCTCTCTCTCTCTCTCTCTCTCTCTGTTCTCTCCTCTCTCTCTCCTCTCCTCTCTCTCTCTGTCTCTGTCTGTCTCCTCTCTCTCTCTCTCTCTCTCTCTCTCTCTCTCCACACACACACACACACACACACATACACACACACACATACACACTTTCGCTCTATGTCTCTGTCTTTCTGTCTTTATCTGTCTCTATGCCTGTCTGTCTGTCTGTCTGTTGGTCGGTCGATCGGTCTGTCTCTCTTTCTGTCTGTCTGTCTGTCTGTCTGTCTGTCTGTCTGTCTGTCTGTCTGTCTGTCTGTCTGTCTGTCTTCTCTCTCTCTCTCTCTCTCTCTCTCTCTCTCTCTCTCTCTCTCTCTCTCTCTCTCTCTCTCTCTTCTCTGTCTTCTCTCTTCTCTCTTCTCTTCTCTTCTTTTCTCTCTCCCTCCCCCTCTCTCCCTCCCTTCCTCTCCTCTCTCCTCTCCTCTCTCTCTCATCTCTCTCACTCTCATCTCTCTCCTCATCTCCTCTCACCCACACACACACACACACACACACACACACACACACACACACACACACACATCCTGCAGACTTTTTTTTTTTCTTGTTCCTCTTTTTTTTTTTTTTTTTTTTTTTACAGATATACATAAGTGGGCCGATATTTTTTCCTTCTATTTTTAGCTTCAGGAGTCACTTATCCCCCCCCCCCCCCCCCCCCCCCCCCCCTGTTCACATTAGACGTGCAGTTGAGTTCTCTCTCCTCTTTTAGAAGGCTAGGCCCAGTGCTCTTAAGTAGAAGCGGAAACAGACAGTGCGACACCATTAGCTACACCCAATTGAACAACACCCTAGGAATTTTTATTTTTGAAAAAAAAAAAAACCAATCCTTTTCAGTAATAAATGATGGAATTTTTATGGCTACACCTACCTTTGTTTGTTAATAACTTGTTGACGATTCTATGGTGTTATGGGTGGTGGTGGTGTAGTAATTTTGATTGTGGAAATTGCGAATCCTGGAGTCATTTTGGAAATGCCCCACCTTAGAAACAGGGAGAGGAGAGTAGGCACTCACTTCCTGTCTGTGTATGTTGGCGGGGGTGGGGGTGGGGTTGGGGTTGAAGGAGGGGGGCTGGATGGTCGAGTGGTTAGGTCATAGTAGTGTGTGTGTGTGTGTGGTGTGTGTGTGTGTGTGTGTGTGTGTGTGTGTGTGTTGTGTGTGTGTGTTTGTGTGTGTGTGTGTGTGTTGTTGTGTGTGTGTGTGTGTGTTTTGTGTGTGTGTGTGTGTGTGTGTGTTGTGTGTGTGTGTGTGTGTGTGTGTGTGTTGTTGTGTGTGTGTGTGTTTGTGTGTGTGTGTGTGTGTTGTGTGTGTGTGTGTGTGTTGTGTGTGTTTGTGTGTGTTGTGTGTGTGTGTGTGTGTGTGTGTGTGTGTGCGTGGTGTGTGTGTGTGTGTGTGTGTGTGTGTGTGTGTGTGTGTGTGTGTGGTGTGGTGTGTGTGTGTGCGTGTGTGTATTGTGTGTGTGTGTTTGTAGATAGATAGATAGATAGATAGATAGATAGATAGATAGATAGATAGATAGATAATAGATAGATAGATAGATAGATAGATAGATAGATAGATAGATGAGATGAGAGAGAGAGAGAGAGGTGTGGGTGTGGGTGTGGGTGTGCTTGTGTGTAGTGTGTGTATGTGTGTAGTGTGTGTGTAGTGTGATGTGTTGTGTTGTGTGTGTGTGTGTATTTGTGTACTGTGTGTGTATTTGTGAGGTGTGTGTGTGTGTGTATGTGTGTGTGTGTGTGTGTGTGTGTGTGTGTGTGTGTGTGTGTGTGTGTGTGTGTTGTTGTGTGTGTGTGCTTGAGTGTATTGTGTGTGTGTGTGTGTGTGTCTGTATGTGTGTACTTTTTTCAACTCACAACACACAAACAGCACTTTCGGTGGCTGAGCAACAAGTGAAAAAGTAGTCAGCAAAAGATTAGCATTGGGATCAGATTTTGATACAAATTTGGCCAGTTTGAAATAATTAAGTAAAAACAAACCCTATCTATTGACACACAGCTTAAGACAAATTGATAATTGTACAAATCTGTCTGTTTAAACTATATATATACTTTTAGCAAAACATTGAATTCCTTCCATTCTTTGACATCTTCACCTTCACATTCACATATCCATTAGTCTAGTAAACCGTTGTGGAACCACTGAAGAATTTGCAACCAACTTCCTCCACTACCCGCGGTTCTCCGATTTCCATGATAATTATGTCTTTCCTTTTCAAGGTCAAGCCACTCTCTAATGTTGTTTTCGCATCTTTGAAGTATATCTGCTAAACTCATAATCAAACTATAGTATATTATGCACACGATGATCATTGTAAGAATTGAAGCAATATTAAGAGAGTTTTAATTTTCCGAGGATGTTTTTTTTTATTATCTGGCATCATTCTTTTTCCTCAACCCTCAAAGAATCACAGTGTTCGCTTTTTTACATACTTTTAAATGTTTCTGAATGAGTCAGTACAGACTTTTTTCGAAACCAAATATTGCGCTTTATAGTAGACACTATTTCAATAAAGCTAAACCTTCACGTGTCGGACTCAGAATTGATGGTGAAAGCCCATGATTGACTTTTTTTCTACCGTTGTCCATTTGATGTGTTTTCCTTTGGGGCTTATATTTGTACATAATTCCACTTTTTACACTCAAGTCCTTTCGGAAGAGACTGTAAACCATAAGCTTCTTTGTGAGTACATGCAGAACAACTTGCACGCGCGCGCACCTATACACACACACCACACACACACACACACACACACACACACACACACACACACACACACACACACACACACACACACACACACACACAACACACACACACACACACACACACACACACACACACACACACACACACACACACCACAACCACACACACACACACACACACACACACACACACACACACACACACCACACCACACACACACACACCACACCAACATCCCCCCTCCCATACACACACACACACACCACAAAAAACCAACAATCCTCCTTTCGTGGAAAAGAAGACCAGCTGTGGCTGGTGAGAAGGATGACAGACACGACCATACCCAGCATGCCACCTGTATAGGAAAGGGCTCCGTCAGTTCAATTTGGCCATGACATAATTGTTGCCGGGAAAAAATACCATGTACTGTGTTGTGGTAACGACTCCTCAAGGAATTGAGAAAGCAGTCCAGTCATGTCTGTGTAATAATGTCGTCTGCTTCCCAAGCCTGTGTCAGTGTGCCCCAGACAATGAGGTTTTGTCGTCTGCTTGTTTATTGAAATTATTGATGAGACGATGATTGATCGTTATTTTGTAAGTAAAATAATGATTATGGCCACTCTTTCAGCCCAGTACATTAGTAGCTAATTGATCGACATCAACAGTAATTGGTAGATGCCTATGTGGAGTTCACACAATTTACCAAGTATGAGAGAAGGTGGGGGGGGGTGTTCGTGGTTCTCGGCTAGAGCTCTGAGGTTTATCTATCAATGGTGAGATTTTTGCGTATGCGACCATGTGACCGCGTATGTGAAATTCCTAACCGTTGTGCCACCTTTCG
>CM060329.1:47535581-47538081 GCA_030674155.1 Stramonita haemastoma
GTCAGAGTCAAGGTCAGGTGAAATCAGGCCAGGTCACGTTAAGGAGGGTCAAGTTAAGTCAAATCAGGTCAAGTAATGTCAAGTTAAGTCAAGCCAGGTCAAGTTAAGTCAAGTCAGGTGAAGTCAAGTCAAGTCGGATCAAGTTAAAGTCATTTCAGGTCAAGTTAAGTCATTTCAGGTCAAGTCAAGTTAACTCAAGTCAGGTCAAGATAAGTCATGCCGAGTTAAGTCAGGTAAAGTGAAGTTAGTTCAAGTTCAAGTCAAGTTCAAGTCAAGTTAGGCCAAGTCAAATCAAAGAGGTTTAATCATCTCATGCAGAGCACTCACAGCACTTACAAATACATACATGGATAGGAATCATAATCTGGAAAAGACACGAGAAAGCTACGAACGTTTTCTGTTTTTGTGTGTAAACATTCCAAGGTAACTTCAAATAAATAAAAAAAAATAAGAAATTTAATAAAAATCACACACTGACATATGTATGCGCGCGAGCGCGTACGCACGCATGGACAGACACACACACACACACACACACACACACACACACACACACACACACACACACACACATAAACACACACAAACACACACACATACACACACAAACACACGCACATAAACACACATACAAACACACAAATGCACAAATGCACAAACACACATACACACGCACACACACACACACACACACACACACACACACACACACACACACACACACACACACACACACACACACACACACACACACACACAAGTAATCTCGCTACTTTACAGACTAAAGCTAAATGCATTTAAAACAAAATTTGTGACAGGCGTTACGTGCTGTTGTGGTGAAAACATTTCAATTTTTCATTTGATTTTTGAATGTAACGTTTTAAAAACCTATTTGCCCAATATTCCCGATTGTTCATTAGAAAATGTTTTCAGTAATTTTTCATTAATGTTCAGAATTTGTGAATGTTTGCTTCAAAGTCCAGTTGCCCGTTTAGTTTAGTTTGGACTTTAGCTTTTTCTTGTTTTAATAACATTTTAATTTTACCGATGATAATTATTGCCTGTTAAAACACACACACACACACACACACACACACACACACACACACACACACACACACACACACACACACACACACACGTCACACACACAGTCACACTCACACACACAGTCACACTCACACACACACACACACACAGTCACACACATACACACACACGCACACACACATAAACATACACACACACAAATATTGTAGCATTTATTTTACTCAAGTTTACTTGCTTCTATCTGTCCTTTTTATGGTTCAAGCTTTACTTATAATTAGACCTATAAATTTTTTTTATTTATTTATTTTTTTAATCCTCCATTCACCTGTCCACACAAACACACCGACATACTCCCCCCCCCCCCCCCCCATTATTTGTCTAAAATCACTTTATAGTGGATAGATGCTAAAAGGAACACACACACACACACACACACACACACACCACACACACACACACACACACACACACACACACACACACACACACAGTCACACAATCACACAATCACACCAATGTAGGCATGCAATGTATAAAGGACTATTGACTAGACAAGACATATAAACTTTTGTTTATGATTATATTATTGCTTATTGAATATCATCATTATCATCCAAAGCCTTTTTATGCATTCTTGGCATGTAGGGCAGCAACAAAGGTTCTCCACTCCTGCCTGTCTTGGGCCAGTTTCTGAATGGTTCCCCAGGAGTGTTGGAGGGTCTTCAGCTCTGTTTCTATTGTCCGACGCCAGGTGTTCTTGGGTCGTCATCGCCTGCGTTTTCCCTCTGGTGTCTAGAGGAGGGCTGTATATATATATATATATATATATATATATATATATATATATATATATATATATATATATATATATATATATATATATATATATATATATATATATATATAATTGAGAAAATATAGTGGAGAAAAACAAGTGCAGGTAACCAATACAACTTCATTCTCATCATAGAATTGATGTTATTCAAAGATTCAACCCCCCCCAAAAAAAAAATATATATATATACATAATTATATATATACATATATATACACACACATATATAATTATGTGTGTGTGTGTGTGTGTGTGTGTGTGTGTGTGTGTGTGTGTGTGTGTGTGTGTGTGTGTGTGTGTGTGTGTGTGTGTGTGTGTGTGTGTGTGTGCAGGGTCGGGGAGTGTGACCTCGGGGCATCTTCTGGCCAAAGCTGGAGACACTCCACGGTCCCTAAGTTCCAATCATTCCTGGACAAGTGACAGGCCCAGTTCTCCAAGTGAGTCAGACTCTGTCTCTGTGTCCCTCTGTCCGTCTGTCTGTCTGCCTCTCTCTCTCTCTCTGTCTGTCTGTCTGTTTATCTGGCTGTCTTGCTTGTATCTGTTTAGATGTCCTGTCTGTCAGCCTGTATGTCCTTCTGTTTATCTTTTTGTTTGTTTGTCTGTCTATCTGCCTGT
>CM060329.1:47548081-47555394 GCA_030674155.1 Stramonita haemastoma
ATCAAACCAATCTGCCGACTAATCTACCAAACGACCAAGGTGCCAAACAACACACAAACCATCCAATCAATCAACCAACCAATCGATCAATCAATCAATCAATCAATCAA
Organism: Stramonita haemastoma; assembly: GCA_030674155.1. Classification (NCBI taxonomy): domain Eukaryota; kingdom Metazoa; phylum Mollusca; class Gastropoda; order Neogastropoda; family Muricidae; genus Stramonita; species Stramonita haemastoma. The sequence continues at coordinate 47,548,192 of CM060329.1, forward strand.
CCAATTGATCGGTCAGCCACCTAGCTAAGGACTTGGCTTACCCAACTGAAGCCAAAATGAAACGAACGGAGCTTTTATTCAATGTTTTCCTACCGAGGGAATGCTTGATAAAAAGAAGTAATTTCCAAAATTGAAAGCACTTTTTTTTGGTTTATTTCTCAACAAGAGCTCAGAGGTTCATCAACGGTGAGATTTTTGCGTATGTGACTGGGATTTTTTGCCGACCATTTAGGTAGCAGCATTTCTACTTAGGGGAGAAAGCACAAAATTTATCACTCACAATATAGACGTTAGATTACAGCCGTCCAACAGCTGGTTATGTTATTCTTATTTGCTTGATATCAGCAACGTATATCATCTTTATTACGCAAACTGTCCGTAGATCACTGACTTATCTGCTGATAAAGTCAACACGTTTTTCTTATAGAAAGCAAGAGATATGAGGCAAACAAAATAACTACATAATAGAGAGAATTTCATTAAAGTTTGTATTGAACTTTTTGCAAATATTTTCTTTTCCATAAACGAGTCATATTCGACAAATGATGGCTGTTGTAAGTATTGCAAATAGCTTCTTTTCAATGAGTTGAATCTGAGTCTACACAAATAAAGGATGTTAAAGATTTTGCTTTTCCGTGAATTAAATCTCAGTGTTTAAAGAATTCAACAATATCAATAATGATTAAAAACACTCTGTGTGTGTGTGTGTGTGTGTGTGTGTGTGTGTGTGTGTGTGTGTGTGTGTGTGTTGTGTGTGTAGTTCTTCTTCTGGTGTGGGTATTTTTCAATTTCTTTTTTAATCTTTTTCATTTGTATGACATATCTTCTTAAGGTTTTTCCTTTTTTAAATATGTATATATTTTTTTTTTCTTAGATGGATGGCTTGATTAAAAAAAAAAAAGCAACTGCACTGCTTACTCAATGTACCATCTGGTCTGAAATAAAAGTTTGACTTTGACTTGACTTTGACTTTGCAGGAGACAGAGTTTCGAGACACTCTCCTATCGTTCTTGGGCAACGTGTCTCAAGAACTGACAGCAGGATCCTCAGACGCGGAGGGCCTGCATAATCTGACGCTTTTCGCGCAGACCTCTCTGCCCCAACACATCATCACTGTAGTGGACGTGCTAGTGTCTGATCCTGCCACTAATGGTAAAAGGGTTTTTTGAGGTCTCTTGGGTGTATGTGTGTGTGTGGAGGGGGGTTGTGGGGGGTTGCGGGGTATGTGGGGTGGGGGTGGGGTTTGGGGGGTGTGGTGTGGGATGGAGGGGGGTGGGGTGGTGGGGATGGGGGTGTGGGGGTGGTGTGGGGGGGGGTGGGGTTAGGGGTGGGATGAGTGTGTGTGTTTAGTGTGTGTGTTAGTGTTAGTGTTAGTGTTAGTGTTAGTGTGTGTGTGTGTGTTAGTTTTGTGTGTGTGTGTGTGTGTGTGTGTGTGTGTGTGTGTGTGGTTGTGTGTGTGTATGTGTGTGTGGTGGGGTGAGGGTTGGGGTGGGATGGGGGATGAGTGTGCGTGTTTAGTGTGTGTGTTAGTGTGTGTGTGTTAGTGTGTGTGTGTGTGTTTGTGTACGTGTTTATGTGTGTGTGTGTGTGGATGTGTTTGTATGTGTGGGATTGTGTGTGTGTTGGGGGGGGGAGTGTGTGTGTGTGTGGGTGGGTGTCGGTTTGTGTGTGTATATATGTGTGTAGGTGCGTGCGTGCGTGTGTGTGTGTAGTGTTGTGTGTGTGTGTGGGGGGGGTGTTAGTGTAGTGTGTGTGGGTGTGGGTGTGGGTGTGTTGTGTATGTGGTAGTGTAGTGTAGTGTAGTGTAGTGTAGTGTAGTGTAGTGTAGTGTAGTGTAGTGTAGTGTAGTGTAGTGTAGTGTAGTGTAGTGTAGTGTAGTGTAGTGTAGTGTAGTGTAGTCTCTGTGTGTGTGTGTGTGCGTGGGGGGGGGGGGGGATGTTGTGATTGTGTAGTGTGTGTGTGTGTTTTGTGTGTGTGTGTGTGTGTGTGTGTCTGTGTGTCTGTGTGTCTGTGTGTGTCTGTGTTTGTCTGTGTGTGTCAATGAATGTGTGAGCGTGTGAGAATATGAGTAGACGACCCTATTTTTGATGGTTTTTGTTTTTAATCTACAAACGAACTAGTACAAATAAATGGTGACTTTTTTCTGGCCTACTTACAGGTACCATACCAGCACAGCGTTTCGTTACCATCATCAAAAATGATAACTTTGCGGAAATACTGCTCTCACGGGTGAGTTGGCATTTTATGTTTTATATTCTGAAAGGAGGTGGGGGGGGGGGGGGGGTGCAGAATAGCCTAGAGTTGTGATCTGACAGTCTGGGCTCGAACTACCTACCACTAAAACACCTGTTCAATGGGATTTTCACCCTGGAGTTAACATCAGTACTGACTCCACTCGCCTTGAAAGTTCTTCGGATGAGACTGTAAACGGAGGTCTTGTATACAAAAGCACGCAGAACATCTTGCTTACACATCAAAACCAGTTTCGTTTTTCGAAAGAGTTGGCCATTATATGCCGGTAGGATCGGATGACAAAATTTGATTTTTTTAAAAACTGCATGCACACTAGTGCCGTATTTTGCCATCCTCCTCAGAAGTCGGATGTGGCTACCTAAATGGTGGGCAAAAACGGTGGCAAACGCAAAATCTCACTATTGGCGAACCTTGAAGCTCTAGTCCAGAAACTGGGGGAAAAAAACTCCTGTGTCACTTTAAGACTGCTTGCCTATTCGGTAATGAACCGTCATGTCTTACGAATAGCAAAGATTCTGTCAAAAGTTCGAGATTGGTAAGGATATTTATCCCAGTGAAAACAGAGGAGTTATTAAAAAAAATAATAAACCACACAAAATTTGCCCAAAGTACTGAAAAACGAAGGGATGGATTGAAAAGTGCACGCGGGACACTCACTAACCTATTTTAGTTAGGGAAGAAAATATCATGCTTTTTTACTTCCAAATACGCTCTCTAAAAATGCAGCTTTCTGTTTTTTTAGGTTATATTTTTACTCACAGGCTTCATACAGATTTCCATCAGGAAACTTTTTAGATATTTTACAATCTAAAACCTAGCTTATTTGTGAAGAATTTGACCGAACTTTCTCCAACCTCACCAACTGCCATCTTTTGCCGGAAGGAGCACTAAACCGGAACTTTTCTCATAGCCAGGATTTTAAACTCCTCTGCGAAAGAGCTTTTCTGTTTGTCTACTGTCTGCAATAATATGTCCTTATTAGTTTATATTTAGATTGGTCTAAGCTGGTTAATACAAGGGCGCCTGTACTGTCATTCAGATTATGTTGATTCACACGTGAATGTGTGTGTTGATTTTTACACGCTAACGTCTCCGTTATTTTACATAAAAATGTCTGTTACTTTATGCGAGGACATTCAGTTAATTGTGTTATTGCACATAAGAACGTTTACGTTATTTTACACATATCGTTCATGTTATTTTACACGAGAACGTCTATGCTGATTCACACAAAAAACGTCTCTGTTACTTCACACAATGTCTCTGTTAGTTCACACAAAAACACCTATGTTAATTCACACAAAAAGTTACATTGCTGATTCACATAGCGTGTCATCTTCGTGGGTCGGCTCACACAACCCCTGGGTAAGTAAGTATGGAGGGCGAGCGGTTACCCATGTAGCAGACTCCCCCCCACTCCCCTCCTCTTCACGTCGCTGGAATGGTCTATTAGGAAGCCAATTGCTGTTACGAAAGGTTCCAGTGCCGTCGCAGGAGCTGCCAGAACGTTGCCGTAGTATAATTTATAGTCTCTACCTCACCATCATCAAATCATTAACAGTTTTCTTTCTTTGTTTCTTTCTTTCTTTCTCTTCTTTCCTTCTTTCTTTCTTTCGTTCGTTCTTTCGTTCGTTCGTTCGTTCTGTCTTTCTTTCTTTCTTTCTTTCTGTTTTTCTTTCTTTCTTTCTTACTTTTTTTTTTCTTTCTTTCTTTCTTCGTTGTTTCTTTCTTTCTTTGGCTCTTTTTTTCTTTCTTTCTTTCGTTCTTTCTTTCTATCTTTCTCTGTCTGTCTTTCTTTCTTTCTTTCTTTCCTTCTTCCTTTCTTTCATTTATTCATTCATTCATTCATTCATTCATTCATTCTTTCCTTCCTTCCTTCATTCATTCTTTACCTCTTCCCCTTCCTCACAGACTGGCCAGACTTTGATGGAGGTGTGTCCTACCATCGACCGCTGCGATCTGAAACTGATGCCACCAGACCATGGCGACGGCGCCGGCGCTTTCGGTGGTGGTGGTGGCAGTGGTAGACGTCATCAGTCTCTGTTCGACAGGAACCGCGGCATCTTCATCGCCGTCATCGCCATCGCCGCCTGCTGTCTGTTGGCGCTACTGGTGGGGTTGCTGCTGCTGCACTATCGCCGCAGAGGGGTCTGGGTTCTAGCCCCCGATCAGGAGGTGGGATTTGGGGTGTGTGGGGGGGGTGGGGGTGGGGTGGGGGTGAGTGGGGTGGGGGTGGGGGTGGGTGTGGTGGTGGGGGTGGGGGTGGGGGGGTGAGACTGGTGGGTGTGGGTGTGGGTGTGGGTGTGGTGGGTGTGGGAGTGGGTGTGGGAGTGAGTGTGTGTGTGTGTGTGTGGGAGTGAGTGAGTTTGTGTGTGTGTGTGTGTGTGTGTGTGTGTGTGTGTGTGTGTGTGTGTGTGTGTGTGTGTGTGTGTGGTGAGTGGCGGGGGCTATATGTGTGGTTGTGTGTGTATGTGTGTATGTGTATGTGTATGTGTGTGCGTGGTGTGTGTGTGTGTGTGTGTGTGTGTGTGTGTGTGTGTGTGGTGTGTGTGTGTGTTGGTGAGTGCCGGGGGGTATGTGTGTGGTTGTGTATGTGGTGTGTGTAGTTGTATGTGTGTGAGTATGTGGGGGGGGGGGGGGAGTGTGTGTGTGTGTGTGTGTGTGTGTGTGTGTGTGTGTGTGTGTGTGTGTGTGTTGTGTGTGTAGCTCAGTAAGTAGATAGTTGGTTGTTTGGTTGGTTGGTTCGTGGGTAAGTTTTGGGAGGATGGACGACCGTGTGTTAGGTTGCATAAGTGGTTCGGTGGGTGAATGGATGGGTAGTCAAGTTGGTTTGTTGACTGGGTGGATGCTTACTTATTTTAATTAATAATAATAATGATGATAATAATAATAATACTGATACTACTACTACTACTACTACTACTACTACTACTACTACTACTACTACTACTACTACTACTAAATATATGGAATGTATATAGCGCTATATCTTGTAAAAACAAATCAAAGCGCTCGCATTCGATCTATACAACACACAAGCAATCAATAACAATTCATAGTTTTAGCAAATTCGAATGTACGCACACACGCACGTGCACACACACGCACGCACACACACACTGACACACGCGCGCGCGCACAGGCGCGCGCACATACACACATACACACACACACTTATAAAGGTTATACACTTGGTAGGTAGATGTTGAAGGCAGGGACAGATAAGAGATGGAAACAGATGGAGAAAATCTTAGATTTGAAATAAGTGTGTCTTGAGGTTGGATTTAAAAGTGTCATAAGCAGGCTTTTGCCGGAGGGAGAGAGGGAGGTTGTTCCAGATCGATGGACCAGAAACAGAGAAAGAGCTTGCTTCCTTAGTTGCTTACATTGGTTGATTGGTTGGCTGATTTGGTTGTTTAGTTCTTACTTTTGTTGTGTGTGGGGTTGTGGTTTTTTGTTGTTGCTTTTGTGGTGAATAACTTATTGAATGGTATGTAGGAGTTCTTTTGCAAAACAAACAAACAAACAAACCTAAACCAAAATCCAAAACAAAAACCAAAATCAACAACAACAACAACAACAACACTTTATAATCTTGTCTCTCTCCCCTCTCTCCCCCCCCCCTCTCCCTTAACACAAACAAATAAACAAACCAAAACCAAAAATCCAAAACAACACTAAATCAACACCAACAACAACACTTACTAATCTTCCTCCTCCTCTCTCTCCCCCTCCCTATCACCCCCTTCACCCACCCCCACCCCCTTCACCCCCCACCACCCCCACCCCAACACCTCCCCACCCACCCACCCACCACCCAACCACAACCCTACAGGAAAAAGGAAGCGAGGTCCTAGCCGTAGAGAACCCCATGACTGACCACCAAATCCTCAGCGGAGAAAGCTGCCAACCACCCAGAGAAACCGAGACCTCCTTGACCATTAACGGCGATCACCACCACCCTCAGCACCCCAACCACCCTCACCCTCACAGCTACGTCTCCAACGGTGGCCAGGACAACGGCCACAGCAACATCCCAGCTGCTGATGAGGATAAAAGGGTGGGTGGTGCCCTTAGATCAGGCTCCTCTTCTGTGTCTTCGCTTCTGCTGCTGCTGGTTCTGCTGCTGCTGCTGCTGTTGGTAGTCATGGCTTGCTGACAAGACTGAGGTACGCTTTTTGAGGGGTAGATTGAGGGGGGGGGGGGGGTATAGTATGTGTGTTAGTGGTTGGGGTGGTGGGGGGGAGGGGGGGGTTGGGGGGGGAAGGGGGGGAGGGGAAGGGGGGGGGATGGGTGGGGGGGGGGGGAGGGAGTGTGGGGGGGGAAAGGGGTGGTGGTGGTTTTTAGGGGGGGCGGGGGAGATGTGTTGTGGGTGGGGTGAAGTGTGTGTGTAGTGGTGGTGTGTGTGTTGTGTGTGTGTGTGTGGTGTGGTTGGTGTGTGTGTGTGTGTGTGTTTGGGGGTGGGGTGGTGGGGGGATGGGTTGGGGGTGGGTGGGGGGGGGTTTTTTGTGTTGTGTATGGGTTTGTGTTAGGGTGGATAGGGTGAAGTGAGTGTTGTGCGGAGCCGCGGGGTGGGTGTGTAGTGTGTGGTTGTGTGTGTTGGGGTGTGTGTGTGTGTGTGTGTTGTGTTTGTGTGTGATGGGGGGGGTGGGGGAATTTACGGAAGGGGGGGGGAGGGATGGTGATGTTTGTGATGGGAGGATGGGGGTGGGGGCGAGTGTTGTGTGGAGGAGGGGGGGGAAAAGGATGGGAATGTTTGTGAGTGGGGGGACGGGGATGGGGATAATGTGGGGTTGGGGGTGTGGGGGGTGTGTTTTGTTTGTGTTTGTGTTTGTGTGTGTGTGTGTGGTGTTGTGGGGTTTGTGTGTTGTGAGTGTGAGTGTGTGTGTTGTGGATTGCGTGGTATGTGGGGGTTTTTGTGGCGGCACCGCGCCGCGCGCGCGTGTGTGG
>CM060329.1:47560494-47573048 GCA_030674155.1 Stramonita haemastoma
CTACAAGATAAAGCAAACCCAAAACATTACAACACAAGGTCAAATCATACAAATAGTGAAAATACAAAATACCACGGGTAAGAATGATAACAAAGCAGCTAAATGTAAGGTAGCCTCGAGCATAAAGGTGGACTTACAATTTATCTATCAAATAAGTTTTTGAAACATTTCTTTTGGAGGAGCCGATTAACAAAAAAAAGGAAGTAGATTATTCCACAATGTTTTACCTGAATAAGCAAGGCTTGGCTTAAAGAGATTGACTATTATGGGGCCTAGGCAGGGAGTTTTCCTAGTGTTAAGTCATCTGAAGCTTCCTTTTCATTTTGTTTTACTACAGCTGCGAACCGGCTACCCAACCCTAACTTCAGCCTCTTAGTGCTCTGACCAGCAATGACAATGACCTACCCACTGACTTGTTCGCTTTAGAAGTGCAAAGCATCAGCTCGCAAGTTTTCAAGGAGCGAGAGTTGTACAATACTTGTATTTTTCTCAGGAAAAAAAAAGTCAGGTGGGTAGTCAAGTGCCAGTGGTGTGTGCTCACCACATACATGAAAAATGGTAGCATACTGTTTACAGGAAATATTTTGTTGTCCTAAAATAACATTTTCTTCATTCATTCAGATGACCAAGTTTGGATGTTATTACACATGGAAGAGTATCAAACTGGGTTACAAAAAAAAGTAGCCACACTTTTGTACATTTTTAGTTGGGCTTCTAAAACAAGTTTCGTTTTTAAATGAAGTATACTAACAGAGCAACAAACTCAGTTATATTTGCAACACAGAAGCAACACAAAAAAAAACTACTGGCAAATGGGGTTTTCCATTCACCCTTCCAAGGGAATAAAAATTGAAAAACTTCAAAATCAATGCATTTCAACATAATGCACATACTGATTTGACACTGGAATAGGAAAGGGAGGGAGGGGACAGAAACAAAGTGGAGGGCATTAACTGCATGAGCAAAACGATTAAGTCGCTAACTTCAATACTGTCAGGCTATGTTGATTTATTTATCTATAGGTATAGTGGCCGACAGCAATTAGCCGTCGGTGGTCTAGAGGCGAAAATTCCTAGAAAGCGAAAATTCCAGGTGGTTTGAATCCCGTTTGGGCCCGAAACTATTCCTCTACCCATTAGACCATGAGTGGTGGTCTGGGTGCTAGTATTTCGGATTAGGCGGTAAACCGAGAACCAGGGTGTTATTTAGCACAGGTAAAAGAACCCACGGCAACAAAAGGGTTGTCCCTGGCAACATTTTGTAGAAAACCCCCACTCTGATTGGTGAAACAGTTGCAGACAGGAAAAAGGGGGAAAAAATGGGCAGCACTGCATTTTTGGCGACGCATTCTCCCCGGGAGAGCATCCCGAATTTCACACAGAAAAATCTGCTGTGACATAAGTGGTATAAAATAAAATAAATAGATCAAGAAGAGAAAACTGGTAAATATAAACACTTTAAACAAGACTAGATATCCATTAGTATTTTTTGCTAAAATGCACGTTTTTCTTCTATTTGGACAAAGTAATTTAAACGTGATAAAAACCTGAACAAACAAAAAATACAGTCAATGGTTCATACAACTGCTTAAAAAATAATAGGACCGACTAAAAAACAACAACCCACACACGCGCTAAATCATTTTGTAGTTTTACACAACCCAGGTTTCACGAGGGAACCAGTCATCAGACTGGCTTTACAAAAACCACAACATACACAACGCTATTATCGCAATGTTCTGCTAAAATACGTTTCACAACATTTGCCATGATTGACTTTTTAGAATACACAGCCATTTAAAATAAGTTGAAGAACATTAGCTCAAATGGACTAACAGATACAGTACAAAGGTTGAAAAGTTCAACTGCAAGAATCAAATCAAATTAGATTAAAAAAATTTTTGTTTCCAGATGGTACATTGAGTAAGCAATAAATTTGCTTTTTTTCATCAAGCCGTCTATCTAGCCAAAACAAAAAAAAGAAAAAAAGCGGGAACAAAACCCCAAACCAAACCAAAATAAACACCCCTCCAAAACAACAACAAAACAAAAAAACAACCACTTAAAAAACTATATAAAAAAACAAAAAAAACAACTGAATCAGCAAGCCAACAGCAAGTACAACCAAGAAAACCCTACTCAAAAAATATTTAGCTACAACATTGTTACAACTCATGAAAACAAAAAAAAGAAACTAAAAATATAATAATAACAAAAATAGTGAAAATAATAATGATAGTGATAATGCCCTAAGATTCACTCTTTCACACACACACACACACACACACACACACACACACACACACACACACACACAACACACACACACACACACACACTCTCTCTCTCTCTCTCTCTCTCTCTCTATCCCTATGTGCTCGATATAAAAGAATAAAATACAAAAATAAATAAAACACACACACACACGCGCGCACGCAACTCACGCACATACATACCAAATACACACACACACACACACACACACACACACACACACACACACACACACACACACACACACACACACACACACACACACAATATACACACTTAAGCATATAACCGCGCGCACACATGCACATGAGCTTTTTTAAGTTATAGAAAAAAAATAGAATCATAAAAGTCACAATTATATCAGGTTACAATATTATCCATTGAATTACATTCATACTTTATATATATATATATATATATATATATATATATATATATATATATATATATATATATATATATATAACAAGCAAACAAAATTAAAACAGAAAAAAACAGGAACAAACATCCTAAGAATTGATATACAATATATCAACAAAATAAGTCATGTAAATCATGACATTTTAATAAAAGGGGAGACAACCCCCCCCCCCCTCACACACACACACACACACACACACACACACACACACACAACACACACACACACACACACACAGGCACGCATGTCATCAAACATTTTAAAGGAAGTATGTGCCTGAATTTTAGATAATTCATGTAAGGAACACAAGAGGAATCCATCCGCTGTAAGGCCTATATTTTGGGACATATATTCCAATACCTTAATCAATCTTATGACTATGGCCATAAAAATCATGTTCATAACCCATTTTGTAATCATTATGGACATAGTTATTGAGCTTACTTGAAAAGATTATTAATTTTTAAAAGTTTACACAGAATCGATTACATTCGACACACAGTGATTATTAAAATAGGACAAAAAGAGAAAGGAGAAATCATGCAGCAATGAGCACTGCTTGATGTAAAAGTCTTACACTTTAGTCTTGCCGATACAAACATTTGTGAGGGGCCTCCAACCCCCCCCCCCCCCCCCCCCCTCCCCTTCCCCAATTTCTTTCATACTCTAAAAAAAATCTTTAAAAAAGTACATTGTGGGACCTCTACCCCCCTCCCCTTCCTCACACACACTTTTCCGATTTAAAACCGAGGCTGTGACAGTGCATTTGTACTGATAATGTTAAAGACTGCTGGAAGAGTTGCAGATGAAGCTATGACCTAGCTGGGTAATGGACATGACCTGACCTATACTATGGCAAAACAAAAGGCAAGATGGAAATAAGGTAACAGCACATACCAATACAGCATGCCTTCACCCTTGTACACAGATTTTAAAGCACATATAACACCAAATTCTGTAAAAAATAAAAATAAAAATAAATAAATAAATAAATGAATAAATAAAAGGGGAAAATGCCTTCTCTAATGCAAGGTAGTGACAAAAAATCCATGTAGAGACATTAAAAAATCTAGCCTAAACCATACACACAGTAAACTTAAACAGGGGTATAAGCAGACACATTTGACACCAAAAAAAATTTAACAGCACACGCCAATACAGCATGCCTTCACCCTTGTACACATAGATTGAAAAGCATATCTAACACCAAATTTTGTATAAATATATAAAAACTAAAATTAAATTAAATTTTTTTAAAAAATGAATAGATAAAAGGGAAAAATGTCTTCTAATGCAAGGTAGTGACAAAAAATCCATGTAGAGACATTAAAAAATCTAGCCTAAACCATACACACAGTAAAATTAAACAGGGGTATATGCAGACACATTTGACAAAAAGAAGAAGAAATTTAACAGCACACGCCAATACAGCATGCCTTCACCCTTGTACACATAGGTTGAAAAGCATATCTAACACCAAATTTTGTATAAATATATAAAAAAAATTAAATTAAATTAAAAAAACAACAAATAAATGAATAGATAAAAGGGGAAAATGCCTTCTCTAATGCAAGGTAGTGACAAAAAATCCATGTAGAGACATTAAAAAAATCTAGCCTAAACCATACACACAGAAAACTTAAACAGGGGTATATGCAGACATTTGAAAAAAAAAATTAATTAAACTATATACACAGGGAACTTAAACAGGGATATATGCAGACATTTTTTTAAAAATCAGGAATTTTAATTAAACTATAGACACGGGGAACTTAAATAGGGGTATGCAGCTTTTATGTATTAAGCTGGTGATGACAAACACCTGTTGCATACTATTCCATGGATTTGCCTGCATTACAAATCTCCATCAACACACACACACGCACACACGCACACACACGCACGCACACACACACGCACGCACACACACACGCACCACGCACACACACACGCACGCACACACACACACACGCACGCACGCACGCACGCACGCACGCACGCACGCACGCACGCACGCACGCACGCACGCACGCACGCACGCACACACACAGGGGACGGGATGACCTTGTGGCTAGAAAAACTATGATAAAATTTACAAAACCACATACACATAGGGGCTGGATTTTAAAACACACTCGACTGCTTATTCCAATATCCTTGATAAAAAAAATGATACACTCAGAACAAATTACACACATGTTAAATCTCATTCGCTTTTTGAAGGACAGCCTATTTTGTGTCGTGGGAACGGGTGAATTTTTTTTCTTCAAAACTGTGTACACACAGGGACTGGTAAAAACAAACAAACCGGAGTGCTTATTCCACTATCCTCAAAATAAAATCTCTCTCTCTCTCTCTCTCTCTCTCTCTCTCTCTCCTCTCTCTCTCTCTCTCTCTCTCTCTCTCTCTCTCCTCTCTCACCTGAATGTACTTTCCAACCCCTCTTTTGGTAGCGCCCCCCCCCCCCCCTTTCTCCAATGCACCCTCACCATCTCCCAGTACCCTCCCCTAATGATTCAACAATGCATTCAAAAAGCAAGTGTCCTCTACTTTTCTTTTGAATTACATTTTCTAAGATGCATCTGCCCTTTCAAATAATTCAATCGTGCATTCTTAAAACATTCTCTAGTTTTAATTTTTGTAAAAACACAAACTTTCTAATATGCTAACCGCCGCCCCCCCCCCCCCAAGCCTAATGAGAAAGTGACTGCCTGCCCCCCTATCCCCACCCTCAGTCATCACACTTCTTTCCCCATTCCTATACACCTCAACATTCTAAGGTTCCCCTCCCTTTCTGATATCCTTTACCCTCAAAATTCTAGCACCTGTCCCCCTACCAACCCTAGCAGTAGAATATCATATTTTCATCTTAGTATCAGAAGAAGTATTTGATAAAATATTGAATTTTATTTTACTTATTATTCATAGCTATTATTGTTGATTTATTTATATATTTATTTTGCATTTTAAGCATGGTCAAAATAAACTGTCATCGATCTACTCTCAGGAAAAATAGCTCAAACCCAAAAATTAATTTTAGCCATTATGCCAGCATATACCTGTTGTCTACCTGCCTTTTGTGTCCACATGTGGGGCCAGGGTTAGGGTTGAGGTTAGTGTTAGTGTTAACAGTTAGTAGCGGGGAAATGGTTGTCTTGTCAGCTGGTTGGTCTGAATGTTAAAATACATATGGACGCAACAGCATGTAGACTAATGGTACGTAGCTATAGACACAATGGTGGGTAGCTCGCAATAGGATGAGTTTTGAACCAATCTTCTGTCCTATCAACAGCTACGGCAGTGCAATGGACTTCAGACTACACAAATTTCCAGTTTGGATATCGAAGCAATTTCAGGCCTAAGACACTTTTGAACAAGTTGCATCTATCAAGTTGTTTTTTGTTTTAGACCAGTTGCCTTTTTTTTTTAACAAGAGAGCCCAAAATAAGCCATTTAAGAAAAAAATGGATTAACCGGCATTCTTTTTTCACCTCTACTATGTGTATCCATATCCCTCCCTAACACTCCTTTCCCTCCCTTGCCTCTCCCTCCAACCTTATGTATCCTCCCAATAACTCACTCCTCTACACACACACACACACACACACACACACACACACACACACACACACACACACACACACACACACACACCTTCGGACGAAACTATAAACCGAGGTACCGTGTGCGGACACAGACATATCTTGCGCACACGTTAAAGCCCGTTCCATTTTTCAGAAGAGCAGGCCTATGTGTTTCCAGTGGGAATGGATGACAAAATTTACAGAAGTGCATATACACAGGGATTGGATGTAAAAAAAAAAAAGTTCCATTATCCATCACATAAAAATAAATAGATAAATAAATAAAAATCGGTAAAAATTAAAACACTAATATTTTGTGAACTATGGATTTTTTTTTTTGCGCATACTTCTACTTCAGCCAAAATCAAAGGCTGATTGTATATTTTCCAATTTTGCATCGAGATCTGACTTTTTGTTGCCCATCAATTGCATACTAGGTAATGGAACAGATTTATCTATTTTTCCAATAAGTGAACATACGTTTTTCTAACTGAAAAATTGCAAAGCATTGCCAGATGTACAAGCATAAAGGGGCAGATTATCACAAAAATATTTTCGTAATCCTTTCATCCGATTCAATGGGAAGAAACTGATTAAAAGAAATTCACTGTCAGTTCCACAAGGCAATGAGGAGAGGACTTGTAACCAATTAATAAATCATTTAGATTATGGTTTTTTTGTTTGTTTGTTTTTTTTTTTTTACAAAAAAAGCATCACAAACAAGGCCACTGAGTTGTACAAACAATGGAACATGTCATGACAGCAGTAATTTCGCAAACATTTCCTCACCCAAAAAAATAATTGATAAAAACACAAACTTTCTAATCCTTAATTCAATATAAGCTATGTCAACACAGGAATACTTTCACAAGCAACCACTGAATCAATTTTTTTTTTTTAAACTCATTAAAAAAAAATTTTTTGTCAAAGTCCCAGAACACGATGGGATATAAAATTATACAGAAATGCATCCTGCCCTTCATTTAACTGTTTTAAATACTAAATTGTCTCACTTACACACAGATGGTAACACACCACCGTTTCTTTGCATGGGGGGTATCTTTTTTTCTTATTCGGTAACATTTTCTTTTCTACCGTTTTTGCCTCTTGTTTTCAATTTTTACTTTTATAAAAAAAAATATATTAAAAAAATTGGGAGGTAACCTCATTTCTCCCACCCTTTTATTTTCTAGCTCTTAGGCAACACACAAACCAAAAAAAACCCCATATCTTCTCTTGTGCCGAATATCTAGAGCAATTTACTGCCCTAGTGAGATACATGCCGTCTGACAATGACAATTTTGGCTTTGTATGAAATAATTTCTGGTCCAATGTGTATTTCTGTATGTAGTCTCTAGTGTGATTCCATTTGTCTGGGTTCATTATTGCACTAGTTTCCTTTCTGCATTCCGTCTGTCATATATATAACTGATGGCATCTCTCTCTCTCTCTCTCTCTCTCTCTCTCTCTCTCTCTCTCCTCTCTCTCTCTCTCTCTCTCTCTCTCTCTCCCTCCCTCCCTCTCACTCTCCCTCCTTCTCTCTCCCTCCTCTGACTGGGGCTTATGTTTCCCTCGTTGACTGGATGGCTTCTTGCTGGTAGTGTTCCCCAATGAATTTCTTGTTGATGGGCTGGTGTTCCATAGCCACGGGATCTGCAGATGCAAAAACAATATTTCAGAACTTGTAGGCATTCTATGTTTTATCATCTCAACTCCTGTCACCCACTCATTCAAACATTTTGCGGGAAATCATACTTCCAGTTAGGATAATCGATCGCAATGAGTTCACATAAGCATTTATTTATGTGCTTCAGTCTTTATTTTCTAATCTCTCATTTTCAAACCATCATATTTCAAGTTCTGACTTTTTGTTGAGGATATAAGAAAATTCCCCGACTTTTAACAGAAAGTGAGTGGAAAGTGGTACATTTACTGAGCGTAAGTAAGAGCTATACCACGTTTTGTGTTGACAATAGTTTTCGAAATTGTTCGTTCAAAATTATGCTTTTTCTTCTTTGATCAGATATTTCTGATAAGTCAGCTTGAGAAATAATATGTATGAAATACTCTTGTTATTTCTAATTACAGTTTTCAAATCTTTTATACTTAAAAAAAATCTTGATAGCCATGTAATAAAAATAATAATACAGGGTTTTTAAGATCGGTCTGCACAGCCCAATGAAATGGTTGCATACACAACCTCACCTCTGGTGAACCTCAGAGAGAAAACCAAGCACAAAACCAGCACCCCCCCCCCCCCCCCCCCCCCCCCCCCAAAAAAAAAAGAAAAAGAAAGAAAAAAGAAAAACAAACGAGAAACCTTAACTGAAAACAAATCAAAATAACCCTCAAATCCCTCCTTACCCAACACTGGCCCTAAAAAGCTCATGTCAAAAAGACAGATACACATGTACAGACAAAAACGCACCAAAAAACCCAAACAGATGTTCACAAGGACAAACAAAATACACCGAACACAGACATACACAAGTACAGACAAAAAGCGGGCACAGACATATACACAAGTAGAGACAAAAACCGGACACATACACAAGTACAGATCCCCCCTCCCCCCCCCCCCCCCGAAAAAAAAGCAAAGGGACATGTACACAAGTACAGACCCCCCCCAAAAAAAAACCCCAAAACAACAACCCAAAACAAAAACAAATACAGACATATGCACAAGTACACCCCCCAAAAAAAAAAAAAAAAAAAAAAAACAACAACAAAAAACCAGCCAAACAAACAACACAGACATACACACAAGTACAAACAAATAACAGGGAAAAAAAGCAGACAAACAACAAGTACAGACACCCTCCCCTCCCCAACACAACCCCCCCCCACCCCCCCCCCCCAGCCAAATACAGACATACACACAAGTACAGACAAAAACATAAAAAGCAAAAAGATACAATGAACACAAGGACAGGCAAAAAAAAAAACCCAACAAACCAAACATGTACACAATGACTAAAGGCAAACACAGATTACAAAACAAGGACAAACAAAAACAAAACGAAACAAAAAAGTAAATAAATAATAAACACACACACATGGACAGACAAAACAGTCAAGAAGACGACACATGCATAACACAAACATACACCGACATACACGGGGACAGACTGATATTGTATGGTTCTCACCTGCTCTGCGACATGTAGCGGGCCCTGACAAAGACTTTACCGTTGCTGTCTGGGATCGTGTCAGCAGGTCATCGATGTCACTGGTCGCTGAAGACACCTGGGATGCTTTGGTCCAGTTTTCTCCAGGCTGGTCCGTTTTTAGTGTTTCGGAGTAGCTCTGCCATGTCTAGGTCGGTCCATTCTTTGATGTCTGTTCAATTCTTCTGTCTGCCTCTGTGTTGTCCTCCCGTAGGCCTGGATGAACATCATAAGTTTCTGATATAGAACCTCTCACATTAGCTTTAGAGTTTACAGTCTTTTGAAAAAAAGACCAGAAAACAAGGCTCCAATGACACCATATGCATACGTGCAAATGACATACAAGCACACAAAACAAGGACCAAAGCAAATACAAACATATATACAAGGACGGACAAAAATACAAAAACAGACAAAAAGGACAGACAAAATAGAAAAAAGCAAACAAGACATATGCACAAAGGACATACAAAAATACAAAACCAAACACAGCCATAACATGATGGGGGAAATACAGAAAAAGCAGACATATATGCAAGGGCAGACAAAAACAGGAAAAGAAAACACAAACATATATACAAGGACAGAAAAAACAGTTTAAAAAAAAAAGCCACACCCCAAAGTACAGACAAAAATAAAACAATCACATGAAGACAGACAATACCCCCTCCCAAACAAATACAGACCTACACAATGACAAACGAACCAAAACGAATATAAAATGAATAAACACACACGTGAACAGAAACCAGTCAAACAGACGACACAGAGACATTGAAAAATGCATAACACAAACACACACTGACAGACACAGATAAACTAACATGGTTCTCACCTCCTCTATGACATGTAGCGGGACCGACAAAAACTTCTGATACCGTCTTGGTTCGTGTCAGCAGTTCATCATGTAGCTGGTAATTGAAAATACCAGGGATACTTTGGTTGAGTTATCTCAAGCCTGGTCCAGCTTCAGTTCAGAGTAACATTGCTATGTTCAGGTCGGTCTATTCTTTGATGTTCAGTATTTCGGAGTAGCACTGCCATGTTCAGGTCGGTCCATTCTTTGATGTTATTTCAGAGTAGCACTGCCATGTTCAGGTCGGTCCATTCTTTGATGTTATTTCGGAGTAGCATTGTCATGTTCAGGTCGGTCCATTCTTTGATGTTATTTCGGAGTAGCATTGTCATGTTCAGGTCGGTCCATTCTTTGATGTTATTTCGGAGTAGCATTGTCATGTTCAGGTCGGCCCATTCTTTGATGTTATTCCGGAGTAGCATTGTCATGTTCTGGTTGGCCCATTCTTCGAGTGACTTCAGTTTTTCAGAGTAGCATTGCCATGTTGAGGTCAGTCCATTCTTTGATGTTCTTCAGTTTTTCAGAGTAGCATTGCCATGTTGAGGTCAGTCCATTCTTTGATGTTCTTCAGTTTTTCGGAGTAACATTGCCATGTTAAGTCGGTCCATACTTTGTTCTTCAGTTTTTCGGAGTAACATTGCCATGTTAAGTCGGTCCATACTTTGTTCTTCAGTTTTTTCGGAGTAGCATTGCAATGTTTAGGTCAGACTGTTCTTTGACATTCTCTGTCCACTTCTTTCTTCTGTGTCGTCCTCCCTTCAGTGTCCCATGCAGGTCAGTCTTGGCAAGGCAGCCCTGATATGTGGTGACTAAACTATGCCACCTTCCTCCTCTTTACAACAGGCAGGTGGGGTTTCTGTGGCACAGCTTTGATAGTTCTCTGGAATCTTGTGGCACCTGGAACCAGAAAATGTGTCCGCTAGAAACAAGGTGGGTCTGGGTGTTAAAGCGAAATTCTTTGCACTTGATTTCAGTGCAAGCAGTAACCATAAGTTCTGCTGAATCAAGTTTATTAAAGTTTCATGACCTAGCCATTACAACTGTGTGATCTCAATACTCTGCACTGGTTTAATTTATGCATCTGTTAAACACAAGGCAAATTAATGCTTTTCATACATAACTTTGAAAACAAAGTGCTGGACCATGAAACTCCCGATTCCGATTTTTGTAAATTGCAAAAAAATGGAACGACTTGTAGCAATACTCTTATACAAATTCCCAGTCCTATTAATATTTCACTTTCGGATCTTCATTGCTATAGGCCTAGGTGAATTTAAGCTTTATACAGCATCACCTCACAAGGAGCTCACTGAGCTAGCTTTACAGTTTACACTCTTTGAAAGATTTTATCCAGAAAACCCTATGACAATCCAAACACACCATGCGTGACACGTACAAATCACGCTGAAGTATTTATTATTTTTTATGTCATCTGAAGTATAGTAGAACATATCTCTAGTCATGTACTTACCAGTTACGTATTGATGAGGGATGGAGAGTTCTTGGAAGTGACATCTTGATGAACGGTAAGTTCGCGGCTGAAGGCACCAGTACAGGGTTAACAGCTGCTGCAGAGCTGCCTTGTGATCAGCATAACTACTTCACCCTAATGTTAGCAACGCCTTGTGACCAGCATAACTACTTCACCCTAATGTTAGCAACGCCACAGCCTAAGCGATTATCAAAAAGAACCAAGATGGTCTGGAAAACGCCTGAAGAAGTGTGCAGGAGTGACGGTGTCACTGATCTTCCTCTCAGAAGAAGCCAGCTATGCACGAGGCCTGAGCTACCTTCACTCCCATAACAGGTCCTAGATCTTGTATTTATTTATTATTTTTTAATTTATTCTTTTGTATCAAGGATTTAGTTTTATTTATCTATTATTTATTTATTCTTTTATATAGAAGATAATAGAATAAGCACCCATGTGTTTGCTTTTTTTAAAAAATCCAGTCCTCGTGTGTATGCAGTTTTTGTAAATCTTA
Organism: Stramonita haemastoma; assembly: GCA_030674155.1. Taxonomy (NCBI): domain Eukaryota; kingdom Metazoa; phylum Mollusca; class Gastropoda; order Neogastropoda; family Muricidae; genus Stramonita; species Stramonita haemastoma. The sequence continues at coordinate 47,572,781 of CM060329.1, forward strand.
TCTGTTCCCACTGGCACACAATGGTCTACTCTTACAAAAAGCGGAACAGGATTTAACGTGTGCGCAAGATGTTCTGCGTGCGTTTGCACACGGGGCCTCGGTTTATAGTCTCATCCGAAGGACTTTTGGGGAGAGTGGAGTCAGCACTGATGATATTGATTTTATTTATCTATTTATTCTTTTATATCGAGGATAATGGAAAAAAGCACACGTGTTTTTTTTACATCCAGTTCCCGTGTATATGCAACTTTTGTAAATATCTGTTCCC
>CM060329.1:47573148-47578148 GCA_030674155.1 Stramonita haemastoma
TCGAAAAAAACAATCTCTCTCTCTCTCTCTCTCTCTCTCTCTTTTTCTTTTCTCTCTCTCTTTTTCTTTTCTCTCTCTCTTCTCTCTCTCTCTCTCTTCTCCCCTCTTCCTCTCTCTCTCTCTCTCTCTCTCCCTCCCTCCCTCCCTCCCTCCCCTCCCTCCCTCCCTCCCTGTCTGTCTGTCTGTCTGTCTGTCTGTCTGTCTGTCTGTCTGTCTGTCTGTCTGTCTGTCTGTCTGTCTGTCTCTCTCTCTCTCTCTCTCTCTCTCTCTCTCTCTCTCTTCTCTCTCTCTCCTCTTCTCTCTCTTCTCTCTCTCTCCCTGTTTCTCAGTCTCTCTGTCTCTGTCTCTGTTCTCCGTCTCTCTGTCTCTTTCTCCTCTCTGTTTCTCAGTCTCCCTGTTCTATCTATCTATCTATCATCAATCAATCAATCAATCATCAATCCTATCTATCTATCTAATCTATCTATCTATTCTATCTATCTATCTTATCTATCTATCTATCTATCTATCTATCTATCTATCTATCTATCTATCTCTGCCTGTCTCTATTTGTGTGTGTCTCTATCCGTCTGTCTGTTTGTCTGCTGTCCGTCTGTCATGTCTGTCACCCCCCCCTCTCTCTCTCCCTCCCTCCTCCCTCCCTCTCTTCTCTCTCTCTCCCTCCCTCCTCCTTCCCCTATCTGTCTCTGTCCGTCTCTCTGTTTGTCTCTCTGTTTGTCTCTCTGCTTGTCTCTGTCTGTCTGTCTGTCTGTCTGTCTGTCTGTTTTGTCTGTCTGTCTGTCTGTCTGTCTGTCTGTCTGTCTCTGTCTCTGTCTCTGTCTCTCTCTCTCTCTCTCTCTCTCTCTCTCTCTCTCTCTCTTCTCTCTCTCTCTTCTCTCTCTCTCTCTCTCTCTCTCTCTCTCTCTCTCTCTGTCTGTGCAGGACGTGATTGAAAAAGAAGTCTAAGCAAGAAGATGAAAGGGAAAGGACGCTATATTTATTGTCTCTGTACGACCTGCGGCAATGTTTCTGCCTCTCCACACTTCAAATGAAGAACAAAAATCGTCCAGAAGAAGTGAATGTTTTTCATTAGTGGTTTTGTTTTTCGTCTATCATTTTTAAGCATGCACATTCGCGCGCACACCATTCCCTAGCACGCACTTACGCACGTAGGCACGCATGCGCGCGAGCGTGCGCATGCGTGCACACGAAACACACACGATCCTCCTAGCACACAGATACACAGACACACACCACAGGCGCGCGCGTACTGACACGTGTGCATTACATACAGTCATGCCAAAATCTTAACATTTTTCAGAGGGGAGAGACAGCAGACAGAAAGAGAGACAGGAGAGACGGAGAGACGGAGAGACAGACAGAAGAGGAGTGTGTGTGTTGTTGTGTGTGTATGTGTGTATGTGTGTGCACGTGCGTGCGTATGTACAAGCTTAGAAACGGCAACAGCTTATTCATTTTAATTTATTTATTCATTTGACTATCCATTTATTCATCTATCCATTTAACTCTTACTTCTGTTTTATACTCTAAGTCTCTCTAAATCTCTGCTTACCAATACAGAATTTAGCAAACTCGAAATTGAAAAACGCAGCTTTTTATTTCATGTCTTTTGAGTCAATAACGAAAAGTACAACAATAAATACACACAGAGCAGTGCAAACATCAATTTTCATGCTAACATCACCCCATCCAGCCCCATCCCACCCCCCAAAACTTCTCATAACTATGTAGATCATTATGCCATACATTTAGCAATATTGTCATGTTCATTCATCTTGTCCAGAGTTCTGCAAGAGGGGCTCCGTAATTGTTGCCCCATATGACACTTTGCCCATTGTCTTAGCGTGCGTTTACTCCATAACCATTCCTCTGCTACAAGAAAACACAGTTTTAGCAAGAGTCGAAAGAAAAAGAAACAACCAGACAAAACGACACATATGTGCGCACGCATACACATACACGCACGCGCTCAAATAAATACACAAGCACATTGACAAACAGACAGACACACACATACACACGCGCGTACGCGCTCGCGCGAACGCACACACCACACACACACCACACACACACACACACATACACACACACATTCAGAGAGGAGACAGACAGACAGACAGACAGACAGACAGATAGACAGAGAGACAGACAGAGAGAAAGAGGGGAGTGAGAGAGAGAGTGAGAGAGAGAGAAAAGAAGAGAGGTGGAGAGAGAGGGAGGAGATAGGAGGAGAGAGAGAGGAGAGAGAGAGAGAGGGGAGAAAAGAGAGATGGAGGAGGGAGAGGAGAGAAAAAGATGAAAAAGACGAGAAGAGAGAGAGGGTAAGACGAAGAGAGGAGAGAGAAGAATGAGAAGAATACAAACAGAGGACAGACAGAAGCAGACAACAACAGACCAGACTAGACAGGGCAACAGAAAGACAGAGAGAGAGAGAAATGAAATTGAATAGAATAAAATTTTATTTAAAGAGAGGTTATGGCATATACAAACATACTTTTATACAACCAGCTTTGGGCATAAAAACACAAATAACAAACAAGAAACCTCTCACTAAAAACAACAGCAAATTTTCTTTCAAAGAAAAAGAAAAAAAATAAATAATTGTTAATGTAAGGAAATAATTATTGTCTGAATACAACTTTGAATACCAGACTGGAAAGTAGAGAAGAGAAGAGAAGAGAAGAGAAGAGAAGAGAAGAGATAGAGTAGAGTAGAGTAGAGTAGAGTAGAGTAGGAGTAGAGTAGAGTAGAGTAGAGTAGATTAGAGTAGAGTAGAGTAGAGTAGAGCAGAGTAGAGTAGAGTAGAGTAAGAGCGAGTAGAGTAGAGTAGAGTAGAGTAGAGTAGAGTAGAGCAGAGTAGAGTAGAGTGAGTGAGCAGAGCAGAGTAGAGTAGAATAGAGGACAGAACAGACAGACAGAACAGACAGACAGACAGACAGACAGACAGACAGACAGACAGAAAGAGAAGAAGAAGAAGAAGAAGAAGAGAAGAAGAAGAAGAAGTGAAGAAGAAGAAGAAGAAGGAAAGAAAGAAAGAAGAAAGAAAAGAAAGAAAAGAAAAAAGAAAGAAAGAAAGAAAGAAGAAGAAAAAGAAGAAGAAGAAGAAGAAGAAGAAGAAAAAGAAGAAGAAGAAGAAGAAGAAGAAGAAGAAGTATGAAGAAGAAGAAGAAGAAGAAGAAGAAGAAGAAGAAGAAGAAGAAGAAGAGAAGAAGAAGAAAAGAAGAAGAAGAAAAAGAAAAGGAAAGAAAGAAAGAAAAGAAAGAAAGAAAGAAAGAAAAGAAAAGAAAGAAAGAAAGAAAGAAAAAGAAGAAGAAGAGAAGAAGAAGAAGAAGAAGAAGAAGAAGAAGAAGAAGGGAAGAAGAAGAAGAAGAAGGAGAAGAAGAACAAGAACAAGAACAAGAACAAGAACAAGACAAAGAATAAAACAAGAACAAGACAAAGAATAGAACAAGAACAAGACCAAGAACAAGAACAAGACCAAGACCAAGAATAGAACAAGAACAAGACCAAGACCAAGAACAAGAACAAGAAGAATTGAGTACGTGACCTCCAGTACTACTGGTGTTAAAGAGAATGTGTTAAGTGTGACCCACATCAAGATTTAGTCTACATTATTCTGACAATAGTCAACCACCACTCATGGATATAGCCACTTACTGCAATAATAACAATAACGACAAAAATGCCTGTCACGTACACAAAAAAACACATGCTCTCTGCTCGCTCCGTTTGTCTGTCTGTCTGTCGGTCTGTTTGTCTCAGTCTTTCTCTCTCCCTCTCTCTCTCGGGAACAGATGACAATATTTACAAAACTGCATACACAGGGGACGGATGAAAAAAAGCACATGATTGTTTTATCTGTTATCCTCGATATAAAAGAATAAATGTAAAATAAAAATAATTTTAAAAATCTCTCTCTCTCACACAGACACACACAGACACAGACAGACACACACTACACAGACACACACACACAGACACACACAGACACACACAGACACACACAGACACACACAGCACACACACACACACACACACACACACACACACACACAACACACACAACACACACACAATGCGAACGAGCGCTCGCACACATATAATGGTTATACATTTTGGCAAGTGTGATGGGGATTTAGGCTGTTTACAGCAGGCACAGATATGAAATGAAACAAGAAGGTAAATCTTAGGTTTGGAATAAATAAATAATAATGTCTTTTTCGCCAGTTGCTGCAGTTGCTAGGGAATATTGTCACATCTTTGTTGTGTTTTTCCTAAGTGGTCGCAGATATTGCAAATAAGACTACGATGGGTGTTTGAAAAGGGATGAAAGAAACGAAAGCTTCGTACAGAAGAGGGGAGAGAGGGGTAGAGAAAAGGAGAGAGAGAGGAGAGAGAGAGAGGAGAGAGAGAGAGGGGGGGGGGGGAGAGACAGACACACACACACACACAGACAGAGGGGGGAGAGACAGAAAGAGAGAAAGAAAGAAAGAAAGAGAGAGAGAGAGAGAGAGAGAGAGAGAGAGAGAGAGAGAGAGAGACAGAGACAGAGACAGAGACAGAGACAGACAGACAGGACAGACAGACAGACAGACAGACAGACCACACACACACACACACCACACACACACACACACACACACACACCACACACACACACCACACACAACAGAGGGGGGGAGGCAGAGAGAGAGAGAGTCAGAGTCAGAGACAGACAGAGCGAGAGAAAAAAAGAGAGAGAGAGACAAAAGACAGACAGGGACAGACAGAAGAGAGAGGGGGGGAGCAAAGGTAGAGACAGAGAGAGAGAAAGAGGTGGCTTGCATTCTTCAGAATCTTCAGTGTCTTTCAGGGAATGTCAGCACATTTCCTTCATGCGCATTGCTTGTGGTGGAAATGGACATCAAATTTGGAGAAGAGCAAGTGCAGTTATCTCCAACAGGCTGCTGTCATTATCAGCTTCATTTCCTGGTCAACTAGGCTGAAAATGAGGGGCCCAG
>CM060329.1:47588148-47590648 GCA_030674155.1 Stramonita haemastoma
CTCAAATCCTCCGTAGCTTTACACATAAACAAAAAATGTACCTCATCTTCCAATCGACACTTACACATAGGACAGGACAGGTTCGGGATGAGGTCATTTGTGAAACGTTGCTTATGAATATTGATGTCAGATATACCAAGCCTGAAACGAATCAAAGAGTCTCGAATCTTTTTGTTTTTTTATACAGTCGAAATATGGTTCAATAGATAAATCTGTTTTAAACAATCTATACACAGAATATCTGCCACGCTCCATGATTCGCTCATGGCATCCTTGCTTCCAGCAATCAGACAAACGTTCTTTATACACACGTAGAAACCATTTCACATGTTCCACCCCCTGATTTAGCCAAACAAAACCAAATCCAAAGATACACAAATTCTTTTCAACATCTGAGACCCAGTTGCCCTTGCGATTATCGTTAATATTAAGGAGCATGTTGTAAGCCTTTCGTGGCAGTCTTTCATTTTCCATTCTAGTGAGACGGATCCAGAATCGAATTGTACTTACTTTTGCATCTATCCATATAGGTTGTCTACCAGTTTCACTATAGACCATGTCATTAGGTGTTTTAGACGAAACATTCAGTAGCTTTTTAAGCATAAACAAATGTACTGTTTCGATACAGCGTTCGTTTTGTGTTCCCCATAGCTCAGACCCATAAAGAAGCATAGGTTTTATTTGGGAGTCAAATAATTTGAACACAATAGGTGGTGTAATTTCACCTAGGGCCCACATACTTTTAAAAATTTCAATGACTCCTGCCTTACCTTTTGCAATTTGTTTATTTAGTGAATGTGAAAAGGACAGTCGAGTACTAAGCCATATCCCCAGGTAGTTATATGCGTTAACAATTTTCATTTCTTTGTTCTTGTATAACCATCTTTCCCGGCTGGCAATGTAGCCACCATTTCTGAAGACAACAATATTTGACTTTTCTAGATTTACTGTGAGTTCAAGTTTATCTGCATTATCTGCTAGCAAGTTCAACTGATGTTGGAGACCTACAGGTGTAAATGAAATGAGTGCAACGTCATCTGCAAACAGTAAGATGATTAGTTCATAAACATCTGGAAACATTTGGGCACCGTGCTTTCCCTTGTTAAGAACATCCTCAGCTAATTCGTTTATAAGTAGTGAAAATAGTAAAGGGCTGGTTATTTCCCCTTGCTTTAGGCCCTTCTGCGAATACAGAAAATCAGTCACACCTTCACCATTACTACACCTGATACGATATTTCACAATCTGGTACATGCTCTGGATTGCATAAAACATTCTACCACTGAGACCTCACTGAGAAATAAAAATGACTATCTTGTAAAGAGAAAAGAGTATAAAGAGTTGCTAAGAAGAAAATCTGAGGCCTACAAAAATGATATGAAAAATAAGATAATGAATAGTATGCATGATCCCAAAACTTTCTGGTCTACTTTAAAGTCAATTTCTTCAAAAAGAAATAAGAAAAGAAATATCATATCTAAAGAAGATTGGCTGAAGCATTTTGCAACAGTATCGGATGCAACAACAGGCAGCCCTCAAAGCAAACAAATAATGCAGGATGGATGTGACCAGAGTGCAGATTTTAATTTACAGTTGAATAGAGAGATTGAGGCTGATGAGGTTTTGGCGGCTATTAGGCATTTGAAATGTAATAAAGCTGGTGGTCCGGACACTCTGATTCCAGAAGTGTTCATTTACTCTGCTGAGGCCATAGCACCTTTTCTAACCACTGTATTTAATCAAGCCTTTGTTACTGGGCAGTTTCCTAATTTGTGGACAGAAGCAATTATTCAGCCACTCCATAAAAAGGGAAACATAAATGAACCAAATAATTATCGGGGAATATCCCTTTTAAATATATGTAGTAAGTTGTACACCTATGTACTTAACAAGCGCCTGGTTACATGGATAGAAGAGAATGAAAGTATAGGGGAAGAACAAGCAGGTTTTAGAAAGGACCACTCTACAATCGATCATGTATTTACTCTTTTTGCAGTTATCCAAAAATTCCTTGCACAGAACAAAAAGCTGTATGTTGCTTTTATTGATTTTAAAAAAGCATTTGACTTCATTTCGCATGCAAAGCTTTGGCCTATTCTCCTAAAACATGGAGACACAGAAAGAGAGAGACAGAGAGACAGAGAGAGAGAGAGACAGACGGAGAGAGAGTGAGAGAGAGAGAGACAGAGATAGAGACAGACAGACAGACAGACAGACAGACAGACACAGACAGACAGACAGACAGACAGACAGACAGACAGACAGACAGACAGACAGACAGACAGACAGAGAAAAAGAAAAAAGGAAACGCAGAAAAGTTGATGAAATAAAGAAACTAACGGAATAATAATAATAAAAACGAAAGAATAGAAGACAAGGAGAAGGAAAGAAAGAAAAAAACCAAGAACGAACGGATGAACGAAAGAAAGAAAAACAAATATGAAAAACAAAGAGATAAAAACAGGAAGGAATAAAAAGGAAAGAAAGAAGAAAATGAAAG
>CM060329.1:47598148-47603148 GCA_030674155.1 Stramonita haemastoma
CAACATTGGGCGTTGTTTTTTTAGGGTGGCTCGCAGCGGTAAAGTGGGATTACTACCAGTTACCACATTCTCCAAATCGGATAGATCCGCTGGGATTGTGATATAACCAAAAAACAAACAAAAGGTATAGCCAGAGACAGGCACGAAGAAACAACCAGACAGGCAGACAGACCTTGACTGTCTGTCAATTTGGAAAGTTTTTTATGATTCAAAATGTTTCATCAGCATATGCCTAGAATCTACGTGCTGAAAAAAAAAAGTTTGCCAAACTACGATCCAAATAGTGTAATGACAACATTTTCACCAACACACATACACACACATACACACACATACACGTACACACACACGCGCACACACATACACACACACGCATGCACACAAACATACACACGCACGCACGCACGCACGCACGCACGCACGCACGCACGCACACACACACACACCACACACACACACACACACACACACACACACACACACACACACACACACACAAAGCGAAGACTCAAAAACGTTCCTTTGAAAGAAATTCTTGGAGGCTATCATTAAAACTTGCGGGTTGTTTTTTTTGAAACATTAATTAGTGGTCAAATTTCCACTGGGTGTGAAAAGATAGGCTAGAATGCTAGTTTGAAAACACACCCACACCCACACACTTGATTTTCACACACACACACACATACACACACATACACACACACCCGCGCGCGCACACACCCACACACACATACACGCAGGCCTGCAGGCACACACACAAAGACACACACAAAGGCACACACAAAGGCACACACACACACACACACACACACACACACACACACACACACACACACACACACACACACACACACACACACACACATGAGCGCGTGCGTATGATTTTCCTTGTCTTTCTGTCATGAGAAAATCACGTTAAAAAAAAGAGAGAAGCTTTATTTCATAAGGCACTATTTGAAGTCCTTTTTCAAAATTTTCATTTAAACCCCTGAAAATGTCAAATAAAAGTCAAAATTGCTCAATATCTATGCTCGCCAATTTAATAAGAGCTCAAAGAGAAAAGATTTTAGATAGGCTGATATATTTGGGGTTTTGTAAAACAAGTTTTTGTTTTTAGTTACCAATTATGCGTTGTCAATTTTTTGTTACATACCAGCTAACTACAGCATAAGCACACAAACGGTGAGACAACCATGTACAAGTAAAAAAGAGAGAGAGAGAGAGAGAAGAGAGAGAGAGAGAGAGAGAGAGAGAGAGAGAGAGAGAGAGAGAGAGAGAGAGAGAGAGAGATGGGAGAGAGAGAGAGAGAGAGAGAGAGAGAGAGAGAGAGGAGAGAGAGAGAGAGAGAGAGAGAGAGAGAGAGAGAGAGAGAGAGAGAGAGAGAGAGAGAGAGAGAGAGAGAGAGAGAGAGAGAGAAGAGAGAGAGAGAGAGAGAGAAAACTATATCGCACCAGTTTTCTGCATGAAAACTTTACACACAAAACAGAAACAAAACAAAAAACAAATACGTTTTTTTTCTTTGAATCATTAATAAGTTTTAAAAACATGTTTGTATATAGGCTACGGTCTTACTTCTTAACTCCAGATCTTCGATTCCTTCTCAATGGTGAGTTTTTCCTTATCTGGGAGGCGATGGAAACCACCACACACTGACCTCAGCATCTCACGTTCCCTCAGTCTTTGAAGCATGCCGCCAGTCGATGCTGAGTGTTATCAGACTCTGGACATCAGACTGGCCTGATTTATAGCGCCAGAGCTTGGGAAGCAACGACCAGGAAAACGCCCTACAAATGAAGCGCCATTTCGTTTGCTAACAGTTAACACCCAAAGTGCTTTTTTTTCTATCTTGTCTGTTTGTAAGTGATTATCAGAGTGGTGAGGCATTGGGCGAAACAGAAACATTTCTCACAGAAAGTATTACAATTTAATCTTTAAAAAAAAAACCCGCACACGTAGGCTATTGTGTGCCAGTGGGAACGGATGACAAAATTTACAAAACTACATACACACGGGGACTGGATGAAAAAAAGCGCATGAGTGTTTATCCCATCATCTTTGATATAAAAAAATCAAATAAAATAAATTATAAAAAAAATAAACAAAAAACACACATGCGCACGCACGCACGCACTCACACACACAGCACGCACAGACACATGCCAATGCACAAATGATTATAACATGTCATACAATAAAAGTCACTATCAATTGATAAGATGTACTATATATCATAACACATTAAAATAAAGTCAGGCCCCAGCACATCCAACTTCGGCATGAGAGAGAGAAATGTTCTCATTTAAGGTTTTTTTTTCTTGAAAAAAAAAAACGGCAGGAGAATGGACCAACAAGACAGAAAATAGACAAGAAAAAGGCCAGAGAAAGAAAAGGAACAAGACAGAAAGAAAGAGAGGGATAGAAAAGAGGAAATTCCTAGCACAGAATTTCCAGATGGTGATGCTATTTATACTGGCAGGCTTTCAGCATCCTCATGGGATAAGGCCTGCATTCGAAATCAAGAAAAGTTCTTGAACTAATCAGACTCATATGTTAAGATGTTGTCAATTATAACGTAGTTTTCACGTCTATTATCCAGTTTGTAGTAAAAATTATTGGTGTTATAATTATACTCATATAATCTAAAAATTCAAGTAAATTAAAAGTCAGTCCTAGGGATGTCTTACTTATAAAAAAAGAAGGAAACACACACACACACACAAATTACAGATGAGTCAAAATTACGACCTAAACCGCAGCAGGTTTTTTTTTTTTGGGGGGGGGGGTTAAGTGATCAATTCAAATGTTTCGCTTTTGATGTAGAAAATGGGAGTTTGTTCTAACTTTTTGAGACAGTAAGAAACTAAAATTATAATATGACCGGATTTCCTAAGAAATGCGGAAAACGCTAGCAAAGACTCTCTTTGTCTCGATCTGTCTCTGTCTCTGTCTCTCTCTCACATGCCCTCATTCTCTCTCTCTCTCACTTACACACACCACACACACACACACACACACACACACACACACACACACACACACACACACACACACACACACACACACACACACCACACACACACACACTACTCCCTCTCTCTCCGTCACACACACACATACACACACATACACACACACACACACACACAACAACACACACACACACACACACACACACACCACACACACACACACACACACACACACACACACACAACACACACACACACGAACACACACACACACACATACACACACTACTCTCTCTCTCTCTCCGTCACACACACACACACACACACACACACACATTCACACACACATACTTTATTGTTGAACCTGAAGAGCTTGAGGTATAGGTTAAGCCATTGCTCACTGTCCTTCTGGCCTTCCTAGAGTGCGCTCTTAACTAGGAACCCTTGGACACAGCCTCACACAGACAGCCAAGGTATTGTCAAGATGGATCGATGTCTACAGGTAACACAGTCATCAACGAAGAGAGAGAGGTCGTGCGATCGATTCTGTGTTTCAATCCGAACTCCCTTCCCCTCTCCTCCCCTATTTTCTCCCCCCCTAACCACTAGACTTTTCAGAGTGGTACAGGGTGCTGGTCTTTTGGATAAGACGAAAAACTGGGGTCTTGTGTGTAAAAGAACCCACGGCAATAAGTGAATTGTTCTTGGAAATTTTCTGTAGAAAAAGGCTATTCTGTAGGGGAAAAAATACGCGAACAGGTCTTTTTAGAGTGGTATGGGTTACTGGTCTTTTGGATGAGATGATAAACTGTGGTCCAGTGTGCAGTTTACTATTAGCATGCGTAACAGAACCCACGGCAATAAGAGAATTGTTTTTGGAGACATAGTGTAGAAAAAAGGCTACTCTGTAGGAAAATGAATACATATGGAAAAGGAAAAACGAAAAGATGGTTGTGTAGTTCTTATAATGACGCACTTTTCACAGGGAGAGCAGCTCTAATTTTATGCACAGAAATGTGCTGGACTAAAAGTAGAATAGAATAGAATAGAATAGAATACAATACAATACAATACAATACAGTACAGTACAGTACAGTACAGTACAGTACAACACAGTACAGTACAGTACAACACAATACAATACAATACAATACAGTACAATACAATACAATACAATACAATACAATACAATACAATACAATACAATACAATACAATACAGTACAATACAATACAATACAACAAAACAGCCAGTTATAATTATGGACATAAAAACCAAAGCAGTACAGTAAACTACAATACGATTTGACACAATGCATTGCTATGCAATACAATGCGGTACAATGCAACACAATGCAATGCAATACAAAACAATAAAGTAGTCAAAGACAGATTGACGCACAGCACAATACAATACAATACAATACAGTGACAAACAATACAGTATAATACAATAGGGTATGATACAATACAATACAAGGCTATGCAATAGGTAGTAAAAGGTAAAGGTAGCGGTGTTCCCATAACCTAGGTGGTCGTAGGGAAGCGAAGCGTCAAAGACCTCAGTTTCTCTAGGGGCTAGTATATTGAGGGCGGCGCCCATCTCCTCTCCCTCGCTGCTTTACCTTCCTTGACCCTAAAGAGGGCAGGTACCCATTTACACCTGGGTGAACTGGGAGACTGTACTGAAGCCAAGGCGCGCAAACGGTCACTCATCTACTTGGTAACCACCGTCGATGCTGTTTAATTAACCTTGGCTGGGGGAAAGCGAGTGCCCTGACCACTGAGCTAGATCTATAGGTATACACTGCAAAACAACCAGGCAGCCAAACGTAGGGGCATGTAATACAACACAACAAAGCACAACACAACATTGCAACACAACACAGCACAGCACAGCACAACACAGCACAGCACAGCACAACAACAACACAACACAACACAGCACAACACAGCACAACACAACACAACACAGCACAACACAGCACAGCACAGCACAGCACAACAACAACACAACACAACACAACACAAC
>CM060329.1:47613148-47615648 GCA_030674155.1 Stramonita haemastoma
AGATTGAATAAACCATAATACATATTTTTGTCATCCGTTCTTACCAGCATAAGTGGTCTTCTCTTCCAAAAGGCAGAACAGGTTTTAACGTGTGTGCGAGATGTTCTATGGGAGTTCGCACGCGGGACCTGGGTTTAAAGTCTCATCTGAAGGACTTTCGGGGGAGCGGAGTCAGTGCTAATGATAACTCCAGTGGTGAAAATCCCTTTGAACGGGGCGTATTGGCTCGAGCCTGCGTTCAATCCCAGGTGGTCAAACCCTGAGCTAGAACCACCTGTTGTTGTTTTTGAAATATTTCTATTCAATTTTTGTTTTAGTACACGAAAGACCAAAACAAATCATCGAATCACAATATAACATAAGCACACGTATTTTGCGTGAACAAAATCTACGAACATTAAAGATAAAGGGGGGGGGGGGGGGGGGGGGGGGGGGCTAGGAGGCCACAAGTGGTCTCTTCTTCATAACCTTCTTGATAGCCTAGTGGTCAGAACCTTGCCCTGGCAATTTGACGACCCAGGTTCGAGTCCGGTGGAGGAGATTTTTCTCCTGAAGTTAACATCAGTGCTGACTCCACTCTCCCCAAAAGTCCTTCGGATGAGACTTTAAACCAAGGCCCCGTGTGCGAACGCACGCAGAACATCTTGCGCACACGTTAAATCCTGTTCCGCTGTTCGTAAGAGTAGGCCATCGTGTGCCGGTGGGAACAGATGACATTTACAAAACTGCATACACACGGGGACTTGATGTAAAAGTGCACAAGAGTGCTTATTCCATTATCCTCGATATAAAAGAATAAATCAAATCAAATCAAATCATAAATTCTTGATCTGCTTTCTCCTATCACTCTCTTTTTTCCCACTTGTTGAGAGGCTTTTCAAGTTCATCTGTAGTCGCTATTTGGGGTTATGATATGGTTGTAGCTGTACTTTCACGTCTGCCAAAACATTCCTGATGCAATCAGAGTAGAGCTTATGATTGAATCATTTATCTCTGTGTGGGTAATGCTGTTACAGTTGCTGTTAGTATAACTCATTTCCACAGCCACCAAAGCATTCTCATCCTGTAACTTCGTTACTGTCACAGTTTCTGCTTCTGCTGCTCCTCCTGCTGCTGCTGCTGTTGGTGGTGGTGGTGGTGGTGGTACCACAAGATCTATCACCATCACTGCAAAAACAAAAAGAAGGGAAAAAATGGGAGAGAGAGTACTTTTACTCTGTGTGTGTGTGTGTGTGTGAGAGAGAGAGAGAGAGAGAGAGAGAGAGAGAGAGAGGAGAGAGAGAGAGAGAGGAGAGAGAGAGGAGAGAGAGAGAGAGAGAGAGAGAGAGAGAGAGGAGAGAGAGAGATGAGGGGATGCAGAGAGCATGTAGCCACTAGTTATATTAACAGTGGCAGACGTGTACTCATGAGCGCTTTTCTGTTGTTTGATGTGAACTGAAATAGTTCTGAAGTGCTTGTAGGCGACCAGTCCTATACGTACATGCTATTACCTCACCCTAATTTAAGAGGGAGAGGGAGTGGGGATGAATAGGAGTGGGGAAAGGGTTCTGAAAATGATTTTTTTGTTCTTTGGCCAGAGGACGGAGGTCTCTACCATGGTGACGATTTTGGATATGCAATCTTTTTTGTCCACTTATAAAGGTGGGCAAATTCTGATTTGGGGATGAATGTGATATCATGTGTGTGTCTCATACAACAACATATTTTTGAAAAAGATATATACTTGCATGCACGTACATGTACACATTCACAAACACAGATGACTTGCATACGCATGCACACACGCACGCACACACAGAGAAGAAGATGAACAACAACAATAACAACAACAAGAGAGTGATAGAGAGAAGGGGGAGAGAGAGACAGAGACAGACAGACATATAGAATAACAGACAGATACATATGCATACACGCTCACAAACACACACACACACACACACACACACACACACACACACACACACACACACACACACACACTGAGAAAATTAGAATCGGATCCCGAAAATATACAGAACTACTGCATGAACTGTGCTTCATGCTCTATGGATGTGCTCCTAGCAGAAACATTTCAACAGATATAATTTTAAACACGCAAACAGCGAGAGAGACAAACAAGAACAAAAAGAATCTCAAGATAATTGTATCGAAACCAGACTTTGTGATTTGTTTCAATTTTGGCCAATATTCGGCTGACACGAAAATCAATAGTGTAACCACTGCTAGTGAAGCATCCATGGTTTTATCCCTGAGTGGTTTTTAGGCCCAACTAAGCAGTTTCTTCTCTTTGATTGCAGAGAAAAAAATTAATGTTTCAGCTTTGCACTTAAGCTCTTTTCGAGATAAAGTCAGCCGGAATACATGATTTTTGCTTCAGACCTCTTTAAATTACGTAGCGGTTCTCTCTGTCTCTGTATCTGTATCTCTCTGTCGCTGTATCTGTATATCTCTGTCTCTGTATCTGTATCTCTCTGTCTCTGTCTCTGTCTCTGTCTCTGTA
>CM060329.1:47620648-47625648 GCA_030674155.1 Stramonita haemastoma
GACCAAAATAGACAAATAAATAAACAAAGAAAAAGTTAATGAAAGGGTAGTGCTCTTTCTTTCTGAAGTTAGCAATTTTGAACACTTTGTGCAGGACTTTGGGGGGGCTGTCTATGCCTTGGAACTACAGCAGAAATTTAAGTGAAGGTGGGCAAAAAAAACCTACCCCAAAACAATGGTTTGGTGTAAACAACAACAACAACAACAACAACAACAACAAACCCTACATGCTTCATGATTCTCCTTTGTTTTCAGGGAGTCAGGCTGTAATCTACAAGCCCACCCTCCCCATTCTTTCTTTCTTCATGTTATTCCAAGTTCCTCTGTCTCTCTCTCTCTTTCTCGTGACTTCTAGTTATCGTCCTCACACCGCCCAAAGGGGTCATACCATCGTTCAGAGACACAGACATTTATCACCAGGCCGGAAAACAATACCAGTGACATGTCAGATTATCTCCCTGCCGTGCAGAGTCATCTCCCCTACAGGTTTGTTTCCTTGCGTGGTCTGTCACAGTTTTGGGTTGAGGTTGTGCGTAGGCAGACACACACACACACACCACCACACACCCACACACACACCCACACACACACACCCACACACACACACACACACACATGTTCGGCGCGTGGGGCGGGCATGCATGCACGCACGCACACATGCACACATTCACATGCAAACAAACACACACGCACACACAAAGTGTGTAAGATGAACAATTTGATAAGTGCACCATGGCTGGTTGGTACCATTAGTGAAATGGTTGTCATGAACTGTTATATCAAACCATAGACATACCACAAATTACAGGGTGTGTTTTTCCCCTGGTTAATCTGTTTGGAGCTTTAATTAGAATCAATTAAATATCTCAAAGTTTCTTGCTCCTATGTTTCTCCTATGTGTGTAGGCATTAACATGCACACAGTCCCATTTTTTTAAAATATAGATTTTCTGTTTGAAAAAGGAAGAAAACAAACGAGAAAAAACAAATGGATTTTGCAAGTCTTTGGAAGTAAAATGTCATTGTATAGATCACCCATTCAGTTAAAAAACAAACAAACAAAAACTTAAGAGATAAATGATGCTTGTCTGTAGGAATCATCATTGTGTGCATTGTTTTTTAGTCAGACAAGTCATCTCGTTCATCCAACTCTGGATTGGTTTGGCTATATTAGCGTCCCAGCGGAGCTGTCCAATTTAGGGACTGTACCTTCAACTAATCACCACAATCTTAAGTTTCCTGAAAATGTCCCTTTTTCATGACTTGTGACCATTGTCCTCTGTGATGCCCAAAGAGGTCATTACATTGTTCAGGGACATCATCCTTCCTCTTCAGCCCAGCTGTAGAAGAATGGCAGAGGCATGTCAAACAATTGCTATTCTCTATGTATCACACTACCTCCTTACATGTTCTCCAAGTTCTCTATAACCTGGTTGGATTCACAAACATAAAGATGGACAAGTCTTGAAGGCTTGCTTGAAAAAGTTCAGGGACATGAACAGGGAAAACACAAATTGAGAAAGGAAAGAAAAGGAAAAGAAGCAAAAACTCTAGCTTCCAGGGTACAGGAGTTACCACATTGGTTTATGGGCTGGAAGGTCGCAGGTTTGAGTCCTACAAGAGTCATAAGGATTTTGTTATTGGTCTCTGGTCAGCTCCTACACACAATGAGTTTGTATGCTGTGAGCTTATTAGAAAGACTGGGACCGCAAAGCTTTAGGTACTGTACGGGTGCGATTTTGACAGTGTTGCTCATATTACCTGACCAGTGTGGGCCGGATGTCTGTATCTCTTGAACCCTGATGACCCTGGGATATATCATGAAAGCATAGCTTACAGCTCTGACGAGACGTTACAAAGCAGGTGCACTTTCATGGCAGCTTAAACAACGTGATCCGCGGCGTCACCGTTTATCACCATGCAATAAAAGAAAATTGTCTCTGGTTTGGGGGCCCAGGTTGCTCTAGTTTCATCATGTTGCCTCAGTTTTGGTTTGCTATATTCTTCTGTGTCTGTGGTGAGTTTGTGTCAAAGTCTTTTGGAAGGAAAGATCAGGGTAGAAGGTCGCTGGATAGACTTTGTGGCAGTCATCGTTTCGGATGGGCATCTTACTCAATCTGGCTTCGCGACTGGGCTGTTAATGTTATTAGTACAGTGTTTATTAGGTTGTGACTGCATTAGCTTAGAACAGACTCTTCTGTACACCATCCAAGGGATTCAGGAGCAATGCAGGGCCTATCTGGCTGGTGGCCCTGCAGCAGCAGCCTGACATTGATAAGCGCTCTGTAAACTTCTGACCCTGAGAATGTGACATTACAAACCTGATATGGCTGATGTAGAGAGATAAAAAATTAATGAGCTGTGGGTACAAGAGAACAGGAATGTCATAGAAGATGGGGCAGTAAATCAACAGACAAAAAAGGGTGTAAAAGGAAAAGTATACACAAAAAAAACTTTCTCTGGCAATAAAGAGATATTCTTTTATACTGAAAAAGCAACCCTCTTTCCACCATCTTGATGGCACATAAATTTTAGGCTGTTTCTCACAAAACACTGACAGGGATAATTAGCTGTCCTCTTCACCATTAAGAGGGAAAAAAACAAAAGAATAAGTGGATTTGCTTGGTTGAGTGTCCATTCAAGGTAGCTCATCTGAAGGACAAAACAGCAATAACCAGAGAAAGAAACAAAAGCACAAGGCCTACATGCATTTTGCGTTCCTGCTGTTTTCACGAAGTTAAACTATACACCCGCCCCCCCCCCCCCCCCCTTCCCTCACAATTCTTTCTTCTCAACTGTTTCTGCGTGAGGTTCCTCCTTCTATCTCTCTTTCTCGTGACCTCAAGTTATTGTCCTCGTACCGCCCAAAGGGGTCATAGCCTCCTTCAGAGACCCAGACATCCATTTTATCACCAGGCCGGAAAACAATAGCGAGATCACTCGTCAGACCATCGCCCTGGTAGCAGAGTCACCCTCCACCCCCACACACCCCCTCTAAAGGTCTGTGTTCTGTGTAGTGGGGAAGCTATTGTTCTCCAGAGCTTCGATAAGTTTGGATGGGGGGGGGGGGTCACTGTGTGTGTGTACGTGTGTGTGTGTGTGTGTGTGTGTGTGTGTGTGTGTAAGTGTGTGTGTGTGTGTGTGTGTGTCTGTGTGTCTGTGTGTCTGTGTCTGTGTGTATGTGTGTATGTGTGTCTGTGTGTGAATATGTGTGCCTGAGAGCAGAGCGCGCGCGCGTGCGTGTGTGTGTGTATGTGTGTGTGTGCACCTGAGCGCAGAGCGCGAGTGTGTGTGTGTGTGTGTGTGTGTGTGAGAGAGAGAGAGAGAGAGAGAGAGAGAGAGAGAGAGAGAGAGAGAGAGAGAGAGAGAGAGAGAGAGAGAGAGAATCACAAATTTCAGGTTCTTTGACAAAGATCTGGTGATCCCTCCTGTGGCACTATTGGGGGAAGGGGGGGGGGGGGCTCTTTCAGTATGGATAACTACCTCACCTTTTGGGAATTCGGACGAGAAGTTAAAGTTTTCCATCACTCCTTTTGTGTCTTTTTTCCCCCTAACCTGTCTATCATCTCATTTATTAATTTGTCTGCGTCCATATATCCCAGTCCATTCTCCTTCCATTTTTTCAAGCAAACCTTGCAAGTATTTTCTTTTCATACACACTATGGTAGTCTGCTTGTATTTTGTTCAGGCGAACAGTAATCGCTGGGATAGGCGCAGAATGTCTAGTAGGCTGTGTTAGTTATCCACGTGGCATTGGTTGTACATTGAGGCATTAAGTAGGAGGATTTAAGTTGACTGGTTGATGTCCTCAGCATGGCCTGGTTTTGATGGCCAAAGATCAAAAGGACTAGCAAAAACAATACTGCAAAGCACTGTCCAAGGAGACAGAAAAAGAGGCAGACAGGCCTAGAACTCAACAAAACTTCGAGAGAGGCAGAACAGAGAGAGGAATGGATGGAACTGGTTGTCAAGTCTTTAGGGGTACCCCCACGGTCGCCAGACTAAGGGATAGATAGATAGATGAAAGAAAACGATTTAGGTACTCTGCTTTTTAAGGGGGGGGGGTCCTGCTCGGTGGTGTTGGTTGATGGAATTAGTATTGGTTTTGAACTAAGATGAAAATTGTTGGGGTGGCTGTAATTGAAGAGGATGACAGCCCTGATATTGCCTTTGTGGTGGATGAGGCTATAACTGATTTCAACTCAACTGTCTCCATCGCCGCTGTCGTTGGTAGGAGCTCCACATAATGCCACCAGAGTTCGCCATCTTTCTCTGTCTTTGCTGAGTTCTACCATCTCCTGTAGCCCTCCCAGACCACTGATCTCAGTGATGTTGGCAGTGTAGGATGTTGGTGGTCTGCCTCTTTCTTTTCCTTCTGCCCGCAACCTTACCTTGGAGAACTGACGTCATCGGATTTGTCAGCGAACATTAGTTTTCGTACTGAGAGTTTGTCAAGAATGCTTTTCTTGTTTGACCATATTTTGATTCTTAGAAATCGCTTGTAGACCCATATTTCGGATGCGTTTTATTTATTTGTTGTAATCTCTTTTCCATTTCCGTAGTCCCCAGGCTTCTGACCCATACGGCAATACAGGCCAAATTAGTGTTTTGACAAAGCAGGTACCAGTACAGGAAAAGCAGAAGTGACTAAGAACACCGCGGAGTTTCAAAAGCCTAGTTAAGAACCTCAAAATACAGTTTGAGCTATCTGATGTGAAGAGGCGTGCATTGCTGCTTGTCATCTTTATTGAAAGGAAACCCCAAAGAGCTCAGAAGGTATGCACGCGATCGCAAGCTTCTTTGATGAGCAAAAGTATCAAGACCGGCAAACTCCTTATGCCAGAATGTCGAAGCCTTGGCCTGAAAAACAAGCAAACTAACTTCCTGTTCTTCCTCCTTCCCCCATCTCCTCTGTATGAGATAAATATTCGTCTATGCACTGTCCTTTTTGTGGAGATGTATTATGATTAACTTGAAGAACAAGAGATATTTTAGAAAATG
>CM060329.1:47638781-47646281 GCA_030674155.1 Stramonita haemastoma
CTGCCTTAATCGTAAACAAAAATGATCGCATACACAACAATCTCATTATTGGTGAACCTGGAAGCTCTAGCCGAGGAAGGAAAAAAATAAGTAGGTAAAATGCTACGTTTTAGCTTGACTTATATTCCTGTTGGCCCAGGCCAAAAGCTGTGTCAGTTATTGATGTCAGATAGGCCTACACTGCAATGTTGATATGTTGTAAAAAGGTGTTTTTCAGATTGCCCTCAGCCATGACAAGCTCTTAACCTAACAACCTGCACTCTCCTTTACAGGAACAAAAATCCCCCGAAGTCGGAGTATGGCTGCCTATACGGTGAGGTATTTAAAAACAATCATACACGCAATCTTCTCATTCAATGTGCAATTTCAGTCTCACTTTGATTCCCAGGTGGGATGAGTGAGTCAGAGTGCACATTCTGGGTGACCCCCAGAGTGTTAAGCTGGGGAACGCACAACAACAACAACAACAACATAATATTCCTTTGACGAAAAACTACAGGATTTACTTGCCTTGCGGGCTTTTCTTCGAGGTTTCCTGGAAACGCCATTACATAATCTGAAACATAAAAATAGATAGATACAACAAATCGATAGAACAACATCGAGAGCAAATGTACAGACCGCTTAACCACATATCTAGACTCTCAGCGCTTCAAAAACAGAGAAATTCAATTTCGATCTAAACACACACACACACACACACACACACACACACACACCCCACACACACACACACACACACACACACACACACACACACAACACACACATGCATGCATGCATGCATGCATGCATGCACATACACACGTACACACACAGACGCATACCCATACACACACACACACAACACAACACACACACACGCACGCGCACACACTCACACACACACACACACACCTACCACCCACCCACCCAAACACCCCCCCCCCCCCCCCCCCCCCCCCCACACACACACACACACACACACATACACTAACACACCACACACACACACACTCACACAAACACACGCACACAAACACACACAACACACAAAAAAAACACCACACACCTATCCACCCTCCACCCCCCCCCCCCCACCACACACACACACACACTACGGTAAAACCTAAACGGACACTCTTCCCACACGAACTCTACCCCATACCTGTAAGGCAGCACAAAAGGAGGTTCATCACCCATGCTGGAGACACCATGGCTGTCAGTGCAGGCAATCCTTGCAGGAACACCGTCCTCTCTCTTCCAGTCTGAAAATAATGTGTTTATATCAATTCAAGTCATTTTTTTTAATTATTATTATTCTTTTATATCGAGGATAATGGGATAAGCTCTTATGTGCTTTTTTTCATCCAGTCCCCGTGTGTATGCAGTTGTGTAAATATTGTCATAAGTTCCTATCAGCACACAATGGCCTACTCTTACGAAAAAGCGAAACAGGATTTAACGTATGCGAAAGATGTTCTGCGTGCGTTGGCACACGGGGCCTCGGTTTACAGTCTCATCCGAAAGACTTTTGGGGAGAGTGGAGTCAGCACTGATGTTAACTCCAGGGAAAAGTCGCCTGAAACTATAAAAATCATGATTATTGCAGGTGGCACTCCACAATAATTACTTAAAGAGGTAAAGGTGTTCCATAACCTATGTGCTCGTAGGGGAGCGAGGTGTGAGAGACCTCAGCTTCTCTAGGGCCAGCATATTGAGGGCGGCGCCCATCTCCTCATCTTCAATACTTTACCTTCCCTGACCCCAAAGAAGGCAGGTACCCATTTACAGCTGGGGGGGGGGGGGGGACTGGGGGACTGTACTGAAGCCAAGGTGCGCAAACGGTCACCCATCCACTTGGTAACCATATTCAACGCTGCTTAATCTTAGCTTGGGGAAAGCGAGTGCTCTGACCACTGAGCTATCCAGCCCACTTAGAGACCAAAGTATTTAAAATAAAAAAAAGAAAGAAAATAGATTGATTAATTGAAGAGGTTTTTATTGCCATCCGGCCCTTGCCCTGAGAAGGGATTTTTCTTGTTAATAATCACAACTAATAAAGGTAATAGAGGATAGAAGGACTAATGAATAAACAAGAGAAAAAAAACCAAATAAACACCATTACAGCACAGAATTTATTAAAGAACAGAAGAAAGACAAGCAGTAATGAATTGAAACAAACTGACAAAGTTAGACAGCAAGCAAACAAGCAGGCAAACAAACAAACATAAAACTGAAGGGAAAAAAAGCAAAACAAAATAGGAACCAAAATGTCGACCTCAAAATCAGACACCAAAGAAAGTTATCCCAATCCATTCCACTCCAAACTGACTGGCACACACAGACAAAATGGCCTACTCTTCCGAAAGACAAAACAGGTTTTAGCGGTTGTGCAAGATGTTCTGCGTGCGTTTGCACACGGGACCTCGGGTTATAGTCTCATCAAGGAACTTTTTTTTTTTGGGGGGGGGGGGGGATGGAGTCGGCACTGATTAACTTATTGCAGCGAATAGAATCATTTCCCCATGAAAGGTTGTTTCGGTGGTGGCTCAAGCCCTAGCCATCAGATCACAATCGCAATACTGACCACACGGCCAATCTGGACCCCCCCCCCCACCACCACCACCACCAAAGTGAGGGGAAAAAATCAGATGAGGCTTACAACTAACACTGAAATGTAAACAAAACAAAACACAGCCAATATAAACATCAACTTACAGCAGTCTACAGACAGATGTCAACTAACCAATGATCGAGAGGAAACGAAAAAAAGGAAAAAAAAACAAAACAAAAACAGATCAGTATATCGATATAGGCTACATATCTCAGGTGGATAAACTCAGCTAGAACTGTAAAACTGTTTACTGTCAAAAACTGAAACAATATATCATTTTGATGATAACTTCAGTCATATGTAGGCTGTCTCCGTTCTGTCATAAAAAGAATATACCATAATTCAGTGTTTTTAAAAAAACACGACAGAAATAAAGAAAAAAAAAAAAGAAAAAAGAAACATACTAACCCACACAGCCTGTACTTCTTTAATAAAACAGCAGTCTTCAGTTACGGTTTCCCCCCAGCGAAAAAGAAACAAAAAATCGCCTGCAAGTTAAATTCTGCACAGCAAAACCACGGCCAACCTATTATAAGTCTACGATATACATGCAAGTTGTCAGCATTGAGAGGTACGCTAGAT
Source organism: Stramonita haemastoma (assembly GCA_030674155.1). Lineage (NCBI taxonomy): Eukaryota > Metazoa > Mollusca > Gastropoda > Neogastropoda > Muricidae > Stramonita > Stramonita haemastoma. The sequence goes on from CM060329.1 coordinate 47,641,960, forward strand.
CATAGATCATAGATCGAATACTTGCTCTAAAGTATGTAAAGCCACAAAGTCTTACGACAGCTTAATGCATGCTTGCAACGCGGCACGGACGGTGCAGATAGTCAGCTTATTGCCCAATCACTCTCAAAAGTCTATTCTTGGGAGTTAATTGTGATGATAAGGCCTATCATGTGATGAAGACGACTAAACGTCCGTGTACACGCACGCACGCACGCGCGCATGCACGCACGCCACACACACAACACACACACTGCTTCTTTGGATTGTTGCGCGCGCGCGCGCGCGTGTGTGTGTGTGTGGTGTGTGTGTGTGTGTGTGTGTGTGTGTGTGTGTGTGTGTGTGTGTGTGTGTGGTTTCATTTCTCTCTCTCTCTCTCTCTCTCTCTCTCTCTCTCTCCTCCTCTCTCTCTCTCTCTCTCCTCTCTCTCTCTCTCTCTCCTCTCTCTCTCTCTCTCTCTATATAATATATATATATATATATATTATTTATATATATTTATATATATTTATATATTATATATATATATAGGAAAGGATGACAAAATTCACAAAACTGTATGCACATGGGGACTGGATGTAAAATGAAGCACATGAGTGCTTATTCCATTATCCTCGAAAAAAACAAATAAAGAATGACCAGGTAAATAGGTTACCCCTCCTTTCCTCCTCCTAAATACATAATACAGAGATACAACTTAGAACAACAGCAGTAACAGGGAAAGACAATAATAGTTGACAAAATGTGACAAAAGGCCGGTTTTGGTCCCGTCCTACCCCGACTTTTGCACAGAAACAGAGCCCATGGCACCCCCACAGTGTTCCATTGTATCATACACACTTTTCTAGCGTCTTTAATATGTGTGGCGCCGGACTTGTGGCGACACTACTGCCGCCAAGAGGGCCACCCGGCTTGAATAGAGCACAGTTTGTCGCAACGAAAGCTGGTACAATGTATGCAATAATACGTCGTAGTGCCCATAATGATAATGATAATAGACAATATGATGCACTACAGCAAAGTGCAGGGCCGCTGCCACATGTACAAAGAAAAAAAATGCACACACAAACACGAGTGCGCGCACGCATACGCGCGCGCATACACACCCCTCAAAGACTAAGCTAGGGCTCATTTCGAAAAGATGTTACAAAAGGCCGGTTTTGGTCCCGTCATAACCCCGACTTTTGCACAGTAATAGAGCCCGCAGCATCGAGAGAGGGCTCCACTGTATGCATACTCACTTTACTAGCATCTTTAATATGCGTGGCGCCGGACTTGTGGCGACACCAACGCCTCCAAAAGGGCTGCCTGGTTTGAATAAAGCAAAGTTTGTCGGAACGAAAGCTGGTACAATGTGTGTAATAATACTTCGTAGTGCCAATAATAATAATAATAATAATGGACAATATGATGCACTACAGCAAAGTGCAGGGCCTCCGCCACATGCACAAAACACAAAAAAAACCCGCAAATGCCAACACAACGATTTTGCTCTTGTTTGGGGGGGGGGGGGGGGGTGCGTTTGTTTTTTGTTTTTGTTTTTTGGTTTGTTTGGCTCGTATTTTGGGTTTTTTTTTGTTTTGGTTTGGTTTTTTTTTGGGGGGGTCGTTTTGGGGCAGACCTATGAGGTTCACCAGTTGTGAGATTTTGTGTATGCCTCTATTTTGATGGTCCGCCATTGTTCAATCTCATTGGCGTTGTGCAGCAGCTTAAGCTACAATAATTACTGTGCACCTCAAAAACGCTGGGTCCTAGCTATTAACAAAAGAAAACACACAAAAAAACCTAAACAAATAAACAAAAAACCGCATTAAATAGCATTCAATCCAAGGGAAAATACACGTGCAGAATCAGTCTTTTTTTTTACACGAGTTTCTTCCCTTTAACTGTCAACCGCTTTGTGCAAGCCTGCTTTTGGACTTTTTTATTTTTTATTATTTTTGTATTTGTTTGTTTGTTTGTTGATGGGTTGGGGTTTTTATGCATCACATGAGTCAACACTCTCTGCTACTAAAAGAAGCATGAATGTGATTTTTTCTTGTGGATTAGCTGATGGATACTGACACCTTGCTAAGATATATTCTGTTGTATTCTACTTCCAAACAATGGTGTTATTTATTCCACGTTCCCACTGGCCTACTCTTCTGAAAAGCGGAACAGGTTTTGACATGTGGCAAGATGTTCTGTCTGCGTTTGCTCAGGGAATCTTGTATAGTTTCAGATAAGCCTGGATGTTAAAAGGTGGGGTTGTTGTTGCTGTCGTTGTTTGTTGTTGTTGTTGTTTTAGCATTCACTGACTTATTTCAAGGCAAAACACAAAACACTGAGTGAGATATGTATATAGACACATATGTTTGTTAATCCTAAGAGTGATTAAAATGAACTTTGATATATCATAATATGTTTGGCTCTATCAATTTGACAGTGCTATAATTACATATATATTTTTTTAATATGGGCAAAATAGCATGTCACAGTATTGTCAAGATGTGATATAGACTGCAACCCCATTCACACTCTCTTAACTTTCGCCTATAACGCCTCTGATTTGACACACCGTACATCCTGGGTGTTCAGCCACCCATGGTTTTTGACAAGCCACTAACCTTATACCGTACATCCTGGGTGTACAGCCACCCATGGTTTTTCACAAGGCACAAACCTTTTACCATGCCTAAACAAAAGCTGGTACAGTATAACGCAATAATATGTAGTAGTACACATAATAATAATGATAATATACAGTATACAATATGATGCATGCAATGTGCAGGACCACCGCCACATGCCACATACACGAGAAAAAACGCACACACAAACACTAGCACATGCATGCATGCATCACGCACACACTACCCTCCAAAATAAGGCACATTTCAAGAAGATGTGACCAAAATAGAGCCGGTTTGAGTCCCATTCTTCCCTGACTTTTGCACAGTAACAGAGTCCAGGGTACCAAGGGAGTGCTCCACGGTATGCATACACACTTTGCTAGCATCTTCGATATGCTGGCTGGTGTTGTGGTGACACCAGAGCCCCCAAGAGGGTCCCTTGGCTTGAATAGAGCAAGTTTGTAGGAATGAAAGCTGGTACAATGTACAATGTACGCAATAAACCTAGTTGTATAGATAATAATAACGATAATATACAATGTGATGCACCACAGCAAAGTGCAGGGTCATAGCCATACCACACACGCAAGAAAACTGAAACACAAACACGGGCTCGTGCATATGTGCACGTGCATAACCTCCCCCTCCCAAAGAATTAAGGCACAATTTGAGAAGATAATTATGTTAAAAGAAGGGCCTGTTTCAGTCCTGTCCTACCCCGACTTTTGCACAGTAATAGAGCCCAGGGCACCAAAAGAGTGCTCTACTGCATACATACACACTTAAATAGCATCTTTGATATGCATGGCATCGGTCTTGAGACACCAGAGCCCCAGAGAAATGTGCCTCATTTTTGCAGGGGGAGGGGGGTGGTATGCGTGGGTGTATGCATGTGCAAGCTTGTGTTTGTGTGTGCATTTTTATGTGTGTTGCATGTGGCGTTGGCCCTGCACTTTGCTGTGTGTATCATAATGTATAATTATTATTATTATTATTATTATTATTATTATTATTATTATTATTATTATTATTATTATTATTATTATTATTATTATTATTATTATAAATCATTTTTTATTATTATTATTATTATCATCATCATCATCATCATCATCATCATCATCATCATCATCATCATCATCATCATCATCATCATCATCATCATCATCATATATTATTATTATGTGTAATACTATGTATTTCTGCCTACATGTTGTTACTCATATCAAAGATGCTAGTAAAATATGTATGTGTTCAGTAGAACACTCTTGTTGCTGTAGGCTCTTTTACTGTGCAAAATTTGGGGTAGGACGGGACTCACACTGGTCTTTTGTCCCATTTTTTTCATATGCACCTTAATCTTGGGGGGAGGGGGGGGGGAGTATACCCATGTCCAATGGTGTGTTCTGTTTGTGAGTTTTTTTTTCTCTGTTGTATGCCTATTGCAGCTGCCTTGCACTTTGCTGTGGTGCATCATATTGTATATTATCATTATTATTACGTGTAATACCATGAAACGTTGCGTTTGCTGTACCCGCTTTCATTCAGACGGACTTGCAATATTCAAGCCAAGCTGCCCTCTTGGGAGCTGTGGTGTTGCCACAATAAAAGTGCTACCCCAAAGATATTTTTAAAAGTATGTATGCATACAGTAGTGAAATCTCATGGTGCCGTGGGCTCTGTTACTGTGCAAAAGTCGGGATAGGACGGGAT
>CM060329.1:47651281-47653134 GCA_030674155.1 Stramonita haemastoma
ACAGCGATCTTGGTGTCCGTAAACACCACCACCTACAGCGATCCTGGTGTCCGTCAACACCACCTACAGTGATCCTGGTGTAAACACCACCACCTACAGTGATCCTGGTGTCCGTAAACACCACCACCTACCGTGATCCTGGTGTCCGTAAACACCAGCCCCTACAGCGATCTTGGTGTCCGTAAACACTACCACCTACAGCGATCTTGGTGTCCGTAAACACCACCTACAGTGATCCTGGTGTCCGAAAACCCCATCACTAACAGTGATCCTGGTGTCTATAAACACCAGCCCCTACAGCGATCCTGATGTCCGTAAGCACCACCTACAGTGATCCTGGTGTCCGAAAACACCATCACTAACGGTGATCCTGGTGTCTGTAAACACCACCATCTTCAGTGATCCTGGTGTCTGTAAACACCACTACCTACACAGGCTCTGAGACAGAAGTCACGAGGGATTGGGACTCTTGTCCCCTCTCACATGTTCGCAGCATTTCCTTAGGCTCCTTCCTTCCCATATTTTATTCCACGCGGGTCCTAATCTGGCGAGTGGTCGTATGGGTCATATTCTGAGTTCTCCTGTGTGGCGAGGAGTCATCATATGGATCATCTGAGAATCTTATCCTAGAAAGCCATCATGTGGATCACCCGGGAGCCATCTCCTCAAAAATGAGGCCATGGTCTGGAAAGCTGACATCAAAATATGCCCAGGACGTGTAAGTATATAGGAAGGGTGCAGCTGTAGTGGAAAACTGACTTCATCCAATGCTTGGGACGTGTAAGTATATGTGTCCAGCTATAGTGGAACGACTTTATTATACATGATTCAGGTGTCGGGGTGTTTAGCTAAGCCTTTGAGTAAAATATAGTCTGCTTTTGGTTAAGCACGATGAGTCATTTAGTTTTTTGTTTTAATTGTAAAGACTGTGTTTTGAATTGTTTGCTGCTTACTGTTTTGGAAGAATGCTTCCATGCTTGGAATTTATTCACAAAAAAACATGCGCAGAAATAGTGTAATTGATAACTTTGTTTTAGAATTTATTCAAAAATAAATATATCGAAATCGCGTACCCCCCCCCCCCCCCCCCCCCCCCCGCCAAACACACACACACACACACACACACACACACACACACACACACACACACACCACACACACAACTCACACACACCACACACACACACACACACACACACACACACACACACACACACACACACACACACACACACACACACACACAGAGAGAGCACGCAGTCTTACTGATGATGACTGTCTGCTTTCAGGGGCTGTAGGTCTGGAATCAAGGGCCAGTGACCTAACCTGACAGTGATGTGCGAGGGCAGTCATATGTGTTCCGCCTTTTCTACAAGGGGAGGGGACAACACGGCAAACCATCGAGGACAACACGGCAAATCATCGAGGACAACATCGAAGACAACTTGGCAAATCGAGGACAATAAGGCAAATTATCGAGGACAACATGGCAAATCATGGAAGACGTATCCTTCGTGGTTAACTTTTTTTTATCTTTCAATATATTGGTTTTAGAAAATTGCTTGTACATGTTACATTCTGCAGGCAAGACCAGAAGAAGAAAAAATTTACACCTTTTTTTTTTTTAATGAACCAGATTTTATGTTTAGAATTTTTTCTTGTTAGACTTGTGATAATGTTTTTTAAATTTCTTTTTAATTTATGACTCGGGTCATTTTTTTTTTTTAAATGTCCTCGTGAAGCCTTTGATGCTCCATCAATCCTTGGACTCACTTTTTGTGATGCTTTGAAGTAGTTGTTTCTTTTATTTTTCAAAGATGATGGGTGCAGATAAATAATAGTTTGTGATAGTA
>CM060329.1:47675734-47677123 GCA_030674155.1 Stramonita haemastoma
CCGCCCCGACAAACAGACAGACAAAAACAAACAAAAAAAACCCCGAACCCCCCGACAGAGAGGGGGCGAGGGGGGAAAAAAGAGAAAGAAAAAAAAGAGGGAAGGGGGAAAAAGGGGGGGCCAATTAGAGAAAAAGCCGAAGAAATCCCAAACCCCCCGGGGCCCAGCTCTCCCCTTCCCCCTTTCTCATCAATTATACAACCCCCCGGGGCCTAAAGGGGGCAAAAAGAAGAGAGAGAGAAGAAAAGGGAGAGAGAGAAGAGAAGAGGAAAAAGAGAGAGAGAGAGAGAGAGGAGAGAAGGAGAGAGAGAAAGAGAAAAAAAAAGAAAGAGAGAGAGAGAGAGGGGGGGAGGAGGGGAGGAGGAGGAAAAGGAAGGGTGGCCCCAACCCCGGCCCCCCCCAAAGAGCCCCCGAAGGAAACAGGGGGTTTTTTGGGGGGGTTTGGGGGGGGAAAAAAATCCCCCCCCTCCCCCCCCCCGCCCCCCCCCCGCCCAGCCCCACCGAGGATTTTGGGCCCCGGCCCCCGGCCCCCGGGGAAAGGAGCCCCCCCCCCGAACCCCCCCCAAAAAACCACACACACACACACCCCCCCCCCCAACCCCAAACCCCCCACAAAACCCACAAAAAACACACCCCCACACCACCCCCACACACCCACCCCCCCACAAACCCCCCCCCACACACACACAAAACCCCCCACACACCCAGAAAGGGAAAACCCGGTTCCCCCCCAAACCAATTCTTTTCCCTTTCTTCCTTTTTTCTTTTCCCCTCCCCCACCCCTGCCCCCCCCCCCCCCCCCCAACCCCCCCCCCCCCCCCCCCCCCTCCTTTCAAGTCTATTTTTTCCTTTTTTTCCTTAAACAAAAAAAATTTTTGGGGGAAAAAAAAAAACAATTTGCTGTTAAAAAGCTCCCCCGCAGTCTTTTTCCTTCCCCTTCCCTCGCTTCCCCAAACACTATGTTTTCGGGGTGGGGGTTTTTTTTTTCTTCTTTCGGGTTTACTTTCCTTTTGCAAAAACCGTTCGATTTGTTTTTTCCCCTCTCTGTCCGTCTCTGTCTCTCTGTAATCCGTCTCTTTTTTCTCTCCCCTCTCGCTGTCATCTTTTTTCCCCCTCCTTCCCCCCTTCCCGGCCCCCGTCTCGCCCCTACTCCGACCCCCCTGTCCCCCATCTCGTCCCCCTCTGGCTGTCTGCTGTCTGTCTGTCTTCTTTTTTGCCCCCTGTCAAAACCCATCTAAAATAAAATATCTTTTTCATATTGACTTTTTTCAAACTGTTTAAAAGGGGGGAAAACCCTTTTTCTTTTCCAAGGGGGGGGGGGAAGGGGGGGGGGGGGGGCTGCATGCCCCCAAAAATTAAAATTCTTTTTTTTATTTTTTTTTTTTTTCC
>CM060329.1:47677223-47682223 GCA_030674155.1 Stramonita haemastoma
AGACACGGCGCGCGTACAAAAACCACACCAAACACACACACAAAAAAAACCAGACCAGACACACAGACACACAGACACACAACACACACAACACACAGACACACAAAAAATACAAACAACACACGCACACACACACACAAAACACAACACACAGACAGACAGCAGACACCCCACACACCACACACACCCCACCACACCCCCACACCACCACACACACAAAAACAAACACACAACACAAAGGACTCAGAGATCACGCAACATAACGAAATTTATATATCCTAAAAGGAATTTGGGGACAATCTAAGCGCCAGGGAAGGGGGGGGGGGGGGGGGGGCAGTATAAAGGGGCCAAAGGTGAAGAGGAACATAGGTCCGGGAACGGGGTATAAAGAAAGGCCGGGGGGGTTGGGGGGCTAAAGGTTCTTCCAACCTATGCGGTCTTTTGGGAGCCAATGTCAAAGACCTCAGCTTCTTCCGGGGGCCAGCGTATTGAGGGGGGGCCCCCCACCTCCTCTCTCCTTCGCTGCTAACCTTTCCCACCCTAAAGAGGGCAGGTACCCATTTACAGCTGTGTGAACTTGGGCACTGCACTGAAGCCAAGGGGTACAAAAGGTCGCCCATGTACTTGGTACCGCGGTCGATGCTGGTTAACCATAGCTTGGGGAAAGCTCTGACCATTTAGCGATGCCGTCCCCCGACCAACACACGGCACACGCGCGTGTGCACACACACACACACCACACACGCACGCACGACCACACACACACACACACACACACACTTCTACTACTATCTATCTATCTATCTATCTATCTATCTATCTACTATCTATCTATCTACTACTATCTATTCTATCTATCTATCTATCTAATTAATATAATATAAATGTATATTATACATGTATATATATGTACATATATATGTACAATATAGTATAAAGTATATACATAATACATACACACACATACACCATACCCAACATACATTCATACATATACACACATACAATATACAAACAAACATACAACATACATACATACATACATACATACATACATACATACAACATACATCATACATACTACATACATATATACATACATACACCATACATATAATATATATATATATATATATAATATAATATATATATAATTTTATATATACAAATATATATACATTATATTATACATGTATATATAGTACATATAAATGGACATAAATGTATATGTTTATACATACATACAACACCATACACGCATACACGCAACATACATTCATACATAAACACACATACATACAATACTACATACTACATACATAAAAATACATCATACATACATACATACATACATACATACAAACAAAACATACATACATACATACATACATACATACATACATACATACATACATTAAATAAATATAATAAATATAATATATATATATATAATATATACATGTATAATATATACATATAATTTACATGTAATATATTACAGATATATTACAAAATGTAATATATACAAAATACATCATACATACATACATACATACATACACACATACACCATACACGCATCATACATTCATACAAATACACCATACACGCATACACGCCAACCACCATACACCATACACGCATACACCATACATACATACATACATAATACATCATACATACATACATACATACATACATACATGCATGCATCATGCATACAAACAACATACATACATACTACATACTACAACGACATACATACGTACATAAATACAAACGACATACTACATACGTAACATACATACAACATACATACATACATACATACAATACATACATACATACAAACAACAGACAGAACAGACAGACAACATACATACATACTCACCATGCATACATACATACATACATACATACATACATACATACATACATACATACATACATACATACATACCATCATACATACATACACACATGCACACCATGCATCACACGTATACATCAACATACATACATCATACATACATACATACATACATACATACATACATACATACATACATACATACATACATACATACATACATAGCGTACATAGCGTAGATACATACACACACACACACACACAACACATACAACATACATACTACATACTACACAATACAACGTATACGAACGTAACGAACTTACGTACGTACGTACGTACGTACGTACGTACGTACGTACATACATACATACATGCATACATACATACATACAATCATACATACATACATACATAACATACATACACATAACATACATACATACATACATACATACATACATACATACATACATATCATCATCATACACCATATACACCACCATCCACACCATCCATCCATACCCATCCATCCACATCCATCCATCACCATCCACTACACCTACTACATACATACATACATACAACATACAAACATACACAACATACATACATACATACATACATACAACACATAACATAATACATACATACATACATACAACATACAAATACATACATACATACACACACACATACACACATACATACACACATACATACATACATACATACATACATACATACATAACATACATACATACATACATACATACATACATACATCCATAATAATCATACATCATACATACATACATACATACATACATACATATCATACATACATACATACATACATACATACATACATACATACATCATACAACACACACACACACACACACACAAAAACACACACAAATACCCCCCCCCCCCACACACACACACAACCCCCCCCCCCCACACACACACATACTTCCCTCCTGGCATGGTTCTAGAGAGAAAAAAAGCTGCTCCAAGTCTTCAAGACGCCTTCAGAGCACCACGGGGCCTTTTAAGGTCTCAGCGCCAAGACTTCTCCTGCTACACCCTCCCCCTATCCCCACCCCCTCCAACACACACACCCTCACTATCCACCACACCACCACCACCACCACCATCGCCATCGACCCAACGACCACAGTCGTCATACTATTGATTGGTACAGACACCACCACAGCTTCTGCCGCTGCCCACGAGGAAAAAACAGAGAGAGAGAGAGAGAGAGAGAGAGAGAAGGAGAGAGAGAGAGAGAGAGAGAGAGAGGGGGGAGGAGGGAGGGAGGGGGAGCAGAGAGAGAGAGGGGGGGGAGGGGGAGAGAGAGGAGGGAGGGAGAGAGAGAGAGGGGGGAGAGAGAGAGAGAGAGAGAGGGAGGGGAGAGAGAGAGAGAGAGAGAGAGAGAGGGAGGGAGGGAGGGAGAGAGGGAGAGAAGGAGGGAGGGAGGGAGGAGAGAGGGAGATGAAGGGAGAGAGAGAGAGGGAGGGAGGGGGAGAGAGAGAGAATCCCAAGAAGAGAGAGAGAGAGAGGAGAGAGAGAGAGAGAGAGAGAGAGAGAGAGAGAGAGACAGACAGACAGACAGACAGACAGACAGACAGAGAGTGACAGAGAGAGACAGAGAGAGACAGAGAGACAGAGAGAGAGGGGCTGAAGAGAAAATGAAAAGGGAGTGGCAGGGGTGGGTGGTGGTGGTGGTAGTAGTGATGCTGGTGGTGGTGGCGAGCATGGATGGGGGTGGGGGTGAGGGGAAGGGAAGGGAGGGTAAAGATGGAGGGGGGGGAGAGTCAGTACATGATCAGAATGAGGTGAGGGGAGATGGAGGGAGGGGAAGGAGTATAGTGATGGGGTGGAATGATGATGACGTGCCAGAGAGAATGGTGGGTGGTGGTGGTGGTGGTGGTGGTTGCGGAGTAGGGGAAGGGAAGGAGAGAGGGAGGGAGAGAGGGAGGGTGGCGGTAGGTAGGTTGTGGTGGGAGGGAGGGGCACCTCCGTTCTTCACACTCGTCCCTTGCTGTTAATTACATTTGCATGTCAGGCTGGAAGTAGTGGAAAAGGGAGAAAAGAGGAGGAGGAGGAGGAGGAGGAGGAAGAGGAGGAGAGGAGGAAGAGAGGAGGAGGAAGAAGGCAGAGGGTGGTATACAGTTGGAAGTATAGTAGTGGTGGTTAGTAGTCCCTGTTGCGCACACTACTCCTCACCCCTCCCATCCTACCCCACCCCAAACCCAACCCCAACCCTGCCCTTCCCTCCCTCCAATCCACCCAACCTCATCCACCCCACCCACCCCCCCCCACCCCACCCCACCCTCATTCGTCACCACAGTAGAAGAGTACGACTACCAACAACAAGTAGGTGACCACACCACCACCACCACCCACCACCACCACCACCAACCACCACCCACCACCACCACACCACCACCACTGCCACCACCTTCACATCCATCATCACTATTATCACCACCACCACCATCATCATCACCATTCCCCCCCCCCCACCAGCCTAACCATCGTCACCACCCCTACCACCACCACCACTACTACCTACCTACCTTAGCTGACCTACTACCTATCACCCTACCTTACCTACCTACCTACACCTACCTTCCTACCTACCTACCTACAACCTACCTACCACTACCTACCTATCCTACCTACCTACCTACCTACCTACCTACCTACCTACCTACCTACCTACCTACCTACCTAACCTACCTACCTACCTACCTACCTACCTACCCTACCTACCTACTATAAGCCTACCTACTTACCATACCTACCTACCTTACCTACCTATCTTACTACCTTATCTGCCTACCTCCCTCCTTACCCCCCTTCCCTTCCTCCTCCCTCCTCCCTTACCTACCTACCCACCCACGTACCTTCTCTCTCCCTCCCTCCATAGTACCTACCCACCTACCTCCCTCCCTCCTTCCATACCCCCCCCCCCCCCCTCTATCTCTCCACCCCCCTCCCACCTCTAAATCCCTCTTCTGCCCCCCCCCTCCCTGTCCCACGCCCTCCCTCCCTTCTCCCCCTCTTCTTCATGTCTCCTGTAGTGTCTCTGTACTGTCACAGCTTATTTCTGCCAAGGTTG
>CM060329.1:47687223-47694723 GCA_030674155.1 Stramonita haemastoma
TTGACTTTGACTTTCACACACACACACACACACACACACACACACACACACACACACACACACACACACACACACACACACACACACACACAACACACACACCCCGCTTTTCTGAAGAGTATGCCATTGTATGCCGGTGGGATCGGATGACAACATTTACAAAACTGCACACACAAGGGGAATAGATGAAAAAAAGCACATAAGTGCTTATTCCATTATCCTCGAAATAAAAGAATGATTAAATAAAAATCCACGTACTAGAATAAAATGGTGTTAATTAAAGTTTTTTTCTTTTAAAGTTGTTATAGTAAAAAATAAATCATGTAAGAACGATCTAATTAGGGTTAGTCTAAGTCCTTAACTGTGTGTTATTTTAATGTTCATTTGTTTTTATTGTTCACCAGGTCCCCAATGGCAGCGTAAGTTTGCATGAAACTGTTTATTGTGAACTGGTGTCTTGCAACTAAACTAACGTTATGGCACGCAAACTGGTGTTTATTTGCACGTGAACTGGTGTCTTGCAAGGAAACTAACGTTATGGCACGTAAACTGGTGTCTATTTGCATGTGAACTTGTGTCTATTTGCATGTGAACTGGTGTCTATTTGCATGTGAACTGGTGTCTGTTTGCAAGTAAACTGACATATTTGTTTTTGAAGGGGTTGTTTTTGCAAGTAAACTGACGTCATTGCACGTAAACTGGTGTCTATTTGCATGTGAACTGGTGTCTATTTGCACTTGAACTGGTGTGTATTTGCGCTTGAACTGGTGTCTATTTGCAAGTAAACTGACATATTTGCATGTGAAGGGGTTGTTTTTGCAAGTAAACTGACGTCATTGCACGTAAACTAGTGTTCGTTTGCATGTGAACTGGTGATTTTTTAATTTTTATTTTTAAAAATAGGTTTAAAAAAAAGTAAATTGACTTTTTTCATTTAAATTGGTGTCTGCGTTTGAACTGATTAAACAATTTATTTTGCAGGTATATTGATTTTTTGCACATAAACTGGTGTCCATTTGCATGTGAACTGGTGTCTTTTGGGACAGTAACTGTTGTCTTTTAGGATTTTGGCTGGTGTCTTTTTGGATATAACCTAATGGCGTTTAAAAAAACAAAACATTTAATGTCGTTTTGCATGCAAACTGGCGTTGTTTTCGACATTAACTTAACTGGTTTTTCTTGTGCATGAGCTGGTGTCCTTTTGCAAGTGTACTGGTGGGAAATTTTGTCACGTGAGCTGGTTTTTCTGGTCACGTGAAAGGGTGTCTCTTTTTTAACAAAAAAGGCTAGTGTTTCTGCACATATATAAAGTGGTGTATATTTAGGACGTGAACTGGTGTCTTTTTGCATGCAGTTTGTGTGTCTTCTTTTGCATGTTGGTTACAGTTTCTCTGCACACGAATCGGTGTGTGTGTTTGCACGTGAATGAGCATGTCTCTGCACATGAAGTGGTTGTCTCTTATTGCAGGCACTGGTGTGTCTTTTCTTATGGATCATGTCCATTTGCACGTGACGTGATGTGTCTTTGCACGTAAACTGGCGTGTGTCTTTGCACCTGAAGTGGTGTCTTTTTACACATGAACTGTTGTGTCTTTGCACATAAACTGGTGTCTATTTGCACGTGAACTGGTGTCTGTTTATACATGAACTGGTGTGTCTTTGCACTTGAACTGGTATCTGCTGACACACACGTGTGTGTGTGTATGTGTGTGTGTGCGTGCGTGCGTGCGTGCGTGTGTGTGATTCTAAAATCTGTTAATCTGTTGAGAATGGTTGCGCACGCGTGTGAATGTTATGAATGCAAGCGCCTTTATTTCTTCACTTTACAAGATTCAGCATTGTAAAAATTCCATATGATGATGATAATGATAATGATGATGATTATGTTTATGATAATAATAATGATAATAATAATAATAATAATAATAATAATAACAATAATAATAATAATAATAATAATAATAATAATAATAATAATAATAATAATAATATTGGTGTACATTGTTTTTAGCTTGGTAAGTTATTCGTTGATTGTAAGTTGTTGGTAGATAGGTAGGTTGTTCTGGCCATATTCTGTTAAATTTTGAGAGGTTTGCTGACAAGTTGCAAACCAAACGGAAGAACAAGAAGGAGAAGGAGAAGAAGAAGAAGAAGAAGAAGAAGAAGAAGAAGAAGAAGAAGAAGAAGAAGAATTGCAAAGAAGAAGAATTGCAAAGAAGAAGAAGAAGAATTGCAAAGAAGAAGAAGAATTAAGTAGAAGAAGAAGAAGAAGAAGAAGAAAAACAAGAAGAAGAAAAACAAGAACAAGAAGAATGAGGACAAGAAGAAGAAGAGAAGAAAAGAAGAAGAAGAAGAAGAAGAAGAAGAAGAAGAATGATGATGATGATGATGATGGTGATGATGAAGATGGTGATGAAGATGATGATGATGAAGAAGACGAAGAAGACGAAGAAGACGAAGAAGAAGAAGAAGAAGAAGAAGAAGAAGAAGAAGAAGAAGAAGAAGAAGAAGAAGAAGAAGAAGAACAAGAACAACAACAACAATAACAACAACAACAACCACAAGAACAACAAGACCCCACAAGGACCTCCCTCAACGTCTTCAACACATCAGCACAGCAGACAAGGCCATGCCACGTTTTCAAGGATAGGAGGAGGACTGAGGGCGCGGCACCATCACCGCATGCACCCCTTACGTCCTGTTTTTTTTTCCCATGGGAAAACCCCAGAGGTTCAAACCCCACAGCAAGCCAGTAAAACTCACCAGCCTAACCAACCATTCCCTGATCCCTCATTCTAGAAGCTGAATAACCACTTTCTCCCTGCTCCCCTGCAACCAGCTTTGCAATCAATCAACTAACCAACCAACCAACCAACCAACCAACCAAAAGAGTTGCTTGGTTAAACGTCAGCAAATTTGCCATTGAGTGAGAAGAAGAAGAGGGTTGGGGTGGTTGTTGTGGTGGTGGTAGGGATGGGTGGGTGGGTGAGTGGGGGGGGGGAGGGGGGGACTGAAGGGAGGGGAGGGGGAGGAAAGGAGGGAAAGTGGTGGTGGTGGAGGAGGGGAGATGGGTAACGGGGCATAAAAAGGCAGAGAAGAAAGTAAACTTGGCCGGTGAGGAAAATGCGATCAGCAACGTCGAGTGTGGGCTTGGGTTTTTTTCTTCTTTCTTTTCTTTTTCTTTTTGCTTTCTTTTCTTTTTTGGGGGTGGGATGGGGGAAGGGGAGTAGTAGGGGTGGGGTGGGGGTGGGGGTGGGGGTGGGGTGTTTGAAGCGTGGGTGAAAGGAAAAAGATCGATGGAAAAGGATGATAAAATGAGAAGCGAAGATCCTGAGAGAGAAGAGGAGGGGGAGAGGAGGAGAAAAGAGGAAAGAAGAGAAAGAAGAGGAGGAGAGAGGGGGGAGGAGGAGAGAGATGAAGAAGAAAAAGAAGGGAGGAAGAAGAGAGGGAGAGGAGGGGGGGAAGAGGATGAGAGAAGAAAAGAAGGGAGAAAAAGAGAGGAGGAAGAAGAGGAAGGAGAAAGGGGGGAGGACGAGGAGGAGATGAGAAGAAAAGAAAGAGGAGAAAGAACAGGAAGAAAAGAGGGAAGAGGAGGAGAGAAGAAAAAGAAGAGGAGGAAGAAGAGGAAGAGGAGGAAGGTGGGAGATGGAAGAAGATTGGTTGATGTAATAAGAGATGGGAAGAATCAGAGAGAGAGAGAGAGAGAGAGAGAGGAGAGAGAGAGAGAGAGAGAGAGAGAGAGAGAGAGAGAGAGAGAGAGAGAGAGAGAGAGAGAAAACAAGGAAAGAAACACTGTAGCATTGGTTATGGACCATTGTATTTCATATCGTGATCCCCAGGAAACACGTGTTAGTCGCCGCCTTCTGATTGGTCAGTAATAGGTCACGTGTCAGGAGTTACTTCAGTCACGCACTTTATGGCGTCCAGTTTCTGAGCCAGTTAACGGTAGTGTTATGATTATAAGTAATAGATAGTATACATAAATTAGTAAATAAATAAGTTATGATAATAAACAATGATTGACGATTATGATGAACATGATGATTGATGATGATGATGATGATGATGATAATGTGTATGATGATGATGATGATTGACGATAGACAGATGATGATGATGATGCGATGAGATCTTGGGATGAGAAGAAAATGGCTTCAGTTTTTTGAAAGCCCTCTAGTGACTGAAAAAATCCAGTGCATGAGAAACGTGTTCTGTTGCAGCCTGGGAATAATTACTGCATTAGATTGTTATGTATTGTTGTGATGATGGGGCGGTAAGTAGATTACCTCCCATGCAATCAGGGACCTGTTGCAGCGTGGTGTTTCTAAATGGAGACACATCTGAGGATTGTGCGACGCTCTGTTTCATTGGGTGGTGGTGGTCGAAAATCTTCTAGTACGTAGAGCGCAACTCCATAGTCTTCCGAGACTGTGGGATGGCTACCAGTATTTGAGGAACAAGGCTTAACCTGAATGGACTCAGTGCCAGTGTTTACTGCAGGGGTCTTTTGAACAGACACCTCAGCGGAGACTTGTGCCTGCACGAGTGATGGGGGAGGTGGATCGGTGGTCTAGGTAGTAACACTCCTGCCTAGAAAGCGAAAAGTCCGGGGCGGAGTGTGTGGTGGTTCGAATCCGGTTTGGGCCCAAAACATTTTCCCCATGCATTAGATCACGAGTGGTGGTCTGGGCGCTAGTCTCGGATGAGACGATAAATCGTGTTCCCTGTGTGTTACACATCATTATTTAGCGCACGTAAAAGAACCCACAGCAACAAGGGGGTTGTCCCTGGCAAAATTCTGTTGAAAAAAAAAGCCACTCTGATAGGGAAAACAAATACAGTTGCATACAGGAAAAAGAAAACAAAATAATGGGTAGGCGCTGCACTTGTGGCGACGCGCTCTCTCCGGGGAAAGCAGCCCCGAATTTCACGCAGAGAAATTTGCTGGGACATCAAGTGGTATAAAATAGAAATAAGAAATAAAATAAAATAGTGGAAAAAAAATCACAAAATAAAACGATTAAAAAAATATAAAAAAATAAAACGGAATAGAATCAGATAAAATAATAAAAGAAACGCAAGCACACTGGTGTGGTGTGTAGACACCATCCACAAAGTCTATTTTAATGGTGGGTAAACGACAATTGCATAATTTTATATGCAAAGTCTCCCCATTGGTGAACCTCGAGCCTTTTGCAGAGGAACGAAAGGGACCCCCCCCCAAAAAAAAAATTAAATTTTATGTCTTTCTCTTGGGTATAATAATGGTTTATAATTGTATCATTTTAGTGAGTCAGTATGTTCTGTCTCTCTGTTTGTCTCTGTCTGCCTGCCTGTTTGTTTCTCTGTCTCTGTCTGTCAGTCTGTCTGAATCTCTCTCTCTCTCTCTCTCTCTCTCTCTCTCTCTCTCTCTCTCTCTCTCTCTCTCTCTCTGTCTCCTGTCTCGTTCTCATGTATCAAGTGGCGTTGTTACAATGGTCTGTACCCAAGGGACATTGCAGCACGCAAGACAGCTTACCAAAATGCGATTTCCCAATCGCGTCTCTCTCTCCCCCCATTTTTTTTTTAATCCTTTGTCAATCTCGTGACCTTGAACTGAGATTATTGAAGATTGAAGAGATTGATAACTCATTTGAGATCGATTATTCTCTTCAGAGACATGCTGTATGTGATTACTCTTTTCTTTAAAGCAGTAACCTCAATGCATAATTATCATTATTATACCACCGGCCACATGACACTTTTGATTGATGATTTATAGAATACGATATACGCTTTACCACGCTTAAGTAGCTTGGTGTGTGAAAGTTGGCCTTCATGTGTATTTCATACCTTTTTTGTAATTTCAAGAAACATGTTTTTTTTTCTCTTATATTTCTTCTTGGGGACAGGATAAGCTCAGTGGTCAGGCGCTCGCTTTCTCCAAGCCAAGGTTAAGCAGCATCGAGCTTGGTTACCAAGTGGATGAATGACTTTTTGCGCGCCTTGGTTTTAGTAAAGTCCCCCAGTTCACCCAGCTGTAAAAGGGTACATGCCCTCTTAGGGTCGGGAAGGTAAAGCAGGAGGGAGAGAAGATGGGGTGCCCCTCAATATGCTGGCCCTAGAGAAGCTGAGGTCTCTGGATGTCCTGCTCCCCTAAGGACCACATAGGTTATGGGACACCTTTACCTTCTTTTATTTCGTTCTTCTCTTTATATTGAGGATAATGAAATAAGCACTCATGTACTTTTTTTATACATACTTTTCCCGTTGTGTGTTTGTGATTTTGGAAATTTTGTCATGTTTCACCACACCGTCTTTCTTTCGAAAGTGGAACAGGGTTTAACGTAGTACGCAAGATGTTCTGCGTGCGTTCGCACACGGGTCCTCGGTTTGTAGTCTCATTCGGATGAATGTTTGCATGGTAGTGTTGAGTTAGGATTCCTAGTATGTTAAAAATAGTGTAAAAAAGTAATAGCCTGGTCTTCTTCTGGTCTTCTCCTGTTTTGTCACCGTGCAGGAGGTCTGCCCGCCGGCATCAGCTGGCGTATTCTGTCTTCGGGGAATCTCATTAAAATGTTCGCTTGAATAAAAGCCTGATTTTTTTTTTCAGATTTGCTCGAAAAAAAAAAAGAGAAAGGCAGGAGAATGTGCTTAGATGGCAGAAAAAGAAGAGAAGAGAGAGGAGGAGGAGGAGGAAGGAAGAAGAAGAAGAAGAGAAGAAGAAGAAAGAAGAAAGAAGAGAAAGAAAGAAAAAGAGAGAGAGAAGAGGGAAGAGGAAGGAAGAAAAGAAGAAGAGAAGAAAGAAGAGAAGAAAGAGAGAGAGAAGAGAAGAAGAAAGGAAGAAGAAGAAAGAAGAAGAAAGAAGAAGAAGAAGAGAAGAAGAAGAAGAAGAAGAGGAGGAAAGGAGGATGCAAAGAAGAAGAATGCAAAAGAAGAAGAAGAAGTGCAAAGAAGAAGAAGAATGCAAAGAAAGAAGAAGGATGAAAGAAGAAGAAGAATGCAAAGAAGAAGAAGAATGCAAAGAAGAAAGAAGAAGAAGAATGCAAAGAAGAAGAAGAAGAAGAAGAAGAAAATGCAAAGAAGAAGAAGAATGCAAAGAAGAAGAAGAATGCAAAGAAGAAGAAACAAAAAGAAGAAGAATGCAAAGAAGAAGAAGAAGGAAGAAGAAGAAGAGAGAGAGAGAGAGAGAGAGAGAGAGAGAGAGAGAGAGAGGAGAGGAGAGAGAGAGAGAGAGAGACACACACACACACACACACACACACACACACCACACACAAACACACACACCACAGATAGAGACAGAGACAGAATAAATAAAGTAAGGAAACAAAGAGAGTGATGGGAAAAAGGAATATTTAAGCTCATGATTTTTATGAAAGCAGAAATGCTATTTATACTGGAAAAAACCGGCAACATCCCCACATAGAGACATTTAAAAAAAATAGCCCATACCTGGGCAAGAGATACACAAGCAGACAGGTATATTTTGACCTTGACTTTAAGTGAAACAAAGACAGA
>CM060329.1:47699723-47704723 GCA_030674155.1 Stramonita haemastoma
TAGATTTTGTTTATTCTTTTTTATTTTATTTTTGACTGTCGCCCAATTCTTTTTGTACCATCTCTCTTTTTCCATCCATGGAGCTGGTTATGTTTGGATTTTAAAAAAGCCCACAATTTTGTTGAGGAAGTCAACCATACAAATCCATACATACACAAGACAGGATCAACAAGCCACAATTTGTAGAGTGCGCTGAACAGAAATCGAATAAGTATCTCCTGCGTGTTTCTGTTTGTCATTATTTTTCAGCAGGAAGATTCTGCTTGAGTGTTCAAATCTAGAGCGTGTTGAGGTCATTTTCAGTACTTGAAGCCAGCTTGGGGCAAAAAACGTAGAAAATGATGAGAAACCAGATCCTTACATGATGAAAAGGGTGGACACGTACAGAAATTGCATGTCGTCAGTTTCTTAGTTCCACGCGATTTGATGCTGGCGTGGTGGTAGTGACACTCGGTGTGGCTTGTCAGTACAGTGTAATTTAGTGCTGGGTCGACTTTGTCGCAGTCTCAATCGTGTACAGTCCTAGCGTTGGTTTAGGATATTCACTGATAGATATAGATAGATAACACGACCTAGAAAAAACGAAGTCACCTAGCTAAACTCAGCCCGAAAAAGTCGGTTTGGGTTGAAATTAAATATAATTTTAGTGAAGAGAGAGAAAGCGTCACGATAAATACAAGCGTCATTTTTGACAGGACAATAAGAAACTTATAACACTTCGTCTTTTAAAAACAGACTCAAACAACCCACGACCAGAAACTAAACGAACTGAGCAAGCAACAAATCCAAAGACTAACCTAACCTAACAGTCGAAACTTAACAGCCAAACAAACCAGCTTAACCCAACCACTAACCAACCAAGTAACTAAACCAACAGCCAGCTCAATTTACAGCCAACTAAACGAACGATGCAAAAAACAAACAAACTAAAAAACCCAACACCCCCATCCAACCCAGGGCTCTATAATTATTGCAAAACGGGGGCCATGCAAGAAGATCAACTTGTGGCCCTGGAGTGGCCCAACACAGTAACAGTCAAAGCGATAGTGCAGGGTAAAGTTCAATGACATGCACTTTGCCAAGATGAACTTGAGCTGGGAAAGGGCAACACACTTGTCAAGAACACACACACACACACACACAGACACACACACACACACACACACACACACTCACACACATATATTATAATATACATCCTGCTCAGAGTTAAAACGTACTGTAATATACATTATATCATTCTGTTCAGGTTTGTTTTTGCATTTAAGTCTCCATTACAAGGCCCTTTTATGCAACGAATTTTTATGTCATGAACGGCGCATGATCTCTGACGCACCAGCAGAATACCATTACTTAGTGTAAGGCAAGTTTTGCGTTCCGTGGCGTGATTTTTCCAAGACTGTCAATTTTTTCAGTCTTTACTTTTTGTTGGTTGTAGCTGGTCTGTGTTCTATGTCTGGCAAGGTCTTGTTGGCTATAGAGGTGTTTGGTTCATCACTGATGTCGTTCACATTTCGTAATAATGAAGGAAAACAGGATTCAAAATGTCGGCAGCATGTTGGTAGAATTACAACAGGTTTTGAAATACCCAGTATGAATTACTTAAAAAAAAACACACACCTAAAAAGAAGAGAGATAAGGCAGGTTTTTCCACGTAGACTAACTAGAGTGGTTAGGTAACCTGATGATAAGAACACACTATACATACAAGCCGTGAAACAGTGCAATTTTATTTCAGTGTTTAAGTCATGTTGAGATTTGAATGAAACATTTTTTTTAAAAAGTAGTTTTTACATTGTAACAGGACAAAACATAAATTACACCAATTCAACCACCCTGACCGAGAAAAAAAAACAACCCAAACATTTTTTTCTCCTACAAACAGGACTGACTGAAGCATTCTCGTGAACTAAATCAACAACTGACATCCGCAGAGTACAACAACTGCTTCATTCCATCACATCACATCAGTCCAGAATCGATACACGCCACACTCAGGAACCTTGCCAAGTAGTAGTCCCTTAAAAAAAACAACCCCACCAGGAACAAAAAGACAGCAGGAGGTCTGTTAGCCCAGTACTACCGTGACTCCATGCTTAAGCCTTTTGTGACTCCAGTCTTGTTAGACATGATAAGATTGAAATGCACTGCATGGTACATGTATATATATATAGGGTTAATAAGTCACGAACGGTTGTTTGATTTATAAAACGATCCCCTTCCCTCTTCCCTTGAGTGAGGCAACTCTTGAATCTGCTATGTTTGGTGACTGACTGGACTGGACTACCAGTGATGGAGAGTGGGTTAGAGTGAAGGTTGTGTGTGTGTGTGTGTGTGTGTGTGTGTGTGTGTGTGTGTGTGTGTGTGTGTGTGTGTGTGTGTGTGTGTGTGTGTTTATAATTATGCGTTAGCCGTTTTTGTTCATTGATTGAATAATTCTGTAAGTGTCATGTTTGTAAGCTTTTAGTTAGATCTCTCATATGGAAAGACACGGCGCACAAAATATCCTTACTTATTTACTTACTTACTACGAAGTAAAAATCTACAGGAGAGTGATTCTGTAGAAAAAGTCTTAGCTTTGGAACCGAACCTGTCAAAGGGTATCGTGATGCTGATAAAGAACATGCTTTTATTTCATTTTATTTTTTATTCATTCTTTATATCGAGGATAATAGAATAAGCACTCACATACTTTTTTACATCCAGTCTCCGTGTGTACGCAGTTTTGTAAATCTTGTCCTCTGTTCCCACCGGCACACGATGGCCTACTCTTACGGAAAACGAAACAGGATTTAACGTGTGCGCAAGATGTTCTGCGTGCGTTCGCACACGGGGCCTCGGTTTATAGTCTCATCCGAAGGACTTGTGGGGAAATGCCCTGCCCCTACCTGCCTTGGCTACTAACATGTCCACTTGATCAGATCTGTTCTGCTCCGTGTTTGGGTGTGAGAGACATCCATGGTTGTTGAAAGAGGCAAAGACATCCTTCATTCCAACTGTTTAACATAGCGAGTGTTGGGCACCGCAGTATCGAACATTCTGTATGTGTACAACAACCAACAAGCAAGTACTGCAGTGGCCTCTGTGTATTGATGCCTCTTGTCCGTACACCAGAACTGACATAAGGTCAAGTATGCACTTGATTTAAAGAAAAGGTTTTTTTTAAGCATATGCTAGTATGGACATTCAGTTCTGTCATTAGCTGAATTAAAAAAACAAAAAACAAAAAAGTAAATGAAACTTGTCGTGTCTTCAGTTCATTTTCTTGTTCAGTGTGAGAAGAAGTCTCAAAGAGGACCAAGTATACTCACACTCTTAGCGGTAATAATCATAATGACAAGGAAATGGAAAAAAAACCCTATAACATCTGCATGGACTATACAGAGATGCGTAAGGAAACAACAGGATGGGGAGACTGAATCCGTCACTACAGGGAAAGCTTTCTGCGTCTCTCTTCCATTACACCGCTTCCTCCTCACGTCACAGAATACAGACGTTCTTGAGAAAAACACAACAAAACAAAAAAAATCGCAACACAACAAAACAGAGAAAAAAAACACATCACAATCCATGTTCTCACACTTCTTTGGTGTCTTAGCAATTTCATAGCAGTACCGACGATTACTGAGAAAGTGGATTGGTTTTGGTTTCAATATTTTAAAATATCTCTCTCTCTCTCTCTCTCTCTCTCTCTCTCTCTCTCTCTCTCTCTCTCTCTCTCTCTCTCTCCTCTCTCTCTCTCTCTCTCTCTGTGAAACACTTCTCTCTCCATGAAGTGTTCCGTAAATCACATCTGTAGCGTGGAGTCGCAACAAGCTTGAATATATATTTGCTCCATCCAGGACATAACTGCCCGTACACGGTAAAACGAAGTAACTCCGTTTCTCCTCGTTTCGAGGAAATCCCGTTTTTATATGTAATCCAGTAAACTCTTTAGAAATGAAATGTATGTTTTAAGTCTTACCTACTTCTGGTAGCTTATATGTTTCTACATTTTACGAATTTTGCGTGAATTTCACGCAGAAAAAAGCTGCTGTGACATAAAGTGGTACAACATACAAATACAAATATATATACAAATATTTTGGACCCGATATAAAAATGGGATTTTCGGGAAACTTAGAAAAATAGAGTTACTGTGCTTTGCCATGTGGTAGTTGGGTGTATGACTTGGCAGTACTGCGGTGTAGTAGCATTGTTCTTGATACAGTACATATGTACGTTAGGTGTCACATTGATAGTCGGAGATGACGTGTTGATTTTTACGGGAAAATAGTAAAGCTACGTATTTCCGCCATCTATTCTGATAAACCTTTTTCCAAAAAAAACACAATCGTTCCTCGGCTTGAACTCCGAAGGTCATCAATAAGGAAATTTTTGCATATGCGACCGTTTTTTAAACCACCATTAAGGTAGCCGCATTCCGACTTCTGGGATGGTATGTAAACATATCTGTATGCATACATTATTATTTTTTTTTAAATTGTCATCCGTTCCTGCCGGCACAAAATGGCTTGCTCTTCTCAAAGGCGGAACGGGTTTTTAATGTGTGTGCGAGATGTTCTGCTTGCTTTTGCACGTGAGGGTCTTGGTTTATAGTAAGTGTCGCCCGTAGGACTTCATTTTTTATGTTATTTATTCTTTTGTTTCCAGGATAATGCAATAAGCATCATTTTTTTTTACATCCAGTCCCCGTGTGTGTGTGCAATTTTGTAAAGTTTGTCTTCTGTTCACACCGGCACACAATGGTCTACTCTTTCGAAAAGCGGAACAGGATTTAACGTGTGTGTAAGATATTCTGCGTGCGTACGCACACGGGGCCTCGGTTTATAGTCTCATCCAAAGGACTTTTGAGGAAAGCGGAATTTACAGTGATCAGGGGAAAAACAACCTTCATCTTTTCGGGGAGTGGAAACAGTACTGATGTTAACTCCAGGAGCCCGGGTTGTCAGATCGCAAGCGCAACACTCTAACCTCTGTACTATCCTGCCCCCCCTCCC
>CM060329.1:47712223-47717223 GCA_030674155.1 Stramonita haemastoma
AAATGAGTAGTGTTAGTATCTATAGCCAAATTTTCTAATTTAAGTTATTCAATTACTGGCTATATTCATACTATTAACATATGTCAGTGAAGAATTTAGAATCACCGGTTGGTAGATTTGACTAATAGGTAGAAATAGTAATTTTCTGTCTAATACTTTCAGAGTGCATGCATGATTATGATCATTGTGCATTTCTTTTGTTAGTTGTCAATTACACTATGACACTTCCTTTTGGCTAGCATTGATCACACACACACACACACACACACACACACACACACACACACACACACTCACACATTGATCACACACACACACACACACACACAGACCACACACACACACCACACACACACACACACACACACACACACACACACACACACACACACACACACACACACACACACACACACATTATTTTGTCTGTATGACTTGAGTTTATGTTACTGTCTTGAGTGTTATCTTGTAAGATTCTGTTTGGATGAAAATCCTCATTTATTTTAGTTTTCAACCACGGTTGATATTTGTCTTTGATTGTTTTAGAAGTCAATTTTCTTGATTTTTTTGTGAGGGCAGGATGAAAAAAAGTTGTGTAAACTTAATCTTTTACCCTCAATAAAGATCATTTTGACTTGACTTGACTTGACTTGACTTGACTTGACTTGACTTGACTTGACTTGACCACACACACACACACACACACACACATTTGTGACACGGAATCTAATTCTACAAAATAACTTGAAACCAACCACAGACATGGCAAACATTAGTCAAAATGAACATAACTGACACCAGAGTAATTACAGTTAAGAAAACAGAAAGGATTTGAAGTCAAACCACTGATTTTTTTCTTTTCTTTAGATAGATGGCTTGATGGAAAAAAGCAAATCGATGCTTACTCAATGTACCATCTGGAAATAAAAATTAGATTGATTGATTGACACACACACGCGCACGTGCATGCACGCACGCGCACACACACATACACACATGGCTGAAGCATTGATGCTATAAACAGAAAAGTGGACAGTAATAATATCTTAGAAGTAAGTAAACCTTCCAGTGAAATACAAGGAAAGCAGTTACCTGAAGTTCATAGGATGAGTCTTGTCAGTCACTGAAGTGTCTGGATCAGGGAGAGGGGGGCTGACTGGAGCTTCTGAGGGAGTGGAGGTAGTCCTAGCCTCCCCATGAAGGACCATTTGTTTGCCGAACATCTCTCCATTTTGTAGTGATGATGATGATGATGATGATGATGATGATGATGATGATGATGATGATGATGATGATGATGATAATGTGTGTGTGCTTGCGTGTGTGTGTTGTATGTGTGTGTGTGTGTGTGTGTGTGTGTGTGTGTGTGTGTGTGTGTGTGTGTGTGTGTGTGTGTGTGTGTGATGTAATGAACATTTATATTACCTAAAATGAAAAGAAGGCATTAATCATTTAAAAACAAAGTTATTGAAGTTAGTCAATTAACCAATTAATGATTAACTTCAAATGAAATAAAAGAAGACTACTGAGAAAAATATGTTGTCCTCAGGGATTCATAATTCATAATTATATTAAAGATAACTTTGTCACACTAAACACACACACACACACACACACACACACACACACACACACACACACACACACACACACACACACACACACAGTGTGGAATTTACCATAGAAATGTCAGGTGGCAAGACAACTTGCACATTTTCAACCTAGCCGCAATAGGGAGGAACAATGTGACACCCCCCCAAAAAAAAAAAAAAAAAAAAAGAAAGAAAAAAAAGAAGCTAATTTTGTTAGATCTTGACAGAAGAACAAAGGTTGAGGTTAGGAGGAAGTGATGTCTGGACAACATAAAGAAAAATCTCACGGTAGTCAACAGACATCATTGCTTAGTTTCCATGTCGTAACTGTTCACCTTTTTTCCCCATTAATAAAATTAGGATTATTTTTGTACACAAAGTAGTATAAGTGGTACCAATTCATAGTGAAAGAATAACATCACGATCAGTCTGCAGTAAAATCATGGGGAGGAAGGTGGGGAAGGGAGAGGGTAGTGACACATGTCGATGGGGACAAGAAACTAGGAACAGTGGGTTCCGCCACTGACCGTTCATGCTTCCGACAAAGATTACAGCAAAAGTAACAAACTGTCGTTATCGGCAGAAAAAGATGAGTAGCTCGAGTTTAATGACAAAATTACGGTTCTGTTCCTTTCACTGAATCAACAATGGAATTGTGTGGTGTACGGAAAAGAGAATACGATGATGAGGCATTTCAGTCGGTAAAAGAAGCCGCGCAGCTTTCCTTTCCGGCGCAACCAGCACATCGGTAAATCTTCAATATACCAATGACCGATAGAAATAGCCGTAACAGACAAACCGTAAACTTTGTTTTTAGCAATCTCCACTGATAGATCAAAAAACATGCGGAGGAAACAACTGACAGGCAACCAGTTTGATCTTCTCCTTTACCAGATCAAACAGTTGCGACGAGAAAACGAAGCGTCATAGCTTCCTGTCTCAACTGTGACAGTCAGTCTCATGTTTACAGAAAGAGAGAAAAATAAACCCACTATCAAAAGTTCGAAAATCAAATTCAGTATTTAACACACACACTTATTTGGTTATTACATAAATGAAGCAAAGGAAAACATCGATGACGCGTAGATTTGTTTTTTAATAAAAAAAATTCTGAACGATTGGTCCGGAAACTATCGCACTTTCGACTCTTGGCGTAACTGACACGTTGTTCACAACTAGGTCTATTTTTTTTAGATCACGCTTTAAAATTTCACCTCACACACGAACATTCCCTTTCATTAATCAAAGTGTACGTTTTCCGATGACATTTTCTACCCCTGTAAGCATCGTTTCTTTTTAAAATAAAAACCATGTGTAGCTGTAGTTGGTTTGCAAGACAAAGACGAAGTCCGTGTGAACATCGAAAATGATAAAATTTGTTATTTAAAACACTGATTTACATTATTAAATGCACAGATAATGTAAAAAATATTCTTTTTTAAAAAGAACTTTTCATACTTAAGCGATAAAAAACGATTTAATAAACCAACACACTCACCTTCAGTGATGCAGTCTCAGGAGGCACGTGCACATTTGTACAGTTGCGACGTGTCGGCAGGAAATGGAACACAAAGAATCTGGTATCTAGAATCTACTCGCAGAGTGATAACGCTGGAAAAAATCTGCATCCCAGAGATGTTGCAGGTGCAGGATACGTGCTCTAAGTCAGAATCTCGGTCAAGCGACCTTGGACTCAAGAGTTCATACAGGGTTTACGTTGTACAGTCGAGACGGTGTAAGTGGAACCTACCCCCACTTTGTGATCCGGGATGGCTTTAACCAGGATATTAACGGCAGTTCGCTAGCACCAATTGTTCCTAGTGTTGTAAAACTGTTTTCTTCATTAGTGTTTGTAAGAAAACAATCCCAGGAATGATGAACAGTTTTGTATTTGAAACATAACAATGGACTAGAAAGTGGAACCCAAGCGTATCAACTGTAACGAAAATATTATAAGCCCATATATAATTAACATCGAAATGCAGTAAAGATGCTGTTCATTGCAAAGGTAAAGAAACATCTGGATAGGTGTTTGATGCTGTTTTTGTTATAAAAAACACTTGTTAAAGTGTCTTTAAAAGATTTAGTTTACAGCATGTCTCTTTATGTCACAAATCCGCCATCTTGTTTTTGCTATATTTTTCTTAATAAATGCTAAATTTACTAGGAAAATAATGCAAACATGCATTTTTTAAAATAGATTTTATTTCTTCAATACAAACACCACAAAAATAAAGTAAGCATCACAATCATCCACAAACAAAACACAAATTACAAGCCTTCAAAGTGAGCTACCCCTATGGCACACATGTTTCTGAGAACAACCCATATAGAGAAGGTTTTGTGATGTGACTGATGTGGAAATACTTGAACAGGAAATCTGTGGTCGTGTTGTGTGTGTGTGTGTGTGTGTGTGTGTGTGTGTGTGTGTGTGTGTGTGTGTGTGTGTGTGTGTGTGTGTGAGTGTGTTGGATTATTATTATTATTATTATTATTATTATTATTATTATTATTATTATTATTATTATTTTTATTATTATTATTATTATTTAAAATTTTGAATGTCAGCCTACAAAATGTTGGTTGTTGGTTGGTTGTGTGTACGTCAGTTTCTGACGAAGACATCGATTGATTTCTATGTAGTATTCATTTCTATTTCTATTTAATCATACATTTGTTTATCTAATGTGTGTTTGTGTATATGGGCGTGCACTATATGTGTATTGATCCGATTGCATAAGATCTATCTATCTCTCTCTCTCTCTATCTCTTTCTCTATCTATCTCTCTATCTCTCTATTCTCTCTATCTCTCTATCTCTCTATCTATCTATCTATCTATCTATCTATCTATCTATCTATCTATCTATCTATCTATCTGTCTATCTATCTGTCTATCTATCTACGTACGTACCTACGTACCTACGTTCGTATATCCCCCCTCCCTCCCTCCGTCCCTCCCTCCCTCCCTACCTACCTGTCTGTCTGTCTGTCTACCTAGATCTATCTGTCTTTTTTTTTTTCCTGTCTGTCAGTCTTACCAACGTACCGACCGACCGACCTACTTATTTACCTTCCTACCTACCTACGTACGTTGTACCTACCTACCTACCTACCTACCTACCTACCTACCTACCTACCTACCTACCTACCTACCTACCTACCTACCTACCTACTTACCTACCTACCTACCTACCTACCTACCTACCTACCTACCTACCTACCTGCCTACCTGCCTACCTACCTACCTACCTACCTACCTACCTACCTTTTTGCTTCACCCTAGAAGATGAAGATCCTCTTTATCTCCTCCCCCCTCACTTTCTCTTCCACGGCCCCTCCCTCCCACTCATCTATCTAGCTAGCAAGCTAACTACCCATATGCCTATCTGTTTACCTATTAGCATGTT
>CM060329.1:47722223-47727223 GCA_030674155.1 Stramonita haemastoma
AAAACATTTAATAATTTATGATGATGGACATCATTTTTTAGCGCTTTTCTTCCCCTCCGCCGTTCATATGGATGCACAAAATGCTCTACATTGTAAAAAAACACGTCAAAAACCACACATTCAAATACATAATACAATACCACTTTTACAGCAATGATATAAAAAGAATTGTGATTTAAGCAACGTACATAACATCACTTCTATTCCAATAAAAAAAGAAAATAAAAACAAAAATAGATGCAAGAACTCTGTTTTAACAGACATGTTAAAAAGAACTTCCCCAACAATAAGGACAATCTAACTTCTTTAAATGTATGAATATTCACGTCTGCACACACTGTAACTTTTAACACTAAAGAAATGGGACTTTGGTTACACGTACTGTCATGACGGAATAGCTCCCTGGTAAGAGGACTAGCTTTCCCCTAGCTTAAGCAGCATGGAGCGTGGTTACCATAACATTTAGTATGGGTGACAGTTTGCGCGCCTTGGCTTCAGTACAGTCCTGCCAAGTTCACCCAGCTGTAAATGGGTACCTGCCCTCTTTAGGGTCAGGGAAGGTAAAGCAGCAGGGAAGAGGAGATGGGTGCTGCCCTCAACATGCTGGCCACTAGAGAAGCTGAGGTCTCTGACATCTCACTCCCCGACGACTGTATAGGTTAGGAAACACCTTTACCTTTTTTTATTTGGTTACTTTCGTGTCTGCACACCTGAAGGAAGATCTAAAATTGACAGATGAAAGAACACACACCTGGCGACAAATAAGTAGAAGGAAGAAAACCTGGGGCTTCTGAGGTACACCTGGATTACCTACCGTTCAGAGATGGGTCCAGCACACATTTGAGTGATTGGTAGCTGGTTATTGCCCTGTCCAGGCTGTACCACTTGTAGACTTAAACTGGTTGTACTTTTAGGTATAGTCTCAGAATAGTAGGAAAATTTTAGTAGTAGTAGTAGTAGTAGTAGTAGTAGTAGTAGTAGTAGTAGTAGTAGTAGTAGTAGTAGTAGTAGTAGTAGTGGTGGTGGTGGTGGGGGTAACGAATAAAAGTAGTAGTAGTCCTTTGTGCTTGGAATTCCCTCTTTTCTATCCTTCTTCCTTGTCCTGCCTTGTTACTTTTCTTCCTGTCAGCTCCTTCTTGTCTATTTTATGCATTCTTGGTCCATTCTGTTGCCTTTTTTTTTTTTTTTTTACCAGAAGGACTTAAAAAGATAACAATTCTTTTCCACTCAGAAGTCAGAATCGCTGGGCCTGACTTGCCAGGCGCTTAACGGATGCGCAACACATTTTCACTCGTATATCATCATATGAGACAATAGTTGCGGTTTCAGCCATTGACGAAAGAATAGTAGTGGTAGTTGTAGACCTATGCAACATAACCCAGACATTTGATAAGATGATAAATAACATTTCAACCATATTATATGACAAAAACAAAAATATTTCAATTAAGATGCATTAAAAACAATTTTTTTTGGGGTGTACAACATTGCCCACAAGTTGTGCATTTATTTATTTATTCTTTTTTTTATCGAGGATACTGGAATAAGCTCTCCTGTGTATTTTTACATCCAGTCCCCGTGTGTATGCGATTTTGTATATTTTGTCATCTGTTCCCACCGGCATTCAATGGCCTAGTCTTCCGAAAAGCGGAACAGGATTTAACCTGTGCGTAAGATGTTCTGCGTGCGTCCGCACAAGGGGCCTTGGTTTATAGTCTCATCCGAATGATTTTTTGGGAGAGTAGAGTCAGCACTGATGTTAACTCCTTGGGAAAAAATCCCCTCGAACGGGATTCGAACCTGGGTTGTCAGATTGCGAGCTCAGTGTTCTAACCACTAGGCTCTCCTGTCCCGATATAAAGATATATGTGTAATAGAGCGCAAATGTCATGTAGGTACAAAGCAACAACAAAACACTGCCAGGACACTCTGCTTGAAAGAAATACTGCATTTACAGAGCTCAGATGATGTATAACGCAGGAGAACCAACGTGACCTACAGAACACGCATGGATGCACTTCTCAGTCAAACAGGCATACATTCCTAGGTGTGCAGTGGAGCGGTTTTCCTATGTGAAAAACTCTTCTGAGGTCTCAGAGGCGATTGAAACCTAGCCTCAGAATAAATATATTTTTGTACATTACAGCCGATGCCACCAAATATACCGAACATTCAAGTGTTGTAAAATTAAATGTTGTAAAACGGACGTATACTTTTATGGTAGATTATAGACAACTAATGTATATATATATGTATATATATATACACACACAACATTTTAGTACATCAAAAACAACTATTGCATACTTACATATATATATATATATATTTTTTTTTTCATATTTACACACACATTTATAATACTATAAAAATAATGCATACTTTACACTACACACACACACACACACACACATCACACACATATATATAAGATTCAACAGGTGGTATAAGTATATATAGCACACTGCAATATAATATTATATATATATATATAATATATATGTAATTATATATATAAAGAATTAGCCCTCAAAGAAAACAGCCCTACACAATTCACTGGTGTGTCCCGTTTTGGTAACACACAGTATTGCGCTCTTGCTTGTGTTCTTTCCGCAAGGGAAGCAATTTGGACCACCCCCTAAAATAAAAATATAGAAAATTATGTTGTGTACGTATACAATTATTATGTTTATAGTTAATATATTATATATTATATAATTAGTACACTAAATATATATTAGTACACTATATTTATTATATAATATATATTTAATAATATATATTTATATATATATAATATATATATATATATATATATATATATATATAAAATAATGCAACTATAATAAAACACACACACACACACACACACACACACATATATATATATATATATATATATATATATATATATATATATATATATATTATATATATATAAAGTACCAACCAGCTAGACCAAAAACAACCAAAACACAATATCGAATTCATATGAAAAAGCTAAATGATGTTTTATTAAACAAACCAACTCCCCCCCCTCCCTCCCTCCCCCTAGTTAGTCTGTGAACTAAACGATAAAACCCCCCTGAAAAATATCATATTATAAAAAAAAAGTAATTCCATATGACACAAAAGTGACAAAATTATACAATCATGTAACACTGAAATAAAAACAACCGTCACGAACACACGTACATTGTGTTGGGCTGAATATTTTTGTCTTTATAATAGTTCGGGGGAATAAACACCCAAATAATATCCCCCCCCCACTTCAATCTCTTTCGTCACCACCCCATCCCTTCTTTTTGAGTGTTTTTTTTCCCTCGCTAATGATTGCGTACAAATATATTTCTGTGAACGTATACACGCTCGGGCGCGCGCACATACAGACACAGACATGCAGACACCCACAGACACAGACACACACGCGCGCGCCCGCGCTTGTTTACGCGTAAATATGAACAGGCAAAACTGGTTGACATTTACTTTAAACTTTGGAATAAAAAAATGTTTAGTTGTTTGATAATGAAATGATAATAATAATGATAGTAATAATAAAATGATAACAATAATGACGATGATAATAATATTGACAGCAATAATAATAATATAATAGTCATAGTAATAATGATGTTGATGATTATAATTATAATGACAACAATGAAGATGATGATAATAAAGATATCAATAATAATGATGATAATAATAATAATAATAATAGCAAGAAACCAGGCGGGTTCGAAAACAAAAGCAACTACAAAAAGTATATTCCAAAAGTCTAAAGGGAAAAAATCCACACGTTTAAACAACAGAAAGAAATTTTTTTCGTCACTGTATTCGTCAAAATTTATCCAGCACAGAAAAAATAAAACACCCCACTGTATGTATGCAGTACACAAGCCTAAAGCAATGCAATTAGATATGTGCAATGTGACACGGTTACATGTCTGTCATTATCTGTGTGTTATCATACCGTCATAATAATTATGTCCTTTTCATATTCCTTCGTCACACCACTGCACTATATATACGTTTGTGCTGTTGAAGGAGTTTCCGCAATGCACATTATTCTCTCTTGAAGGGGGAGTGGTGGTGGGAATGAATATATTGCTCCCTTTTAAATAAGGCTATCTCCTTGATGGATAAATTCTCTCTCTGTCTCTGTCTCTCTGTGTCTCTGTCTCTCTCTGCTCTCTTCTCTGTCTCTGTCTTCTCTTCTCTTCTCTCTGTCTCTCTCTGTGTCTCTCTACTTTCTCCCTTTTAATACTTCTCTTATGATAATCTCTCTCTCTCTCTCTCTCTTCTCTCTCTCTCTCTCTCTTCTCTTCTCTCTCTCTCTCTCCTCTTTCTCTCTCTTCTCTCTCTCTCTCTCTCTCTTCTCTCTCTCCTCTCCTCTCTCCTCTCCTTCTCTCTCTCTCTCTCTCTCTCTCTCTCTCTCTCTCTCCTCTCTCTCCTCTCTCTCTCTCTCTCTCTCTCTCTCTCTCTCTCTCTCTCTCTCTCTCTCTCTCTCTCTCTCTCTCTCCTCTCTCTCTCTCTCTCTCTCTCTCTCCTCTCTCTCTCTCTCCTCTCTCTCTCTCTCTCTCTCTCTCTCTCTCTTGTTGAAAAGCAGCTCGCAAATCATCAGCGTAAGGCTTTTCAAGTTAGACATACTGTTTGCAGTCGAGATATTATGTTTTCCCATTAAGTTTTCATACCCGGAGCACCATTATGAGTTGAAAATTCAGATATGAATTACTGGCCTGATGAAATGTTTGACACAAGTAATGTGTATGTATGGGTTTTTTTTATAATCTCTAACTTAGCCTGATTCTTTGTGCAGTAGGCTTGCTTCTTGGCTTGAGATTATATATCAATATATCAAGTTTGAAACAGGACCACACACAAAATAAATGACAAATATCTGTCCATTTATATATATATAATATATATATATATATATATATATATATATATATATATATATATATATATATATATATATATATATATATATATATATA
>CM060329.1:47739723-47742223 GCA_030674155.1 Stramonita haemastoma
TCTCTTTTCTCAGCTAGAGCATTTTGAATTTCCCTCAAAGAAATATAAAGTGGCTGAAAGTAGTGTAGAATAGAACAAGACAGACAAGAAAAAGTAGAGTAGAAAATAGAGCCAAAATAGAATAGAGCCAAATAGAAGAGAACAGCATAGAATAGAGCAAAATGAATAGATCTATCTATCTATCTATCTATCTATTCTATCTATCTATCTATCTACTATCTATCTATCTATCTATCTATCTATCTATCTATCTATCTATCATCTATCTATCTATCTATCTATCTATCTATCTATCTATTATCATTCATCATCATATTATATTATTATTATTATTATTATTATTATTATTATTATTATTATTATTATTAACAACGCACTCTCTTTTTCTGTTGGTAGCTTATACCTGTTCTTTAAAAAAAAAATTAAAACCTATCCTGGTTTAGTGTACAATAATTAACTTCTCCCTTATATTCTCAAGGAGTCGTTTGAGGCTACTCGTTATGCTGAATCATTCAAAACAACAAAAAAATAATACAATAAACCCTCCAAACAAACCCTCAAAACTACAGGGACCCAAAGCTTTTAAAAAATCATGTCAGATAATGATAAAATCTCTATTTTGGGGATCAACTTTTGAAATGAAACATCGCACTCGACATATAATTTTGCTTTTACAACGCTAGAGGTTGCAAGGTGATACACCATGAAATATGACAGGTTATTAAGGTGTGGAGTAAGGTGTCATCATATGTTATTTTTTTTACTAGCATGTACAGTTATCCAAATTTTCAGTGCTGCCCCCCCCCCACCTCCCACTCTTTCCCCTCCTCCCAGGGGTCGAATATAAGACTAGGGGATAGGTGAAGGTGAAGGGGAAGGGGAAAGGGAGAGACATTAATTTTTTTGTCAACACGTTATTAGCATAATCCAGACATACTTCAGAAGTCTGTAAAAATTATGATATTATGCGTGCAGTATGTATGTATGTATGTGTGTGTGAAGTTTTTTGTGTGTGTGTGAAGTTGTGTGTGTGTGTGTGTGTGTGTGTGTGTGTGTGTGTGTTGTGTGTGTGTGTGTGTGTGTGAAGTGTGTGTGTGTGTGTGTGTGTGTGTGAGGAGAGAGGAGGAGGAGAGAGAGAGAGAGAGAGAGAGAGAGAGAGAGAGAGAGAGAGAGAGAGAGAGAGAGGCAGACAGACGACAGACAGACAGACAGACAGACAGAAGACAGACAGACAGACAGACAACAGACAGACAGACAGACAGACAGACAGACAGACATAAAGGTTACTGTCGGGACGCATCCTATTCCAGAAACCAGGAAGTTTCAGACCAAACTATACATCATAATATACATACATATTCATACATACAAATAGTGTGTGTATGTGTGTGTGTATGCGTGCTTGCGTGCCTGTGTGTGTATGTGTGTGTGTTGTGTTGTGTTGTGTTGTGTGTGTATGTGTGTGTGTTGTGTGTGTGTGTGTTGTGTGCTTGCGTGTGTGTGTGTGTGTGTGTGTTGTGTGTGGTGTTGTGGTGTGTGGTGTGTTTGTGTTGTGTTGTGTGTGTTTGTGTTGTGTGTGTATGTGCGTGTGTGTGTGTGTGTTGTGTGTGTGTTGTGTGCGTGCCTGCCTGTGCGTTTATGTGTGTATGTGTGAGTGTTGTGTTGTGTGTGTGCGTGCCTCTGTGTGTGTATGTGTGTGTGTATGCGTGCGTGCGTGCCTGTGTGAGTGTTGTGTGTGTGTGTGTGTGGCGCGGCGCGTGTGTGTGTTGTATGTTGTGTAAGTTTTCTATTCCTGGAAGTTTCAGATCAATACAACTATAATGATCACTATTTACTATAATCTATGTACATCAGAATCATGCTGGCGTCTGTGTCTCTTGCCAGTTTTCCACAGACTAGAGTAACTCGTCTGATGTTTTTTCTTGTCTTATGGATTTCTTGATCTGAACAAGCCATTGAAGCTTTTTGTGCTGGTCTGTCTGTCTGCCTTAGAGTCTGTCTGTCTGTCTGTCTGTCTTTCTGTCTGTCAATCTGTCTCAGTGTCTGCTTGTTTGCTTGTCTGTTTGTCTGTTTGTTTGTCTATATATTTCCAGACTCCTGGTTGTTGTTTTTTTTGTATCTTCTCTCTTTTTTTAAAAACCTTTTTTTGTTTAGTAACATATTGAAAAAAAATGTGTTTCTTAATTATAGAACGGACGCAGTGTTTCCGTTTGTTCTTTTAGTTACGATTACACTTTCTGCTTGCTTTACAGACATTTTCTTTGCATTGTTAAGAAAGAGAGAGAGAGAGAGAGAGAGAGAGAGAGAGAGAGAGGAGAGAGAGAGAGAGAGAGAGAGAGAGAGAGAGAGAGATTGATTTGATTTATTGATTTACTCTTATATCAGGATAAAGGAATAACACTTTGGTTTTTCATCAGTCCCGTGTGTAGCAGTTTGTAAATGCATCTGTTCCCACGCACACAAGAGAGATTCACGACTCATACTTTTTTAAAATGCAAGG
>CM060329.1:47752223-47759723 GCA_030674155.1 Stramonita haemastoma
TCTTTTATCTACCACTATCAGGATGAGGGATAAGAAAACATAAAATCTGCCCAGAAATAAAAAATGGAATATTTATCGGAAGAAATGGGCATGAAGAATTTGGAATCAAGCCATGTCCTCTCTCTCTTTTCTCTCTTTCCCTCTCCCTCTCTGTCTGTCTGTCTGTCTGTCTCTGTTCTGTCTGTCTCTGTCTCTGTCTCTGTCTCTGTCTCTCTCTCTCTCTCACACACACACATACCAAAATAAAAACAAACAAAATCTTTTGACAATCCTGTAGAAATAAATCCCAGAAATCTGAAAGTTCTCTCCCCAAGAATCAAATCGAAGACATCTAACCCCCCCCCACCCCCCAAAAAAAAAAAAAAAAAAAAAAAATCCTGAAATCAACAAGGAAAACCCACAACATCTTTTAAGATGAGATCGTGAAGGTCTGGAAATTACCCCCCAAATTAATCACGCACAGATACACACAGCCTGCTGGAGACAATAATGAAAAGGAGGGGGAAATTCCCAAACAAAGCAGTATTTTTTTATATGTTAGAAAAAACAACTTTTTTAAAAAATAGAAGACCAACAGAATTTTACATCTTCCAACCCCTCCCCCCACTCCTCCAAATTAATCTGAGGTCGTTAAAAAATTTCTCTGTCAAGAAAACGGGAGAAAAGTTGAGAAAATACTTCAGGAAAGAAGCAGTGAAAACACCCCCCACCAAAAGCAACAACAACCCCCCCCACACACACACAAAACACCCCCCCCCACACCAAAAAAAAAAACAAAAACAAAAACAAACAAACCCAACCCAACCCAAACAACACAACACAAAACAAAACAAATAAACAAAGCAAAAGAAAACAAAATAAGTGTTTTTAAAATCCAGAACTATAATATGAAGAAAAAAATTGGGGAGTCAAATTGGGGGGAGGAAAAAGGGAGGGGGTGAAAGACTTTGTATAACTCCTTGGTGGAGAGGAGGAGGGAGGTCCTGTTTAAAGGCAAAGTAGAAAATCAAAAACAGACAAAAAAAGAAGAAAAAAAAGGAAAGAAAAAAGCGTGGGAACACGAAGAAAAGTGAAAAAGCAAAACTTCAAATTCTTTCAGAAGAAAGGTGGAAAAATGAACGAGTGAACCAATGGATGAATGACTGAATGAAAGAATAAATCAGTACCAATGAATGAATGACTGAATAAAAGAATAAATCAACCTCTCGGTGAATGCATGAATAAAGAAACGTAAGAATACATGAATAAAGCAAAAAACAAAACAAAACAGAAAAACAAACTACTCTCATACCAATGGTCTCAAAACAGTATAATCAGAAATCTGATTAATTCCTTAACAAAAGGGTGGAAGTTATAAAAAAAATAAGAGAAGAGAGAGAGAGAGAGAGAGAGAGAGAGAGAGAGAGAGAGAGAGAGAGACAGACAGACAGACAGACAGACAGACAGACAGACAGACAGACAACACACACACACACACCACACACACACACACAGACACACAGACACACAGACAACGGGGAAGAAGAAACCACTTTAAAAAATCATACAAACGCAAAGATAACGAAAACAGTGTAAAATAAACGTGACCAAGAGGATTTCAAAGAAGAAAGCATGAAATCTGTGAACAAGAAAATAAAAAGACCATTTCGATAATCTTCTATACCAGGTAGAAAATACAGGCTCTCTAAAATAAACAGATAAACACAATCGCTTTTGTTCTATCTTCAAAGAGATCCAAGAAGTCTTTGGAATTTGGAATCTCAAGGAGGAGAACAAACTATAATCCCTCTCTCATGCTCGCACTATAAATGAGAAAACTTGGAAAGTAAAGAGGGAAAGTCGCTCTGAAAAAAGAAGAAGAAAATCTACAATTAGGATAAATAAAAAAAGATATCCTAAAAGAACAGTTGTTGAAAACGTAAATTAATGATAATTGAAATAATAAACAATCCGTGAAGTAATCAGAACTAAAAAAATCTCACACAAACGGGAATAAAAGCTAATATAAACATTAAAAAACAACTGAATTTTTTTGGTACACAACGCAAGACATAACACTTCTTATTGAAGGCAAGGTGCCCTTCCCAACATAAAGGTAAAAAAAAACACCCTAAACTAAAAACAATCTCCCTCCCTCAAAACACAAAAAGCTCAAAAGCAAACAAAAAAGAAAGAAGAAAATCCAAAACAAAAAAATCAACAACAAAATAAAAAACAAAAAAGAGACAAAAAAAGACATGAAATCTTCTGGTACTAAAAGAGAGAAATTAAATAAAGCAAATAACTCGCCCAAGAATACACTTGCAAAATTTGCCCCCCAAAAAAACCCCCACAAAAAAGTAAGAAAAACACCAGGGAAAAAACAAACACCACCACACACACATCAACCTCACAGCATGGCTTAGCACCAGAGAGATTGGAGAGAATGGTTTCCTTGGACGAGCGAGCATAGGACATTGCTCCAGGATAGAGGAAAAGAGATTTCCCCTCCCAACACCCCCCCCCCACCCTTGATCAAAGCAAAGGGGAGTAAATCCAGTAAAATGGGGAAAGATTATTATACTCCGTATATTAGGACAGAGGAAACACCCCAAGAGCACAAAAAGGACATTTGTGGTAGAGTACTTTCCTTCTATTAACACAAGTTATAGCTGCAGAACATCTTAAAAACAGAAGAAAAACCCCAGTACAAACAAAAACAGTACAAAAAAAAGAAATAAAGACCACCCCACCCTTTTCACCCACCCACTGTCATCAAATTGTAACACCCCCACAACTTCCCCCCAAAAAAATAAAACAACACAAAACAGATAAAAACAATATATAAAAAAAAACCTAACCCTTACTCCCATTGACACCAAGATATAAAGTAAGAGAAATCTCCGAAAAAAACACAAAAAACAACAATGGTAATATAGGCACACTTCTTCCTATCTCCACACCTTCACCACCCCGCCCCTCTCCAAACAAAATCGAAAACAAAAAACAAAATTAGAGGACTTTTGTCCAGCCACCACTAAAATCAAGAGCTTCTCCCAAGAAAAATTCAAATAATGCAGAATTTAGTATTTTCTCTCTGGATGGAAAAAAGCATGTGAAGGCTTATTTGTCACCCTTGAAAAATATTCTCTCTCTCTCTCTCTCTCTGTCTGTCTCTGTCTGTCTGTCTGTCTGTCTGTCTGTCTGTCTGTCTGTCTGTCTGTCTCTCGTCTCTGTCTCTTCTCTCTCTCTCTCTCTCTCTCTCTCTCTCTCTCTCTCTCTCTCTCTCTCTCTCTCTCTCCTCTCTCTTCCCCACCCTAAAAAAACAACAACAAAAAAACACCCTGCGCCCATGATTTGATACAGAACGCGATAGCAATAAACATCAAAAGAAAACTAGACCAACAAAATACCCCGGAAAAATACCCACACAGCTTTTGATGTGAAATGGTCGGGTAGCCAACAATACAACAGGGTGGGTAGTCAGGCCTAGTTGAAAGCGAAGGTGAACAACAACAAAAAAAGGTGATAACATTCAAGGCTGCTAGAAAGCTGTACTCGACCGTTGGTGTTCAAACTACAAAGGCTAGTTTGATGGTTAGGGTCCACTCGACATTAGTCGCTTGGTATTGTTGTGTTCATTTCTGAGCCAATAGTGTTGGGAGGCATGTTGAGAATTTCTTTTTTGTTTGTTGGGGGGGGGGGGGGTGGGAGGGGGAGGAAGGTGGGGGGTGGTGGTGGTGGAGGAGTTACGCTTAGAACACTCACAGGCCAGCGTGTATTTATACACAAACACACTTTATATATATAGAAGAGAGAGAGAGAGAGAGAGAGAGGAGAGAGAGAGAGAGAGAGAGAGAGAGAGAGAGAGATGGATGGCTTGACGGAAAAATAGCTAATGCGCTGTTTGTTCAAAGTACCAACATTATAGAAATAACAGTTACATACACACACAACAATACAGCACGATACAACACAACACAACAACAACAACACACACACATACACAACACAACACACACACACACACCCACACACACACACACAAACACACACACACATCATCCCCCCCCTCCCCACCCACCCCACACACACACACATCAACCCCCCCCCCCCGCCTCAACCCCCCCCCTCCTACACACAAACAAAACCATAATAATAGTTCAGTTGCTTACACAGCAAATCTGAACTAGCCTTAGCCAAGCCTAGCCTAGTAGAGCCGCAGTGTAGTGTAGCGTAGTGTAGCGTAGTGTAGCGTAGCGTAGTGTAGTGTAGTAGTGTAGTGTATTGTAGTGTATCGTAGTGTAGCGTAGCGTAGCTTAGTGTAGTGTAGCGTAGCGTAGCGTAGTGTAGTGTAGCGTAGTGTAGCGTAGTGTAGGGTCACAGGCTGGCTGGGGTGGGTGTTTGGTGTCGTGGGCAGTGTAACGAGGTGACGGCTTGCTTCAGTTTGCTATTTTAGGGTCAGCTCAGGAAATTCAATTACCCCCCCCCCCCCTCAGTTTCGGCCTTTCGATTAAAAATGTAAAGTTCTGCTGATTCCATGGACAGAGAGAGAGGGAGAGAGGAGAGAGGGGAGAGGAGGGGAGAGGGAGGGAGGGAAGAGGAGAGGAGAGAGAGAGAGAGAGAGAGAGAGGAGAGAGAGAGAGAGAGAGGAGAGAGAGAGAGAGATGAGAGAGAGAGGGAAAGGGAGAGGGAGGGAGGGAGATGGAGAGAGAGAGAGAGAGAGAGAGAGAGAGAGAGGTGAGAGGAGGGAGAGAGAGAGAGAGAGTGAGAGAGAGTAGAGAGAAGAGAGAGAGAGATGAGAGAGAGAGAGAGAGAGAGATAGAGAGAGTCTTTATTCCCAAAGTTACTGTAGATAAATATCGAATACTTTTTTTTTCGTTCAGCCCTTGCCCTTAGTAGGGACTATCGTTATTTTACAAAACTGATAATTCAAGGAAAAAGGCCTTGATTAAAGGAGAGAGAGAGAGAGAGAGAGAGGAGAGAGAGAGAGAGAGAGAGGAGAGAGAGAGAGAGAGAGAGAGAGAGAGAGAGAGGGGGGGGGTAGAAAGGGGGTGTGGGTGTTTTACCAATGACAGGAAGAACCACATACTAGTTTGGATTTTTTTTCAATAAAGCCCTTGGGAAGACAGAAATAGTATCAAAACAAGATTATGTTCATTAGTTATGCAGTGGAGAAAACAGTTATATACAAGGTTGTAAACAATGCAACATTTTACAAAGAAATTGAGAAGAAAACCAGAAAAACAAAAGAAAAACAAAAAATGGAAGAAAAAGAAGTTAAAGAAGAAGAATTACGAAGAATTGCGGAAGGAAGTAGAAGAAGAATTGCGAAGTAGAAGAATTGCGAAGAAGAAGAAGAATTATGAAGAAGAAGAACTGCGAATAAGAAAAAGAATTGCAGAGTAGAAGAATTGCGAAGAAGATGAAGAAGAATTGCGAAGAAGAACAATTGCAAAGAAGAAGACGAAGTGAAAATAATAATGATTATAATATAATCATAATTATAATGATTATAATAATAATTAAAAAAAAAAGAATAAACAATAATAATAATAATAATAAGAAGAAGAACAACAACAAGATACAGAAACAGACTGACAAAGAAAAGTAGCAGGTTAAGTGCAGTATTGCAAAAAAAAAAAAAATCGAAAAAGAAAGAGGAAGTTAAACAATAATAATACTTGTAACAATAATTTATTTCCTTCATATCATTTTTTTCGGAGGTTAGCGGAAGGGGAAGATGAGGGGGGGCTGGTGTGCATGTGCATGCGCATGTGTGCATGCAGGGCAGGGGGAGGGGGAAGAGGAGGGGGAGGAGGGAGATGGTTGGGGAGAGAGAGAGAGAAGAAGGAAAGCGACGCGTTAATTGCTTTCGTTTTCCTCCGAATGGTGTTCCAACAGCAAAGTATTGATTTTGCGGCATGTCGTGAGGCCTGGCTGATGACTGTAAAATTAATTTCGATGGCAGTGTCTGATTCCTTCCTGCCTGCTTCATTATCTTCGTGCGTGCGTGCGTGCGTGTCGTGCTGTGCGTGCGTGCGTGGTGTCGTGTGTGTGTGTGTGTGTGTGTGTGTGTGTGTGTGTGTGTGTGTGTGTGTGTGTGTGTGTGTGTGTTGTGTGTGTGTTGTTAGTGTGTGTGTGTGTGTGTTGTGAAGTTGTGTGTGTGTGTGTGTTGTGTTGTGTGTGTGTGTGTGTGTGTGTGTGTGTGTTGTGTGTGTGTGTGTGTGTGTGTTGTTGTGTTGTAGTGTGTGTGTGTGTGTGTGTGTGTGTGTGTGTGTGTTGTGTGTGTGTTGCTGCTGCTGCTGCTGCTGTTGCTGATGATGTTGCTGGTGTTGTTTTGTGTTGGGTGTAATGGCGACCTCAGCACATTGCGGGGGAAAAGTGTTGTGTCAGCTATTGTTGTGTTGGGTTTTGTTGATTCGTTCGTCAACTGGCTGTGGAAGATTGTGAAGGAGTTGTAAGTAGTAGTAGTTGTAATAGTAGTGGAAGGGGTTGTTGTTGTTGTAGTTGCAGTAGTAGTAGTAGTAGTAGTAGTAGTAGTAGTAGTAGTAGTAGTAGTAGTAGTAGTAGTAGTAGTAGTAGTAGTAGTTTTTGTTGTTTTTGCTGTAGTTGTAGTTGCATTAATAGTAGAAGTA
Organism: Stramonita haemastoma; assembly: GCA_030674155.1. Lineage (NCBI taxonomy): Eukaryota > Metazoa > Mollusca > Gastropoda > Neogastropoda > Muricidae > Stramonita > Stramonita haemastoma. The sequence goes on from CM060329.1 coordinate 47,758,841, forward strand.
GTAGCAGAGGTAGTAGAAGTAGAGGTTGTAGTAGTAGAGGTTGTTTGTAGTAGTAGTAGTAGTAGTAGTAGTAGTAGTAGTAGTAGTAGTAGTAGTAGTAGTTAGTAGTAGTGGTGGTAGTAGTAGTAGTAGTAGTAGTAGTAGTAGTAGTAGTAGTAGTAGTAGTAGTAGTAGTAGTAGTTGTTGTTGTTTTTGCTGTAGTTGTAGTTGCAGCAGCAGCAGCAGCAGCAGCAGCAGCAGCAGCAGCAGCAGCAGCAGTAGTAGTAGTAGTAGTAGTAGTAATAGTAGCAGTAGTAGTTTTTGTTGTAGTTGTAGTTGCGTTAATAGTTGAAGTAGTAGTAGAGGTGGTAGTAGTAGTAGTAGTAGTAGTAGTAGTAGTAGTAGTAGTAGTAGTAGTAGTAGTAGTAGTAGTAGTAGCAACAGCAGCAGCAGCAGTAGTATTAGTAGTAGTACTTATAGCATTAGCCAAATTAGTAACCATAGCAGCAGATGTAGTTATAGCAGCAGTAGCATCACACCCACCCCCGCCGCCGCCACCACCACCACCACCACCACCACCACCACCACCAACCACCACCACCACCACCACCATGAGTATACCAACTAGAAAAATAAAAGCCACCTGCATACACTTAACAACAGTTTCTGCCACCCTCTCAGTGAGATAGTTTGTCAGTAACGTGTATTCGAATTTGTACGACAGCAGATATATAAACACACGTATTGTCATGTGACACATGTCACAACATCGAACGAAGCCTCGTCACTTTTGAAAGAAAGATCTCATACATGTAAAGCTATCTCTTTTTATTTATTCATTCTATTTTTTTTATCCTTTTTTTATCGAGGATAAGGAATTGAGCACTCGAGGATAATGGAGTAA
>CM060329.1:47762223-47767223 GCA_030674155.1 Stramonita haemastoma
GTGTATTCAACTGTATCATAACTCTGTTTAGGGGTGAAGCACCATAAATCAGTGTATCCGTGTGCGTTTGTGTATGCGCATGTTCATGCGTGCTTGTGGAAGTGCGCGTGCGTCCGTGTGCACGTGTGTGTGCGTCAGTGTGTGCTTGCGTGCGCGTGCGTGAGCGAGCGTGTGTGTGTGTTGTATCCAATGGACTCATGTATCTAACTACATTGCAATGTTTGGTGTGTCGCACAATAATCTTTAGTATATCTTATATGTAAAACAACAGATTTTCCCAGGAAATTCATGATGTACTCGTGTTACTATCGCAGTCTCCACTGAATTTTATTAGGTTTTTTTGTATATTTTTCTTGCCACCATCTCGAGTCGTGTTTCTATGTGTGTCGATATAAAACAATGTGGTAAGAAGTTTTTAAATGTTCTCTTTTTTCAGTTTTGTTTGGACCAAGTTTGCTAAGTCGAACGTCTCAATCCAGTTAACGACAAGAGAAACATTTAACGACACCATAGTCGTATTTACCCAGCTTGTGAGAACCTCTTGACCCGGAAATTTGCGGGAACTATTTTTCTAGCGTTTGCGCACGTGGGCTGGCTATAAGGTTGCAATTGTCCGTTCCTTTCGAACACATGCTTACTATTTCACTTTCACTTTTCGACTTTTCAGAGAAGTAAAATAAAAAAAAAACCAACAAACAACCCCCCCCCCCCCCTCAGCTAAATCTTGAATGCAATCCGAGCCCAACAAAAAGTCTTAATGCAGTTTTTTCTTGTCTAAATATTTTGGCTATAAAAATGGGTGGGGTGGGGTGGGGTGGGGGGAGACGGTTGCATACGCAAAAATCTCACGATTGGTTAACCAACCTCGGAGCTCTAACCCTAGGAACGAAAAAAAGATTGTTTAAAGTTTCAAAGTTTAGTCATTAATGAAAAGAAAGCATAAACAAAACTGAAAAGACACTTTAATTTTTTTCCTTTTGGTTTCTATATTCTGTAACTTGATTTTTGTCTGTAAGTGTGATTTTTCTGTGCTCTTTCGAATCTTGTTAAAAGAAAAAAAAACAAACAACACCGCCACCACAACAACAACAACAACAATAACCAGGAATAGAAATTTTGCATCCTAAAACAGCATAGCAGGTTTCCAGTTCCAGAAAAAAGTTGACAACCTACCCCCCCCACCCCCTGCCCTAACCATAAGCAAAAACAAAACAACAGAAAACAACTTCACCCCCACCCAAAACAATAACAACAACAACAACCCCAAGATAAAAAAAACAAAAACAAGTCAAATTGAAAAACTGAAGCCAGGAAAAATATGTTATATCAAAAACAAACAAAATAGAGGACAGGAAGGGAAAAAAAAAGTGATGCGGTGTTAATCTGAAGACAGTGGCTCCCCAGTGCTGTATCATTCCCCGGCTTTTATCCAGCCATCAAGACATAAAACTGAAAAATCCACGCGCACAAACAAACAAACAACAAAAAAAACCAACAACATCAATAACAACAAAGAAAATAGACCTGGAATATTTACAAGGTGTTATTAGACTCACCAGAGCTGACGAACATGGATCTCACACACACACACACACACACGCACGCACGCACGCACGCACAGCACGCACACGCACACATACACGCACAACACACACACACACACACACGCACGCACGCACGCACGCACGCACACGCACGCACACGCACACGCACACATACACATACACGCACACACACACACACGCACACACAGAGGCACGCACACACGCACGCACATGCACGCTTGCACGCACGCACACACACACACACGCACGCACGCACGCTGCGTTGCCAAATAATCTTACTCTACCATACAATCCAATGCAGTACAATACAAAACAATAAAACGGAATGCAATGCAAAACAATATAATACAACACAGTGCGATGCAAAAACAAAATAATACAACCCAACCCAACCCAACCCAACCCAACCCAACCCAACCCAACCCAACCCAACCCAACCCAACACAACCCAACCCAACCCAACCCAACCCAACACAACCCAACCCAACCCAACCCAACCCAACCCAACCCAACCCAACCCAACCAACCAACCCAACCCAACCCAACCCAACCCAACCCAACACAACCCAACCCAACCCAACCCAACCCAACCCAACCCAACCCAACCCAACCCAACCCAACCCAACCCAACCCAACCCAACCCAACCCAACCCAACCCAACACAACCCAACCCAACCCAACCCAACCCAACCCAACCCAACCCAACCCAACCCAACCCAACACAACCCACAAAAAAAACAACCACAATATCCCCAGCTCCCCCCCCCCCCCCCCCCCCCCTTTTTTTAAAAACCCATATTGAAACATCTTACTCAGGGCGGCAACAACATGTTGGCAGTTTAACGATCTCTTTTAAAATTTATGATACGACCTGCAGTGCCCCCCCTCTCCCTCCCCTCTCTCCCTCCCCCCTTACCCCCCCCCCCTCCCCACCCTATCCCCTGGGTCCTTTCTCCTTTCCTTACCCTCTCCTCTCCCATCTTCTTTCTCATTTCTTTTTTTCAATTCCCTTTTATTCTCCCATTTTCTTCTCTCTCTTTCTCATCTCATCTTCTCTCTCACTCTCTCTCTCTCTCTCTCTCCTCTCTCTCTCTCTCTCTCTCTCTCTCTCTCCTCTCTCTCTCTCTCTCTCTCCTCTCTCTCTCTCTCTCTCTCTCTCTCTCTCTCTCTCTCTCCTCTCTCTCTCTCTCTCTCCTCTCTCTCTCTCTCTCTCATGCGTGAAAGGCCAATGCAATTGTAGCAATGATCGATCGTGTTGTAGATGTCTCAGGAACGTATCGAGTCAGAATATAATCAACTTTTGATCTTTTTGCCCGTCACCCTTTGACAGAAAGAAAGAAAGTCTTGGGATTTTTTTTTTTAAAGTGTATATTTATGTGTATATTATTTTGACAATTTGTTTCGTATTGATCTGACAAAAAGAGTTTTGTGGTGTGTGTGTGTGTGTGTGTGTGTGTGTGTGTGTGTGTGTGTGTGTGTGTGTGTGTGTGTGTGTGTGTGTGTGTGTGTGTGTGTGTGTACGTGTGTGTGTGTGTGTGTACGTGTGTGTGTGTGTGTGCGTGCGTGTGTGTGTGTGTGTTTGTGTGTGTGTGTGTGTATGTGTATGTGTGTGTGTACGTGTACGTGTGTGTATGTGTGCACGTGTGTGTGATGTGTATGTGTATGTGTGTGTGTGCTTTTTTCATCGTGTATTTGTGAGGTTTATGGATAGATATGTACCTCACTGGTTTATCAATTGATGGTGTGTGTGTTTGATATATATATTGTGTTGTATATATATATATATATATAGATATATAGATATATATATAGATAGATAGATAGAGAGAGAGAGAGAGAGAGAGAGAGAGAGAGAGAGAGAGAGAGAGAGAGAGAGAGAGAGAGAGGGCGATAGCTAAGTGGTCAGAATACTCGCTTTCCCCAAGTCAAAGTTAAGCAGCATCGAGCGTGGTTACCAGTTGGATGGGTGACCGTTTGCGCGCTTTGGCTTCAGTACAGTCCCCCCAGTTCACCCAACTATAAATGGGTACCTGCCCTCTTTAGGGCCAGGGAAGGTAAAGCAGCGAGAGAAACTGAGGTCTCTGATGCCTCGCTCCCCTACGACCTCATAGGTTATGGTTCACCCTTACCTTTTTACCGTATAATTATATGTAAGCCATAAAATATACTCTCTCTCTCTCTCTCCTCTCTCTCTCCTCCATCTCTCCTCTCTCTCTCTCTCTCTCTCCTCTATCCTCCTCTCTCTCTCTCTCTCTCTCTCTCTGTATATATATGTATACCATAAAATATAGCTGTACCTTTATCTCTCTCTCTATATATAATTATATGCTCTCTCTCTCTCTCTCTCTCTCTCTCTCTCATCTCATCTTCTCTCTCTCTCTCTCTTCTGTGTGTGTGTGTGTGTGTGTGTGTGTGTGTGTGTGTGTGTGTGTGTGTGTGTGTGTGTGTGTGTGTGTGTGTGTGTGTGTTTATTATATCAGAGGTCGGTTCAGTGGTGTCGTTTAATGCCGTGTCCACAGAAACGGGTTATTGACATGGGGTTAATAGTCGTTTAACAGTCGCTGAGATGTAATGTTAGCTAGCTGTCCACATATCAGAATAGTCGTTTAACAGTCAGTGTGTGTCTTTGTGTGTGTGTTTGCGTGTGTGTGTGAATGTGTGTGTGTGTGTGTGTGTGATTCTGTGTGTGTGTGTGTGTGTGTGTGTGTGTGTGTAAGAGAGAGAGAGAGAGAGAGAGAGAGAGAGAGAGAGAGAGAGAGAGAGAGAGAGAGAGAGAGAGAGAGAGAGTCGCTGAGATGTAATATTAGCTAGCTGTCCACATAGCAAGCATAATAGTCTTTTAACAGTCAAGGTGTGTGTGTGTGTGTGTGTGTGTGTGTGTGTGTGTGTGTGTGTGTGTGTGTGTGTGTGTTCATTTGGAGCTTTAGATTTGTGTATATTCGTCACGTACGAATTTCAGGTAGGGACTATGTCATGTGACGGAAAGAAAGTGTTTATTGTTGACAGTGTTACTATTTTTGTTATTGTTATTGTAATTATCGTTATTATCATTATATTACAATTTTGCTCAATTACCATGTTCTTGTTGTTGTTGTTGTTGTTGTAGTTAATCAAAGTACAAGCAGAAAATACGTAATTTTGTAAAGTTTACAATATTTTCAATATAATGGGGCGTTCTTTCAATTTTCTGTACATTCTACAAGGCTGTGGTGTGTGTGTGTGTTGTGTGGTGTGTTGTGGTGTGTGTGTGGTGTGTGTGTGTGTGTGTGTGTGTGTGTGTGTGTGTGTGTGTGTGTGGTGTTTTGAGCGATGTGGGGAGGGTGTGCGTGGGGGGGGGGGGGGTGGGGAGTTGGCGGCGCGTGCACGTGCATGTATACGTGTTTTATATATATATATATATTGTAATATATATATATATATATTAAAAAAATTATA
>CM060329.1:47822428-47824928 GCA_030674155.1 Stramonita haemastoma
GTAACTTGTATAATTGTAGTTCTTATTGTTTCCCTGATCCTCTTTTTTTTTTTTTTTTTTTTTTTTTTTTTTTTTTTTTTTTTTTTTTTTTTTTTTTTCTCTCTCTCCTCTTCCCCCTCCTCTTACTCCTCCTCTCCCTCTTTCCCTCTATTCTATTTTTCTCTTTTCTTTGTCCATTTCTTCTTACCCTCTTCAGGAGCTGAAAAAGATAATAACAGCCCGCACCTTATTCCTCTCACTCCCTTCCTCTCTCTCTTTTCAAATGTTATAGCTTTATGCTCAAATCTTACGATTGGTTGATTTATTCACCAAATTTTGATTTTCATAGCTTTATACTTGAATTATGCATTTGGATTGATTGGTTGATCGATTCACTTCTTTTTTTTTTTTTTTTTTTTTTTTTTTTTTTTTTTTTTCTAAAAGAGGGCTGGATGAAAACAAGCCACCATTGTGCTTAATCTTTTCCCTCAATAAAAATGTTCATTCAAATGTTCATTCATTCTCTCTCTCTCTCTCTCTCTCTCTCTCTCTCTCTCTCTCTCTCTCTCCTTCTCTCTCTCTCTCTCTCTCTCCCCCATTCTCTCCTCCCGCCCCCCCGCTTTCTCTCTTTCTCCCTTCCCTCCCCACCCCCCCTCTCTCTCTGTGGTTTAAGAGCTTGACAGGTTCTGACGAGTTTAGTAGCCTAGCAATGGTGGTAATTCAAGAGGAGAGAGCTTAAAGGTATACTAGCAGGCTGCAGTCACTGCAGTAGTAGTAGTAGTAGTAGTAGTAGTAGTAGTAGTAGTAGTAGTAGTAGTAGTAGTAGTATAGTAGTAGTAGTAGTAGAAGTAGTAGTGGTAGTGGTAGTCGAAGTAGTTGTAGTTTGCTGTAAGTTGTTTTACCTTTTACTTTTATGTAGTTTATTTGTTTTTGTTGTTGTTGATTTGTGTATTAATTATTTCATTTTTTCTGTAAAATGTTTGAGATAAACGTTCATTTTTTAAGCTTAAAAGAAAGTCATCTTCTCTTCAAGGTACTTTGCTTTGTTTATTTGTTTTGAAGATTGACTTTTGAAAAAATTCCAGATGTTCAGACCTGATATTTATCAAAGAAACTGTTTATCTAAACTACCCACTTTTAATCACGTTTGTATTAAAAAAACAACTGTAATATACCTCAACTAACAACAGCGTATTGAAATCGGGATAATATTAGGCGCAAAATTGTTTTCTCTTAATTCAAATTGTATCAGATTTCTAGGAAAACTTGTGTGTCTCTTTCTTTCGTCTGCTTTTATTTAAAAAAAAAAGAAGTTAATGTTACCTTTGCTCGTGTTTGAAAATCTACGTATATCATTAAATTTTGCTTGCTTTTTATCCTTCTTTGCACTCTCTTTTTCTGTTTATTTTTGTTTTTATTATTTCTTATTACTGTTCGGACATTACTGTTTTTTGCTTTATTTCTTGGTTTCTTTTTGTTTCCCCTTTCTTTCTCTCCATCTTTCAAATGTTCAGGAGTTGTTTCGCGCAGTGTATATAATTTACGTTTCTTTTGTACATTTTTGTACACTTTCATTTTCATCTTCGTTTTTTTTTTCTGTCTGTCTGTCCACCTGTGTATCTGTTTTTTTGTTTGTTTTTTTTTTTATAAATATTTGCCTATCAATTTTTTTTTAATAGAGAAAGCAATCACGATAGGTGATATCACTCCTCTGACCACATTGAAATATATCTTTTTTCAGTTCAGTACAGTGGTTGATATTATTAATAGGCAGGTGTGCTTCTGATGTTGTTATTGTTGTTGTTATTGCTGAGATTGGAAAAACACGATCGTTTATCTCCTTGCTCTTCTCAGTACCTCTGTTCTATAACCGGTACATCTAGTCTAGTCGTGATCGGGAATGAAGACTATATATTATGATATTGAGTTTTGTTTCAGAACTGTGTATTCATGTAGTTTACAGCGAATAATCGTGACAGTCCCCCCCCCTCCCCTTCCCAACGCCCTCCCCCCCTTCACCCCTCCCCTTTTCTTGGTTGTTATTTTGTTTCGATGTTTTATTTTTGGTCAGTTGGAATGGAAGGATGGGGCTGTATATTGATTAAACCTGAGTGGTCACTTTTTTTTCTTTTTCTTTTTTTTATTTTGCTGTTAAAGTCATCTGAATATTGATTTTGGTTAAAAGCTATACACACACACATACACGCACGCACGCACGCACGCACGCACACACACACACAGACACGCACGCACACACACACACACACACACACACACACACACACACACACACACACACACACACACACACACACACACGCGCGCGCATACATACACACACACATTTGGTCACATTCAGTCACCAAACAACGACCATATGTTTGTCAGTTTTATTTTGAATAAAACTTATCACCCTCCACCTCCGCCGAACACCCCCACACCCCCTAATTAAAAAAAACACACTTTCTTATGTTTAACAAAAGGAAATCAGAAAGATGAAGACATTCAAATAAAAGTGTGG
>CM060329.1:47832428-47834928 GCA_030674155.1 Stramonita haemastoma
CCAATAGAAAGAAACAAGGGTCTTACACGCAGACGTCAACAGCACACCACAAAATTAACCAATCAGCCATTCCTCTGTCTGTCTGTCTTTGTCTGTCTGTTGTTTGTCTGTCAGTCTCATGTCTGTCTGTTGTCTGTCTGTCTGCGTGTCTGTCTGTCTTCTGTTCTTCTGTGCTCTTCTCTCTCTGTCTTTTCTGTCCTCTGTCCCCTCTCTCTCTCTCTTCCCTCCCTCTCTCTCTGTCCCCCCCCTCTCTCTCTCTCTCTCTCTCCTCCTCTCCCTTCCCCTCCTCCCTCCCCCCTCTCTCTCTATACCCCCTCTCCCCCATACTCCCCCCTTCTCTCTTTACCACCCTCTCTCTCTCTCTCCATCTCTCTCACCATCCCTCCCTCACTCTCTCTCTCTATACCCCTTCTCCCCCATACTCTCCCCTTCTCTCTCTACCCTCCCCCCCTTTCTCCCTCTCCCTCTCCAATCCTTCTCGACCCGCCTTAGGGGATGTGTTGCTCTGCTCTTTGATTATCCCAGGAAAGACACTTGACCTCTGGAACTCTGTGGAACTCTGAGGAACTCTGAGAAACACCCCCTCTGGAAGTCTCCCATTGTCTGTCTGTTCTGTTCTGTTCAGTGAAGTCAGAGACTGTTGGCCAAACTGCATAGTCTTGATGATGGCACACCACCTCCCAGCAGCTTTCTGAGACTTTGGGAGGAAAAAAGTCAAAAGAAAGAAAGTCCCGTCCCGACCCTGCCCTGCCTCCCAAAAATTCCAAAACGGAGGTTTATGAAAGAAAGAATTGCATGTAGTCGTAATTGTTGCGAAGTTTGATGAATGATGGTGATGAGGATGATGAGGATGATGATGATGATGATGATGATGATGATGATGATGGGGGTGAAAAAGTTAGGACTAAGAGGGGTTGGGATGGAATGGGACAAGGAGGTGGTGAGGGTGGGGTGGGGGGAGGTTGGTGGTGTAAAAGGTGGTTAGGGATGTAAAACTGAAGCTGAGAGGGGAAAAAGGAGGAGGGGAGGGGGGGGGTCATCATGTTTCAGTACCATGTTTGTTAGTCCTGTCATTTTCTCTAGACTCTGGGTTTGTATGTTTATTTTTTCAATTTAAAACGCGGGTGCTTATACAGAAGCATACATAAATGCTAACGTGCACGTACACGCGCATGCGCATGCATACAAGCACGCACGCACACACACACACACACACACACACACACACCACACACACACACACACACACACACACACACACACACACACACACACACACACAGTGCCATTTTCAACTACAACATCTAAAAGATTAAAAACCAAAACAATGATATAATACAAAAAAAGTCACACACATGAAAACAAAACCATTTCCTCTTTCCTTTCCCAACGACCACAGAAACAAAAAAAAAGCCTGATGAAAAATAATACCAAGAGAATATTGAAAACAGCAAAAATGACGGTAACAGTAGCAGGAAAAGATTACTCTGGTATATAAACGGTGGATTTGGTTACATTTATTGCGCGTCGAGGACTGTGTGAAGCTAGATGTAAGGATAACAAGAAAGTAGACTTCTTCCTGATCTAGGCACACATTTCATTCAGAAAATTTTGTATTACATATAGATGTATACACACTTAACAATGAAGCCAGCTACAACGTAAAATCTTACATTTTACATTTGACTTTTCTTTTTTTTTTTCTTTGTCTTTCTTTCTTTTTTTTTTTTATTATACATTTTACACTACTGTAAGTCACGGCAGATTTCTTTGTATGAAATTCGAGCTGCTTTTCCCCGGGTAGAACCCGTCGCCACAAGAGCATCACCACCTTATTATTTTTTTTTCAGTGGGCTCAACAGCCATGAATAGACTCAATCTGCACATTATTGGCAGTTAGCTGGTAGAGGTAGGCATCCATGATTGTGTTCCAACTGTGAAAGAAGCCATCTTGGGGAAACTTCTTTCACAAGTGAAAACCATCTCTTTTAGATTCTTCTTCAAAGTAAAAGAAAGCAAAATTGGAGGAAGAGAATGCGCTGGAGTAGTAGTAGTAGTAAGTAGTAGTAGTAGTATTGTAGTAGTTTGTAGTTGTTGTAGCAGTATCAGCAGCAGCAGCTGTAGCAATGTGTAGTAGTAGCACGTAGCTGTAGTAGCTAGCAGCAGTAGCATCAAACAGCACAACAGCAACAGCAACCACACATCAGCGGCCATGGCACAGCAACAGCGAAGTCATCATCAACAACAACAGCGGTGGGAGAGAGGCATCAGAACAGGATGGCCTTATGGAGGCTGGTCTCTTTTGGTGCCTAGAGTCCTCTGTCTCGTCTAGCACCATTTGAAATCAGTTTCTGGAACCAAGGCCCTACCACCACCACCACCACCACCACCACCACCACCACCACCACCACCACCACCACCACCACCACCACCCTTTCACCCTTCTCCCCTCCTACGCCGGCACAATCGTGACTCTGGAACCAGAATCCAGATGACCTTA
>CM060329.1:47849928-47852428 GCA_030674155.1 Stramonita haemastoma
GACCAAAGAGATTTGTCTGCTAATAACAGGGGGGATTGGGGGAGGGGGGAGGGGAGGATTTGGCTTAGCCCCACGTAACTGATAAGCCGATTGGTCTACACACTCACCAACTTAACGCGCACACTCGCGCACGCACAGTGGTGAATAAATAGCCGCATAGCCTGGTACATGGTATTTCATACATCCGGAAGAAAAAACAAACGCTGGCATATATAGTTATAATGAATATACTTGCTGATAATTATGTACTGCGTGTTTTAGGTAGGCAGGGTACAGGTACATGCTTGCGTATGTGCGTCCGTTCCTACGTCCTATATTATGTTGCCGAGCACTCAGACATACAAACAGGTCGAAATGCATTTACGCGCATGTGCGCTTTTGTGTGTACACAGGAATGTTATTTTGTGCAGAGTCTGTCTGTGCGTGCATTGAGAAGTAGAGGAAGAGAAAGAATGCAAAGAAGATCGCAAAAACGAAGAATGCAAAGACGAAGAAGAATGCAAAAGAAGAAGAAGAATGGAAACAATAAGAATGCAATGAAGAATGCAAAGAAGAAGAAGAAGAATGTAAAGAAGAGGAATAATGCAAAGAAGAAGAATAATGCAAAGAATAATGCAAAGAAGAATGCAAAGAAGAATGCAAAGAAGAATGCAAAGAAGAATGCAAAGGAGAATGCAAAGAAGAAGAAGAAGAAGAAGAAGAAGAAGAAGAAGAAGAGAGAGAGGAGAGAGAGAGAGAGAGGAGAGGAGAGAGAGAGAGAGAGAGAGGAGAGAGAGAGAGAGAGAGAGAGACAGACAGACAGACAGACAGACAGAGACAGACAGACAGACAGACAGACAGACAGACAGACAGACAGACAGACAGACAGAGACAGAGAGAGAGATACAGACAGACAGACACAGAGAGACACAGAGGGCACACAGAGAGACAGAGACAGAGAGAGAGGGCGGGGTTGTGGGGTTCAAAAGTTTGTCATAGTATGGAGGTGCTAATGGTATAGGCTTTTTGAGCAGGTTTGTGAGAGTTTCTCTGCAGACCTTCTCTCTGTCTCATGTGTCTGTTTGTCTGTTTGTCTGTCTGTCTGTCTGTCTGTCTGTGCATGCATGCATGCGTGCGTGCGTCCGGTGTATGTGTGTGTGTGTGCGCGCGTGTTGCGCGCACACTGGTGTGTATCTACGAGCGCATGTAAGCGCCCCAGCGTGCAGGTGTGCGTGCGTATGTGCTTTTGTGTTTTTATTTTATCTGAGTTTATACCACTTAATATCACAGCAGATTTCTCTGCGTGAAAGTCAGGCTGCTCTCCCCGGGGAGAGCGCGTCGCCACAAGTGCAGTGCCTACCCATTATTTTTTTCCCCCTGTTTTCTGTCTGCAACTGTATTTGTTTCCCTATCAGAGTGGCTTTTTTCTACAGAATTTTGCCAGGGACAACTCCCTTGTTGCCGTGGGTTCTCTCTCTCTGTCTATCTCTCTCTGTCTCTCTCTGTCTCTGTCTCTGTCTCTCTGTCTCTCTGTCTCTGTCTGTCTGTCTGTCTGTCTGTCTGTCTGTCTGTCTGTCTGTCTGTCTGTCTGTCTGTCTGTCTGTCTCTCTCTCTCTCTCTCTCTCTCTCTCTCTCTCTCTCTCCTCTCTCTCTCTCTCTCTCCCCCTGTGGGATATGATAGACAGAGTATGAACAGAGGAGAGAGGAATAAGAGGACAGGGAAGTTAGGTAGTGGGGAAGTTAATTTTAAAAGAAAAGAAAGATGGTTCATAATCATATGTAGAGGAAATTAATTTAGGAAAAAATGTAGCTGCAAGCAGAATGAGAGAGAAAAGAGAGAAAGATGAGAGAGAAAGGAGAGAGAGAGAGAGAGAGAGAGAGAGAGAGAGAGAGAGAGAGAGAGAGAGAGAGAGAGAGAGACAGAGACAGAGACAGAGAAGAGAGACAGACAGACACACACACAAACACACACACACACAACAGAGTAAGACAGAAACAGAATCAGAGAGACAGAGATAGAGACAGAGACAAACAGGGTTACTGAGACAGAAACAGAGACAGAGAGACAGAGAGACAGAGACAGAAACAGATTCAGAATCAGAAACATGCAGACAGAGAAGAGACACAGAGAAATACACACACACATACACACACACACTCTCTCTCTCTCTCTCCCTCCCTCTCTCTCTCTCCTCTCTCTCTCACACACACATACACACACACACACACACACACACTCTCTCTCTCTCTCTCACACACACACACCACTGTCACACACACACACACACACACACACCACACACACACACACACACACACACACACACACACACACACACACACACACACACACACACACACACAAACACACACTGTCACACACACACACACACACACACACACACACAAACACCCCCCCCTCCCACACACACACACACACTACACACACACATAGATATACACACACACACACAGATACAGAGGACAAGAAAAGCTACTACTACTATAGCCTACAGATCAG
>CM060329.1:47859928-47869928 GCA_030674155.1 Stramonita haemastoma
ATTGCACCGAAAAAACAGAAAGCAAGGATTAAGAAATAGCTTCCTTTTAGATATTATTTTCAAAGTCGGTGAATAAGTACAAAATAACTTAATGAAGAAAAAAAAAAGAGTTAATATGAAATAAATATAGAAACAAATATAGAGGAAGTGAAAATTGATAACCCAGAATTGAACACTGCAATAATAATAATAATAATAATTCATGGAATTTATATAGCGCTATATCTTGTAAAAACAAATCAAAGCGCTTGCAATCGACCCTCACAACAAACAACCAATGACAATAAATAATTCTAGCAAATTCGAAAGCACACACACCACGCGCGCGCGCGCACGCACACACACACACACACACACACACACACAACCACACACACACACACACACACACACACGCACACACATACACACACACACACACACACACAACACACAACACACACACACACACACACACACACACACATTATAGAGGTTATACATTTTGACAGGGTGAATGGAATTTCAAATGTTGAAGGCAGGGACAAATAGGAGATGAAAACAGAAGACAAAAATCTTAGGTTTGAAACAAGTGTGTCTTGAGGTTGGATTTAAAAGTGTCATATGTAGGTTTTTGCCGAAGGGAGAGAGGGAGGTCATTCCAGATTGATGGACCAGAAAATAGAGAAAGAGCGGCGGCCAACGGTAGATAGGTTGAATCTCGGAATTTTTAAGGATAAGGTATCTGCAGCCGAGCGGAGGGAACGAGAAGGTGTGTACACGTGAAGACATTCACAGAGGTAGGAGGGTGCTGTTTTGTGGAGACATTTATAACAGAGAGTACTGATCTTGTAGTTAAACTCTCTGTGGCACAGGCAGCCAGTGGAGAGATTGCAAGAGAGGAGTAATGTGTTCAGATTTTTTCTTTCTGAGGACCAGTCGAGCTGCAGAGTTTTGTAAACGTTGGAGAGAGTGGATCGATGATGCTGGCAGACCAGCCAAAAGAGAATTGCAATAGTCCAGACGTGAAAGAATATATATAGATATATCCATTAACTCAACTAGATATAGACATAATAGGAATACAACATTGATAGCCCAGAAATAAACACTGAAATTAATAAACACAGAAACGGGGAGAAGAGTCATTCAAAGGCGGCAAGTCAGTTCAAAATGGATGTTTTCCTTTTCTTCTGTGCAATTGCTGTTTTTTTTTTTTCTTGGTTCAAACAAAAAAATTTGTTGAAGAAAGTCCCACATATTAACCTATTCTAAATAGTATCAATTGGTATCAACGCCAAACCCTTATAGTATGCTCTTCTTTCTTGTTGTTGTTGTTGTTGTTGTTGTTGTTGTTGTTGTTCTTCTTCTTCTTCTTCTTCTTCTTCTTCTTTTTTTCTTTTTTTTCTTCTTCTTCTTCTTCTTCTTCATTCTTCTTCTTCTTCTTCTTCTTCTTCTTCTTCTTCTTCTTCTTCTTCTTCTTCCTTCTCCTTCTATCTTACGCTACACATTCTTTTCTCCATTCTTTCTTCTCTTTGTACATAATCTATTTTAAAAATATCCATAATGATTGCAGTTTATTTCTGTTATATTTGAAAAGGTGAAATTCTATAAGGTAGTTGAGCTAATCTATGTGTCTGTGTTTATCCACATGCGTCACATTATTTTATAGATGTGTTTACCGTGTTTTGTTGTTCTTTACTGTGTGGTTCTTTGGCGGTTTGTTTTGTTGTTGTTGTTTTTTAAAATTTTCTTCTAACTTGCTTTCACTTTCTATCATATTTCTTACATTGTGGTACGCTCTTGCGCTGTGTTGTGTGGTGTTGTGTTGTGATGTGTTGTGTTTTCAGATCTTGTCTTGTCTTGTTTTGCCTTGTCTTGTCCTGTCCTGTCCTGTCCTGTCCCATTTTTTCCTTTACTTCTAAACGCTTCGCAATAATCAAAACTAAATAATGGTGATAATGGTGATGATGATGATGATGATGATGATGATGATGATGAGGAGGAGGAGGAGGAGGAGGAGGAGGAGGAGGAGGAGGAGGAGGAGGAGGGAGGAGGAGGAGGAGGAGGAAGTTAATAATGATAATAATGCAATGACGATGACGATGGTGGTGGTGACTATTGGTTACCATGGTGATTGATTGTTGTGATGATGGTGATGATGATGGTGGTGGTGGGTGGTGATAATGATGATGACGACGACGACGACTACGATGATAGTGATGATGACGATCGTGATGGTGGTGATGATGATGATGATGATGATGATGATGATGATGATGATGATGATGATGAAGAGATGATGATGGGTGGTGGTGGTGATGGTGATGGTGATGATGATGATGATGATGATGATGATGGGTAGGCGCTGCATTTGTTGGCGACGCACTCATCCCTGGGGAGAGCAGCCCGAATTTCACGCAGAGAAATCTGCTGTGACATAAAGTGATATAAAATAAATAAAAATAAAAATAACATAAAAATGATGATGATGATGATGTGATGATGTTGATGATGATGATGATGATGTGATGATGATAAATGTGATGATGATGAATGGATTTTTTTGTTGTTGGGCAGAAACGGCAGCAAGAGAAGCAGAAGAAGCAGACCAAAGAAGCAGCCTTGCAAGACGTGTGCAAACAATCCTTGGGTGAGTATCTATCTGTCTGTCTGTTGTCTGTCTGTCTGTCTATTTGTTTGTTTGTTTGTCTGGCTTCTGCATGTTTATTCTGTCTGTCTGTGTTTTTCTGTCTGTCTGTGTTTTGTTTCTGTCTGTATGTTTGTCTCTCTGTTTTTTGTATGTTTTGTTTCTGTCATCTGTTTGTATGTCTGTGTGTTGCTTCCTCCATCTGTCTGTCTGTCTGTCTGTCTGTCTTCTTCTTTTTTCTTGTTCTTCTTGTTCTTGTTCTTATTCTTGTTGTTGTTCTTCTTCTTTGCATCCTTCTTTGCATTCTTCTTCTTTGCATTCTTCTTCTTCATCATCATCATCTTTGCATTCTTCTTCTTCCCCATTTTCTTCTTCTTCTTTTTTCTGCTTTGCCTTCTTCTTTGCATTCTTCTTCTTCTACATTTTTCTTTGTCGAACGCTCAAACCTGTATATAAGGTAGCAGCAATACAAGTCAAAGGACAAATGAAAAGAAGAGTAGAAGAGGATGGCAAGGAGTTGGCTAGGTACTAGGTAGGTAGGTAAATGTATAATTGATTACGTGGCTGCCGCTTGGTTCGATAGAGAAAGCGATCGACAAAAAAAAATAGTTGGATGAAGGAAGAGAGAGAGAGAGAGAGAGAAGAGAGAGAGGAGAGAGAGATGAGAGAGAGATGAGAGTAGGAGAGAGAGGAGAGAGAGAGAGAGAGAGAGAAGAGAGAGACGAGATAGGTAGGGTTAGTGTGTCTTGTAGGAGATATAGATTTATCTCTGTGAACGACTGAAAGGTATTGGTTGAACTCTTGTCTGTACCTTCTGTTTCTTGTGTCTGTGTCTCAGTTTGTCTGTCTGTCTGTCTGTCTTCTGTGTCTCTCTCTGTGTGTCTATCTGTGTGTCTCTCTGTCTTACTCATTCTCTTCTCTCTTCTCTCTCTCTCTCTCTCTCTTCTCTCTCTCTCTCTCTCTCTCTCTCTCTCTCTCTCTCTCTCTCTCTCTCTCTCTCTCTCTCTCTCTCTCTCTCTCTCCCCCCCTCCCCCCTCTCTCCCCCCTCCCTCCCCTCCCCTCTCTCTCTCTCTCTCTCTCTCTCTCTCTCTCCTCCCCCCCCTCTCTCTCTCTCTCTCTCATCTCAAGTTTCAACTTTCTATTCTTGGGTATATGGTACTGCGTGGTGCAAAAGAGTCGATGGCATACCTTGCATCTTATCTGATTAGTTACAGAAGGCGGGCACCAAAACATGCACTCATTTTAGAGATGAACTAATGCAAAATAGAATCACATCAGTTTTGGGCTGAAACGGGATTCGAACCACCGCACGCTTCGACCTGGACTTTTCGCTTTCTAGACAGGCGCATTACCTCCAGACCACCGATCCACTGTACATGTATGGTTGGGTGACTTCCAAGATGCTTTATTAATTAATTAAGCTGGGGGATGCTCAGCAATATAGCATCTCCTATGAACAACATGGAAGCGCCAGGCAAGCGGAAAGCAAAGATAATTATGACAGTGTTTGTATTTTGTGTTGGACACTTTTTAGCTAGCATAGAATATCAGGGCTTGTGTGAATAGATTCTTCATTGCTTCTGAAAGATTTTGTTTCGTCTTGCATAGTAAACTTATAAAAAAAAACAACAACAAACTAATCTACTACAAACTCTGCTTCTGTTACTGCTTCTGCTGCAAGCTGCCACTGCTGCTGCTACTTCTGCTACAACTGCTTCTGCTTCTTCTGCAATTGCTGCTGCTGCTTCTGCAATGCATTGATTACCTCCCTCCCAAATTCATATAGTGGACTACAATACTTCAAATGTGTCTTAAGTTTTAAGACTTCAAAATAAAAATAAAAGAAGGGACAAAAAGGGGGAGGGGGGAGGGGGAGTAAAAAAAAAAATTTCTACTCAGGATGGATGACGCTTATGACGGCAGCTATTTTGAGGACCCGGGGGGGGGGGGGGGGGGGGGGGGGGGGGGGTTATCTGCCCTTGTATCTTTGGGTCGACAGCGGAAAGGCCAGTCGACAGTCTGGCTGGAGCCGCCATCTTAGGTCTCGTGATCTCTCCAAGATGGCGTGGCGATGTGAGCTGATGGCCATCTTCTTTCTGTTCTTGCTTCATAGCCCCCCCGCCCCCTCCCCCCACCTCCCCTCCTGTTCCTTTCCACCATCCCTGTCCTGTCCTCATCGATCGAAAGATGGTAGGCTTTATGCCAGGGCCCCGGGGGATTAGATAGAGAGTAAAGGGGGGTATACAGCAAAGATGAGGAGGAGAGAGACTTTGTGGGGGGTGGGGGTGGGGTGGGGAGGTGATGGGTAGGGGGCATGCATAGTTCGTAGGTCTTCTTCGAACATTAGTGTAGAGACTAACATGTCACTTGAGTATGGACATCTGTTCATTCCAAAATCAGAAAAAAGAGGTTATGGTATATATAGTGCGAGTTTTTATTTTCATCGTTGCAAGCGTTATATGTTTTATTTAGGGAAGGTTTTAGTCTATGACGTCAGCAACAATGAATTTTGACATTTTATTCGGACTGCCGAAATCAACTAAGAAAAAAATAAAACCCTGTCGACCTGCATATCCATAATGTTTTACAATGACCATTTAGGTCAAAAGGAGGTGATGATGATGATGATGATGATGATGATGATGATGATGATGATGATATAATAATGTAAAAATAAATAATCAAACCTATTAGATAGTGTTTGTGTCTCGGTTTACTTTTTCTCTTGTCCTGTAGATGTCCCAACACTGATGGACATTATGATCCATGCATGCCTGCTATATATGCCTGTTTCTGCAGCCATTAACTCCACTTATGGGATATCTTACTTACAGTGTAGACCTTCTGCATGTGCAAGCAAAACGAAGGGAAGTGGTTAAGACACTTGTACCAGGCACCAGCATTTTACTGTAGACTCCTGAAAAGATTATTCTCAGCAATGTTTTTTCCACTGAACAACATTAATTATAACTTCCTGAGATAATATTCAGTCTTTGTTTCTGTCCGATAAGAGTTAACTCTTCATAATCACTGCCAACAAGGTTTGTTCTGGGGAATCCTGTATTGGTTGTATCTCATTCTATCCAGCCCTCCTAGCTGAGATTCGAACCTCTGTGACATCAGGATCACTTAGATCAGTGGTCCAGAGCATAACAACTGATACAGACTATCTTGATCATTTGTGTACAATGTATGTTATTGTTGGCTCCTCCCCGATATCTAATCATTTTGAGCACTCTCCACAGAGTATACAGAAATGTCAAACCCATGAAAATACATATTGTCGTTGCGTCCTTATGCTTCAATTCCAAAGTCAAACGATCAACCATTTTCTTTCTTTCTTTCTTTCTTTCTTTTCTTTCTTTTCTTTCTTTCTTTCTTTCTTTCTTGATTTGAATATCTACTAACTAAAACATACTATTTAACATCTACAACAAACAAAACAAACATAAAAAACCCCAAACACTTTTTGAAAATAATTCCTATCACGCAGCATTTAAAAAAAAAAAAAAACCCAAACCCAACCACCTTATCACTCTCCAAATTTTTTGTTCAAAAAATGATTTTTTGCGACGAATGAGTGACCATAACTTGGGAAGCTGAAGCTGAGAGGTCTTGAGGACTGGCTGGGGTGTACTGATGGGCAGGATGATGGCGGGCTTAATGGGCGGCCTTCAGGGGATTAGATATGGAGAAAGGGAACACCACCACAGCCCAGGGCCCCTGACAGTCATAGGTCCTCTCCCCCCCCCCCCCTCTAGTGTTGTATAATCATATCAAGATGGTATTGTGTATCTGTCATCAGAACGGACTCCGTCCATTTGGCCTGCCTTCCTTGTGCTATGCCCCTGTCTTTGGTTCGGTTTTGGGTTTGGGAAAATGGGGGGAGGGGGGGGGAAGGTAAGGGGGGGAGGAGGGGGGTTAGGGTGGGGGTGGGGTGGGGGGGCTAACCTCCTATTAGTGCCAATGTGAGGGGGGTGTATGCCCCTTTTTACTTTCAGAGGAACTACTGAATAAATGAATGAGGTGAATTTTGAGGGGTTTAGAAGAGACGTAGTGTGCTGTGACCGTAACATGGCTACTAAAATCTTTACCTCAGAAGAATTTTTTTGTAAAGTATGATATTTATTATTCGGCTTGATTTCTCTTTTGCATTTGCCAAGAGTTGTTGGAGGCACTGCCCTGAATTTTGTAGGTGTGTGTCGTGGGCGAGTTGAACCTAGCGGAGCTTATCTCTATCCAGGCAACGGGGGTGCATGCTGGGTCTGTTCGTGCCATCATGCATCTCCGCAGACCATAGCTGGTGTACTCTTTTGACAAAAGGTGGATGGATATATTGGAGTTTTAACATCAGCGCAATATATTCTGAACACGTTTTCTCTCTCTCTTCTCTCTCTCTCTCTCTCTCTCTCTCTCTCTCTCTCTCTCTCTCTCTCTCTCTCTCTCTCTCTCCTCTCTCTCTCTCTCTCTCTCTCTCTGGATGAAAAAAAGTATATAATCTTACTCTGTAACCCTTGAAAAATAAAGATCATTCATTCAAAAGATCTCTCTCTCTCTCTCTCTCACTCACACACACACACACAAACACACACACACACACACACACACAACACACACACACACACACACACACACACACACACACACACACACACACACGCACACACAATCTCGGTTAATGGTCTCACCAGAAGGACTTTCGGGGTGGGAGAGAGGGAGGGGGGGGAGGTAGTCAATACTAATGTAAACCCTAAGGGGAAAATTTCCTCGAACGTCAGCGAGTTACTTGAACCCGTGGTCTCAGTTACTGTTGGAGTACGATGATGATGCTTTAAACCACTATTACTCAGTTACTGTCGGAGTACGATGATGATGCTTTAACCACTATAACTCAGTTACTGTCGGAGTACGATGATGATGCTTTGACCACTATGCTATCCTGCCCCCCCATCTTCTATGGCTCACAGCACTGAAGCAGTAAAGAAAAAGAGGCTAAGCTTGTATGAATCTATTGCTCTGGTTCTTGTTTAGGAGCGCCTGGACAAAATTAATATTAAAAAAAAAATGTGTGCATTGAAGTAAAATGTTTAATTCATCACGATAGTAAAAAAGATAAAGGTACCCCCATAACCTTTGTGGTCGTAGGGGAGCGAGGCATCAGAGATCTCAGCTTCTGTAGAGGCCAGCATGTTGAGGGCGGTGCCCATCTCTTCTCCCTCGCTGCTTTACCTTCCCTGACCCTAAAGAGGGCACAGGCATGTGCCCATTTGTAGCTGGGTGAACTGGGGGGACTGTACTGAAGCCAAGGCACGCAAACTGTCACCCAGCCAATTTGTAACCATGCTCGATGCTGCATAATCTTGGCTGGGGGGAAGCGAGTGCTCTGACCACTGAGCTAGCTGTCTGGTCCCCTAATACTCTATTCAAATGAAAAAACGAAATCTGGTACAATGCAGTCAAATCATTTTCTTTTATGTTTTTGGTTTATAGCTCGGCCGAACACCACAGAGACAATGTTGAAGGCTGTTGCCTTGTTCAAGTTGAAGTCTCGGAATAAATCTGTCTAACTATAATTATGCAGATGAAAACCAGATTTAAATGTAACCCCACTGTGGTGTCTCGTATCAACGCCCTAGCCAGCCAACCATAGGGTAACGTTAAGGTTGTGTGAGGATGAAATACATAGCACATGAATGGAATGGAAGAAAGCCAATACTTTTATTCCTCAAAAGTATCTTACCTTTGTTACCTTCAAAGAAAAAAACAAACAAGACCCCCCCCCCCTGCATACACCAATACAAGCGCGCGCGCACCACACCACACACACGCGCACATACACACACACACACACACACACACACACACACACACACACACACACACACACACACACACACACAACACACACACACAAACACACACGAAAAGAAAGAAAACAAAACAAAAACAAACAAAAAAAATCTTGTTAATAAAGACACATCTCAACTGCAGAGAGAATCAATCCAATCTGAAAAATGTAATAACCCCAAAAATTTGTCATGAAGAAACTTTTTTGTTTGGTTTTGATTTGTGAACTATTGACGCTTAAAAAAGTTTCTACTAACTTCTCTGGAAAAAGTGGACTTTCTGTTTTGCATTTTTGATTTATCTGCGTAAAATTCAGGCTGCTCTTTCCGAGTATGCAGAATGCCATACAGTTTTTATCCCCATATTTGTAGTGTATTTTTGTTTTATTTTCATGTGAAATTATTTTGTTTCTTTTTTGTTATTTGGTTGTTTTTTCTGCATAAACTTGCCAAGGAAAATTTTATTGTTGCTGTGGGTTCTTCTACAAGCGCTAAAAAAAAGGTGTTGGAGATACCAGCTAAAAACTGACACGCATGCACTCATGCACAGACACGTACGCGTACGCACACGCACATATGCACGACGTGCTTGTATGCTTACACATTATACACACGCGCGCGCACACACACACACACACACACACACACAACACAATCCCCCCCCCCCCCCCACACACACACACACTCACTCGCACTCACACACATTACATGCGTGCGTGCACACACGTGCGCGCGAAACATTAGTCGTTCTATTACACTGTATCATTCATTCATGTCTGACATAAAAGTGACACTGAAATGTAAATCGACACTACTGTTTTTCTCCCTGTCCATAGTCCAGTTACTAAAAAAAAAACTTGTAAAGTTCTCTTATCCTTCTCCTCCTCCTCCTCCATTTCATCCTCCTCCCCCATTTCCTCTCTTTTTTTTTTTTATTGCCCTTTTGACTCACGTCGTTAACTTCCTCGTCTTTTTCGTCTTTTCTGTAGCCCTGTTTCTCATCAGCGCTGCTTTATTTTTGTTTTCCACAAAAAATCGGTATTAATATTTATATCGTCATCATCTTTTCCTGCATTATCGTTATCGCCATCCCCACTATCACCACTTTCACCACCACTATCATCATCATCATCATCATCATCATCATCATCATCATCATCATCATCATCATCATCATCATCATCACTGTCGTCGTCGTCGTCGTCGTCATCGTCTTCTTCTTCTTCTTCTTCTTCTTCTTCTTCTTCTTCTTCTTCTTCTTCTTCTTCTTCTTCTTCTTCTTCTTCTTCTTCTTCTTTCACCACCACCTCTTCCTTCTTCTCTACTTTATTATTCTTCATCTTTTCATCTTTTCCTCATTTCTTTTTTTTTCTTACTCCTTTCTCTCTTTCCGTTTTTCTTTCTTTTTGCATACATGTCTTTCTCTTTCTTTCATTTTTTTGGTCTGTCTATGTCTGTCTTTCTTTCTGTACTTTCTTCCCTTCTTCCTTCCTTCCTTCTTTCCTTCCTTCTTCCTTCCTTTCTT
>CM060329.1:47889928-47897428 GCA_030674155.1 Stramonita haemastoma
CAGCAGGTGCAACAGCAACAACATCATCAACAAAAACATGAAACAGACAGTCAGACAGACAGACAGACAGACAGACAGACAGACAGACAGACAGACAGACAGACAGGCAGATAGACAGGCAGGCAGGTAGGCAGGCAGGCAGACAGGAAGATAGAAATACAGACAGGTAGACATACGTACATACAGACATACAGATGGACAGACAGACAGACAGACAGACAGAGGCAGGCAGGCATACAGACAGGCAGACAGACAGACAAACAGACAGGCAGACAGACAAACATACGTACATACAGACAGGCAAACAGACGGACAGACAGGCAAACAGACAGACAGGCAAACAGACAGGCAGACACTCAGACATACAGACGAGCAGACAGACATACAGACACACACACAGACAGAAAACATCC
Source organism: Stramonita haemastoma (assembly GCA_030674155.1). NCBI lineage: Eukaryota > Metazoa > Mollusca > Gastropoda > Neogastropoda > Muricidae > Stramonita > Stramonita haemastoma. Next base: position 47,890,342 of record CM060329.1, read on the forward strand.
ACAAACTGTTTGGTGATTTTTTAATATATTTTTTTCATCGCTTGCAGGGATTGTGGGGGGGGGGGGGGGGGGGGGGAGGAGAGAGGAGGGGGGAAGAGGAGTCCTTTTTCTTGAAGTGCAGTTTTGTCCATTGTCTGTCCGTTTTGCATGCAAAGATGTCATTACTGTAGTGATTCTGCTTTGCTGTCAGTTTTTATTGTTGTAAATAATGAGTAATCATCATCATCATCTTCTTTGTGGTTTATCATCGATCGTATTATGAGTTTTTGGGGAGGACGGGGGGGGGGGGGGGGGGGGGTTGTTTGTGTTGTAGTTTCTTAGCGTTCTTTTTTGTGTGTTTTCGTTGACGTTGTTATGTTATTATTATTCTGTTTGTTACCACTATCATTGTAATTGTTGTCATTTTTTGTATTATTATGATTATCATCATGGTCGTCATCGTAGCCGCCATCATCATCATCATCATCATCATCATCATCATCATCATCATCATCATCATCATCATCATCATCATCATATCATCATCATCTCATCATCTTCTTCTTCATCATAGATTATGATTATCATTGATACTTGGAGGAGAGAAGAAGGAGGAGGAGGAGGAAAAAGAAGAAGAAGAAGAAGAAGAAGAAGAAGAAGAAGAAGAAGAAGAAGAAGAAGAAGAAGAAGAAACAACAACAACAACAACAACAACACCAACAAAAACAACGAAAAACAACAAAAATAACAACAAAAGCAAGATGATGAAGAAGACGAAACAACAGCAACAACAATAACAAAAATGATGATGATGATGATGATGATGATGATGATGATGATGATGATGATGATGATGATGATGATGATGAGATGAGAGGAGGAGAGAGGAGGAGGAGGAGGAGGAGAAGGAGGAGGAGGAGGAGGAGGAGGAGGATAATTATAATAATTATGACTTTACAGAATAAACCACCACGACCAACAACAAAAACGACAACAGCAACAACAATAACCCCCCAAAAAAGAAAAGGTAGTTTTTTTTTCTCACTAACAGTTACTTCAACACAAAGGCCGAAAGCCTCGCTAGATTTAGAGTACGAAACAAAACAAAAAAAACGAAACAAAACAAAACAAAACGAAACAAAACCGAAACAAAACTTGAATTGTTGCATTCTAAAACGTGTTTTTTTTGTGATTCTCAGCATGCCCTCATAAATTGAATTTTGACTTGGTACTGAAAGTAAGCAATGGTGGATTACAAGTCTGTTGGGTTTTTTTTCTCTCTCTCAGAAAATATTTAAAATGTGTGTGTGTGTGTGTGTGTGTGTGTGTGTGTGTGTGTGTGTGGTGTGTGTGTGTGTGTGTGTGTGTGTGTGCGTTTGTGCGTGCGTGCGTGCGTGCTGCGTGCGTGTGTGTGTGGCATGCACGCGTACGCGAGCATGTGTGTGTATGTATGTGTATGTATGTTTGCGTGATATATATATATATATATATATATATATATAATATATATATATATATATATAATAATATATAATAATATATATATATATATATATATAATACACACATATCAACAAGCGCTTTGATTTGTGTACTCTACAAGATTCAACGCTATATAAATCCCATATTATAATATATATATATAAATATATTATATATATATATAAGGAGAGAGAGAGAGAGAGAGAGAGAGAGAGAGAGAGAGAGAGAGAGAGAGAGAGAGAGGAGAGAGAGAGAGAGAGAGAGAGAGAGAGAGTTCTTTAAGTTTTCTGCCGCTGTTTATTTATTTATTCATTTTTTTACTTGTTTATTTCTTTCTTAATTTATTTATACATTCATTTATTTATTTTACCATTTATTTTTCGAGTCTTCGTTTATTTATTCATTCCTTATTTTTTCAATTAATTTGATTCTACAGCTTACCCCCATCTTTAATAAAACTCCACACGAAAAAAAACAAAACAAAGGAAAAGAAAATCATAATTCCATAGCTGCTAAAGTTCCTCCTCTACCCTACACCCCACCCAAACCCACCCCCTACCCCTCTAAACATCCCACATCATATCACGTCCTCCCTCCCCCACCCCCATTCTCCTCCACCAACTGAATTCCCCTACCATCATAATCTCCCCCACCTCTCAACCCCCCTCCCCTCCCACCACCACCCATCCCATAACCTCCAATCCCGGCCATCAATTTTTTCTAACTCCCCCCCTCCCCCCCCCCCCCCCTCAACTTACTTTCCATCCTCATTTTTCCATCCCCCATCCCCGTCCCCAGTCGCACCCCCCCCTCCTCCCCTCCCCCCCCCCCCCCCCCAGCTCCACCCTCCCTCCCCCTTTCCCCCCTCCTCCCCCCTCCCACCCCCCTCAAAGCCCCCCCCCCCTCTGTACATCCGAGTTTTCCGGGCCTATTGCGTCAGATCATAAAGAAAAACGCCAAAAATGGGAGAGGAATACAGAGCGAGGGAAATAGGGGTGGGGTGGGGGTGGGGGGGAGGGGGGCTGTTGCGTGCAGGAATGATGCTGTTGCTGTTGCTGTTGCTGCTGCTGCTGCTGTTTCTGCTTTTGTTGCTGCTATTTTCTGCTGCAGGAGTTTTCATAGATGTGTTAGGGAGGGAAATTGGGGTGTGGAGGTGGTGGGTTGGTGGTAGGGGGGAGGGGGGGTGAGAGAAAGGTGTGGTAGAGTCCTTTGTAAAAAAAAAAAAAAAGGCCTAGATTTTTGTGGTTTTTTAGTATTATACATCATCATCATCATCATCATCATCATCATCATCATCATCCATCATCATCACCACATCATCATCATCATCATCATCAAATTACCATTATTATTACTACTACTACTACTACTACTATCTACTATACTACTACACTCATACTATACTACTACTTACTATACTTCTACTATACTACTACTATCATCATCATCATTATTATCATTATTGTCATCATCATTATTATCATCATTATTATTGCATCTGTCCTCATTATTATGTCCAATTTATGTATTTACAATCATTTTGACAATTAATTTTCGTTTTGGGATATTCTTTTGATAATGGGTTTTTTTTTCTAAAAAATACATTGGAATTCAATATTTTGTAGAAGCTGAGATTTTTTTTAAAAACATGAAATATTAAATCTCTCTCTCTCTCTCTGTGTCTCTCTCTCTCTTCTGTCTGTCTGTCTGTCTGTCTGTCTGTCTGTCTGTCTGTCTGTCTGTCTTCTGTCTTCTGTCTGTCTGTCTGTCTGTCTGTCTCTCTCTCTCTCTCTCCTCTCTCTCTCTCTCTCTTCTCCCTCTCTCTCTCTCTCTCTCTCCTCTCTCTCTCTCTCCTCTCTCTCTCTCTCTCTCATCTTGAGCACACGTTAAATCCTGTTCCGCTTTTCGTAAGAGTAGGCCCATCGTGTGCCAGTAGGAACAGATGACATTTACAAAACTGCATACACACGGGAATGGATGTAAAAAAGCACAAGTGTGCTTATTCCAATATCCTCGATATAAAAGAATAAATCAAATCAAATCTCTCTCTCTTTCTGACGTAGCAATCACATAATTTTAACGTTCATAGTGTATTCTACACGCCATAAACTTCCTAGGAGACTGAAACTACCACTACATACATCACGACCAGGAAGGGTGCTAGTCTTTCAAAGAAAAAAACTTTACGTAATGGCGATATCGATGCTAGTTCCCAGCTAAACCAGCATTTAGAACGAATGGAAAAAACTCTAAAAACAAGAAAGTAATCTAAAACCATGAGTTATTATTAATATTAGAGCATGTTATGCCTTTGACTAATGCAAAATTAATGCTTTCTGGCTTGTTCTCAGGTACAGGTTAAATGTCTTACGGCTGTTTAAGTTGCCACTGCTGGGGATGTTAGTGTTACAAAATTGCCAAACTTTGATCAGGTTTTGTCCTGTAATAAAGCAACTACACTGGCTCCCCATTTGGCAACGAATTAAATTTAAACATACAGTGGGACAGGAGAACTCAACGGTCAGAGCACTCCCTCTCCCCAAGCTAAGGCTAAGCGGCATTGAGCGTGGTTACCTCTTGGATGCGTGACCGTTGTCGCGCCTTGGTTTCAGTACTGTCCCCCAATTCACCCAGCCGTAAATTGATTCCTACCCTCTTTAGGGTCAGGGAAGGTAAAGCAGCGAGGGAAAGGAGATGTCCGTATTTCATATTGGTTTTTGTTTTTATTTTCCTTTCTGTTCCTCATGCCACCAAATTTTTAATTCATTTCTCCCCCAGCGTTGCCGTCACCTCTGTGAGTGGGAGGTTTGTTTCTTAAAATGCGCTCTATGAATCATACATCCGTCTATTCATTCATTATTTCTGAAAATTTTATAGATTTGTGTTTGTTTGTTGTATGCAGCTTCGGCGATGCAGATTGATTCGGGTAAGTAAAAGCGTGTGGCGAAATCACGATTTGGTTTTATGTGATAGTTTCAGCACACACATATACACATTGCACATTGCAGTGTTAGTTTTTCCTGCCTGCTTTCATTCAGGGGAAGTTTTCGTTGTGTACGTTTTGAATAGTTTTCGGTTCTTTTCTTTTCTTTATCTGTTTTTAGTCGCTTTTAGACGCTTTTGTATGTTTTTGTATATTTAGTATGCGTAGTTCTCTATTTTCAAAAGTAATTTCTTTCCATTTTTGGTTGCATTTTTTGCATGTTCATTAAGAAGGAGAAAAAATAAATTATGAAGAACGTTCGTTAGGTTGATGATAGAAGACGACAGAGACTGCATTAAGAAAGTGTATGTGGCATTTGCTTGTGTTGTCTGTCTGTCTTTTTTTTCTCGTCGTGTGTGTGTGTGTGTGTGTGTGTGTGTGTGGTGTTGTGTGTGTGTGTGTGTGTGTGTGTGTGTGTGTGTGTGTGTTTGGTGTCTGTGTGTATGTGTGTGTGTGCTTGCTCGCGCTTGCTTACGTGCGTACATGCGTGCGTGCGTGTGTGTTGTGGCCGTACATCTTTTTCCTGTTGGTATTGAAGGTGGTGATTAGCAACCTATTGTGTTGCTGTTTTTATTTTTTCTTCTTCTGTGTTTTGATTTTTGTTGTTGTTGTTTTCTGTTGTTGTTTTTTGGTTCTTACTTCTTGTAGTTATTGTTGCTGTTTTGATTCACGTTGTGACATTGAAGTGGCCACCACAGCAATCATTGTTGTTGTTGTTGTTGTTATTTTCTGTGTTACTGCATACTGTTTACAGGTTGTATTCCTGACGTTCTTGAAAGAAAAAAAAAAGAAACAAACAAACGAAAGCTGCAACTATTGTTGTTGCCATTATTGTTCTTTTTCTCTGTTGTCACTACCGCTGTTGTTGTTGTTGTTGTTGTTGTTGTTGATGTTGATTTTTTTAAAAATCGCAGATATTCTTTGGGGCACTTTTATTGTTGTTGACGTCACAACTGAACTGCTGTTTCTGTGAGTGTACACCTGCAAATTTTTAATATAATTTTTAATTTGTTTCTTTGGGTTAAAAAAAAAATTCTGTTCACCGCGAGAATCATTTGTAGGGGGCATAGTTTGATACAGTATGTGTACCAGAAATTTGCCGATAATCATAGTTACTCATTTCTACGGCGTAAAATGTACAATATTACTCGTCATCGTTGTCATTTGGTCATTAAAAAGGCTGTCAAATGTTGAGTTAACGTATCTTTTTTTTTTTAATGTGTCTTTAAAGTTTTGATTAAGAAGCTTACGATGAGAAAGACAATAGACTTCTGCAACAACTAGTGTTAAGATATAATATTTCATTTGGTCATTATGAACAGCCAAATTGTTTCTATACTAGATTATTTTGTAAAAAAAAAAAATGCTTAAGATGAATTCTGATTTCAATGTGATATTTTTGTGTTCAAAAGATTGTTTTCAGAATCATGACTTAATTCTAAGAAGAGTGCATGCTATGCATAAATGATGTCTGTCTCTTTCTGTCTGCATGTCTTTTGTCTCTCTCTCTGTGTCTATGTGTCTTGTTCGTCTGTCTGTCTGTCTGTCTGTCTGTTTGTCTGTCTGTATCCTCTCTCTCTCTCTCTTTTCCTTCTCTCGCTCTCTCTCTCTCTCTCTCTCTCTCTCTCTCTCTCTCTCTCTCTCTCCCTCTCTCCTCTCTCTCTCTCTCTCTCTCTCTGTTTCGTTGTTTCGTTGTATGTTATTGGTTTAAAGAGTATACTCTTTTAACATGTCAGCTGAATTATTCTGTAGAGGTAGTGGTAGATAGATGATGTTAATTTTTTGTTATGGCTCTTAGTGTTACAAAAGAAGGTTGCGTTAGAATTAAGAAAATTCCTTTCTTTCTCCAATGCAAAAAAACAACAACCCACAACAACAAAAACCCACCACCACCACCACCACCACCACCACCAACAACAACAACAATAAAAAAGCTAAAAAAAACCAAAAAACCCCCAAAAAGCAAACAAACAATTTTTTTTTAAAAGCTAAACTGAACAGTGCTTGTTTAGCTAAGTTTTTAGCTCTAGCTGGCTTTAATTTGTATGCTTTCTTCATTTCTGTAGTTTCTTCGTGATTTTTTTCTTTCTCTCTGTTCTTTCCTTCCTTCCTTTCTTTTCTTTCTTTCTTTCTTTATTATCGTTCTTTCTTTTTTTCTTTTCTTTCTTTCTTTTTTTTTCTTTCTTTTCTTTCTTTCTTTTCTTTCTTTTCTTTCTTTCTTTCTTTCTTTCTTTCTTTCTTTCATTCTTTTCTTTCTTTCTTCTTTTCTCTTTCTTTCTTTTCTTTCTTCTTTCTTTTCTTTCTTTTCTTCTTCTTTCTTTCTTTCTTTTCTTTCTTTTCTTTTTCCCCTCTCTCTCTTTCTTCTTTTTCTTTCTTTTTCTCTTTCCATTTTTTCTTTCGTTCCTTCCTTCCTTCCTTCCGTTCTTTGGGGCGTGGGGGTGCGGATAGCTAGTGGTCAGAACATTGCGCTGGCAATTTGAAGACCCAGGTTTCGAGTCCGGTCTGAGGAAATTTTCTTCCTGGAGTTAACATCATGCTGACTTCCACTCTCCCCCCAAAAGTCCTTCGATGAGACTTTTAAACCGAGGCCCGTTTTTTTGTGAACGCACGCAGAACATTTTACGCACACGTTAAATCCTGTTC
>CM060329.1:47902428-47939928 GCA_030674155.1 Stramonita haemastoma
TAACACACGGACCTCGGTTTATCGTCTCATCCGAAAGACTAGCGCCCAGACCACCATTCAGGGTCTAATGGATGGGAAAAAAAAGTTTTGGGCCCAAACGGGGTACGAACCACCGCACACTCGGACCCGGACTTTTTGCTTTCTAGGTAAGGCGCGTTACCACCTAGACCACCGATCCACCAATCTGTGTACATGGGTATAATGACAGTTCATCCTCTTTTGCCACTGTTTATGAATTAGGTTTTTTTTTCATTTTGTATCTGAGCCATAGCATTCACACGAAAGAGTCGAACACTATGGACACTAGCCCCCCCCCCCTTCCCCTCCCCTCCCGCCTTGTTCCTCGGAGAGGAGAGAGAGAGAGAGAGAGAGAGAGAGAGAGAGAGAGAGAGAGAGAGAGAGAGAGAGAGAGAGAGAGAGAGAGAGAGAGAGAGAAGTGTGCGTGTATTTTTTCCCTTTTTTTTGGGGGGGGGAGGGGGGGGGGCTAGGATTTATTTTACGAGGAATATGGGGGATATTTCAGAAAGCTGTACATTTTTATTCAGATACCCCAGTTGGATAAAAGAGCTTCCGTATATTTGTGGATACTGATGGCATGGATGCTTCATAGCACACGAACGAGCTTAAAGCTTTTGAAACCACCGCATATCATATTTTTTGTGTGTGCTGGCACGCACACGAATACACTACACTACACTGTGTTAGTTGTTTTTATTTCCTTAGATAGATGGCTTGATGAAAAAAAAAGCAAATCATAGCTTATTCAATGTACCATCTGAAAATAAAAAGTTCACTTGACTTAACACTACACACACACACACTCACACACACATATACACACACATGCAAGCACGCACACATATGCACGCATGCACACACACATGCACACACACTCACTCACTCACTCACTCACACACACACACACACGCACACGCACACACACACACACACACACCACACACACACACAACACAAACACACACACACACACACACCACACACACACACACACACACACACACACACACATTTTCCTTTTTGTTCATTGTAGTTTATTAGGTAAGTAATGTTAAGGGTTTTTTATATATATATATTTTTTTAATCAATCCACGTGTAGACCCTATTGATCCTCTGAAATTCCATCTTCCATACATTACCAACTACGCCCTCTTCCCCTGACATTCACACACCCTTCCCCTCTGTCTTTCTTTGTCTTTGTCTCTCTCTCCCACATTTCCGTCTAATATCACAATTTGTGAACAGACGTTAAAAGAAATTGAACACACACACACACACACACACACACACACACACACACACACACACACACACACACACACACACACACACACATACACACACACACCTTTTCGTCTCACCCACCTTTTCTCCTCCCATCTCACATTACTCCTCCTATATCACCCCTTCCCCACCCTTCCCCCATTTTCCATAATATGATCATTACATATCATTCTCTGTGTTTGTGTGCAAACATGTTAGTTAGCTCTTCCTTCTTCTCACTTCTTTTCATATCACTGAGCGTGAGTAAGCGAAAGAAGAAAAAACGAAGAAAGAAAGAAAGTAAAGAAGAAAGAAAGAAAGAAAGGAAGGAAGGAAGGAAAGAAGGAAGGAGAAGGAAGGAAGGAAAGGAAGGAAGAAGGAAGGAAAGGAGGGAAGGGAGGAAGAAGAAAGAAAGGAAGAAGGAAGGAAGGAAGGAAGGAGGGAAGGAAGGAGAGGAAGAAGGGAGGAAGGAAGAAGGAAGGAAGGAAGGAAGGAAGGAAGAAGGAAAGAAAGAAGAAAAAAGGAAGAGAAGAAGAAAGAAAGAAGGAGAAAGAAAGAAAGGAAGAAGAGAAAGAAAGAAAAAAAAGAAAGAAAGAAAGGGGAAAAAAATCAATCAGCCTGTCCACCTTCTGGTAACAGAATGAAGGAGTGTGGCTATTTGGTTCTGTCGGGGCCATAGGGAAGCACTGGATTGATGACCATAGGAAAGTAGGGGATTGCAGGCTATGTCTTGGCCATAGGGGATTGATAGCCAGGTCTTGGCCATAGGGAAGTAGTGGATTGATGGCCATGTTATATAGGGAAGTAGTGGATTGATGGCCATGTTATATAGGGAAGTAGTGGATTGATGGCCATGTTATATAGGGAAGTAGTGGATTGATGGCCATGTTATATAGGGAAGTAGTGGATTGATGGCCATGTTATATAGGGAAGTAGTAGAGTGATGGCCATGTCATATAGGGAAGTAGTGGATTGATGGCCATGTTATATAGGGAAGTAGTGTATTGATGGCTATGTCATAAATGGAAGCAGTGGATTGATGGCTATGTCATAAATGGAAGCAGTGGATTGATGGCTATGTCATAAATGGAAGCAGTGGATTGATGGCTATGTCATAAATGGAAGCAGTGGATTGATGGCTATGTCATAAATGGAAGCAGTGGATTGATGGCTATGTCATAAATGGAAGCAGTGGATTGATGGCTATGTCATAAATGGAAGCAGTGGATTGATGGCTATGTCATAAATGGAAGCAGTGGATTGATGGCTATGTCATAAATGGAAGCAGTGTATTAATGGCTATGTCATAAATGGAAGCAGTGGTTTGATGGCTATGTCATAAATGGAAGCAGTGGATTGATGGCTATGTCGTGGACACCTGTGTTCACATATCGCTCTGTTCTTGACCATTCAGAGGAAGGGTTTCAATACATACAATCCTATCTAGAGGAAAGGTTTCAACCCAATCCAATCTTGTTGATAGCTCTGTCAGCCACAGATGCCATATCAGGGCTAAGAGTCACAAATATGAATATTTGTCATATTATCTCAAATCCGTTATCATCATATCAACAGCAAATTTCCAACATGCAGTGACCCAGGAGGACGTTCAGCTTTAATTGTCTCAAATCGGAGAAATTCATGTAGGTAACGAGCATAGAATTGTTTTTCTTTAAAAAAAAATGAATACAATAACTATCCAAGACTAGACTGAAGACAGTAGACATTGTGATCATCGGTGTCATAGCATCGTAGGAAATTAACGCAGTTCGTCCTCTGCCATAAACAAAACGTATATGACATGTCTGTATAACTGTTTATGAATACAACTAGAGCTGTACGTGTTTCCCCGTGGGGATTCCGAGGGTCTGTCAAAATGAATAGCATCCCGTCCTTCTGGAAATTCTGTGCTAGGAATTCCATCATTTCTGTCGCTCCCTTTATTTCTGCATTGTGTTCTTTTTGTTGTTTCTTTTCTTAGTTTTTGTTGTCGTAAAAATTCCTGTGTCTTAGAATATCATTAAAAAAACTCAACCCCAGGGCTACTGACAAGAAATCCACGCTGGTCAAGCATTATTGCCACAGATAATCGTTAAAAGGCCTCTGAAAGGTTCTAGTCGTTAAAAAGCCTCTGGAAGATTTCTCCAAAGCCAGATTTTAGCCAGTGATATATGCATTTACGATTTTTGCCATTTTCCTCCGAGATTAATTTTAAACAGCCCTGATAGAAAGTCAAGAACCTCGAAGAATGGGACATAGAGGTAGGGATATATCTAATGTTTACAGGAAAGGTTGCTTTGATGACAGAGAAGAAGGTAGAAGAATGCCTAGACCCACCCCCTTCAAGCACCATAGTCAGTGTTGGCAATAATCCCCTTCAATAAGATAGGACCCCAAACACCGCTCTCTGAGAGAGAAAGGACAGACAATTGAGCATTTCGACGTACAGGACCACAAGGGCATTATCGATATGTGACGTGGTACATGCATACCCCATTCTTTGTTGATGGCATTGGGCAAATGGCGCTCTCGCTGGCTGCACACCCAAGTTACACCAGCATAATCCTAACACAAGCAGCGTATCATCAGGCTTGACCGCCTCATATATATCTATATATCTTAGCTATACCCCCCACCCCCTCTCCTCTCCCTTACCTTCCTCCCATCCATTACCTCTACCTCTACCCCTCCCCTACCCCCTCCCTTTCCACCCCATCACCAACCCCCCATATTCCCCCACCCTCCACAACTGACCGACACTGGGCCACAGCAGCAACCCCCCCCCCCCCCACCCCGTGCAGCACAACGCGAGAAATATGATGATGATGATGATGTTGATGATGATGATGACATCCCGTCCGGCTGTGGCCCCCCTCCCCTCGCACACCGTCTCACCATAGTAACAGTACATGCCTGGGAGCAAAAATAGTCGCTTGCCTCAGGAAAATGTTAATCAGCGCGAATTCAGCTGACGCAAGGAGAAAACGAACCGACCCGCGCAGAGGAGAGGAGGAGAGAGAGAGAGAGAGAGAGAGAGAGAGAGAGAGAGAGAGAGAGAGAGAGAGAGAGAGAGAGAGAGAGAGAGAGAGAGAGAGAGAGATCCCCTTCCTCCACTCTGTCACCCCCCTTCCTCCTTCCTACCCCGCAAAGTCCTTCTCTCCCACTACGTGCCACCCCCACACCCACCACCCCATACACACACCCTACCCCCACAACCCCCCCCCACCCACCCCACTTCATCCAAAGAGTTCGATCATCATCATCATCATCATCATCATGGGGCAAGCAAAGCCTAGCCTAGCAAGCAAGCAGCTCACAGCGGTAGCAGCAGCAGCAGCAGCAACAGCAACAGCAGCAGCAGGAGGAAAGCAAGCTGGCGACGCGGTGCCTCTGTGTGTGTGTGTGTCCTCTCTCACCCCTGTCCTTCTTCAACCGTCTGCCTCCTCCCCCCCCACCCCCACCCCGCCACTCCCCACCCCCACCCCCCAACTGTCCACCTCTCCTCCCCTTCCTTCTTCATCCTATCTCTTTCCAGTCTCTTTTTCTACCCCCCTTCTCCTCTCCTTGTTTCCTTACACTTCCACTCTCCCCCACCCAGTCCTGTCCAATTTTGCTTCCCTCCTTCCCCCCTTCCCCCCCCCTTCCCTTCCCTTCCCTCTCCCCCTCCCCGATTCCTACGTGGGGTGAGAGGAATCAGGTCATCGGTTGAAGGCCGGACGAACGAGCTAAGCTGATGGGGGGTTGGGGGAGGGGGGGGGGGGAAGGGAGCAGAGGAGGAAGAGGAGGAGGGGAGAAGGGAAGCCCCCCCTGAAAAAGGAGAGGAGAGAGAGGAGGAGAGAGAGAGAGAGAGAGGAGAGAGAGAGAGAGGAGAGAGAGAGAGAGAGAGAGAACCAATATTTAGAAGAAAAAGGTTAGAGAAATAAACAGGGGGGGGGAGGGGAGGGGGAACACCAGAATTAAGAGAAGAAAAAAAGGATGTACAGAGAGAGAGAGAGAGGAGAGAGAGAGAGAGAGAGAGAGAGAGAGAGAGAGAGAGAGAGAGAAGCATACAACAACAACAAAAAGAAGATGAAGAGGAAAACATGGAAACAAACTAAATAAACTTGAAACCAAACTGAGTTAACAGCGAACTGTTTCTAATGATGGCTTCTCCCTTCTCCCCTCCCCCCCCCCCCATTTTCTCCTCCCCTCCCCTGCCCCTCCCCCCCCTAGACTTCCCACTGCCTTCTCTTCTCTCCTTTTTCTTCTCCTTCATACTCCTTCATATTCCCCACTCTTAACATCAAGGAGAGTTGGACAGAGCTGTCCCGTGACGTTATAACAAACTAAACAGGGTTTCAGTGAACACTATAGCAGATCTATATAGGGGCTTGTATTGTGTTACTTGTTTTTTTTTGTGTGTGTGTCACAATTTGATCGTCTTGTTCTTTGCTCTGCTGATCTGACAGCTTGTCTTTCTGTCTTTCCACCCCCCTCTTCCTGTCTCTCGTTCCTCTCCTCCCCCCCTCTACACCCCCATTTTGCCTTTTCCCAGAGAGAGAGAGAGAGAGAGGAGAGAGAGAGGAGAGAGAGAGGAGATGAATAAAAGAAAGTTCAACAGTATTAGTAACAGTCATGAGTATATTCATTTTTGTTTATTTGTCGAGCCTGCTACAGAGGCTATATCACATGGTTTGTTTGCTATCATCTTGTTTGTTTGTTTGTTTTTCACAAAGAAAAAAAAACAGAACACATGCCTCATTGTAGACCATTGTCTCTCCTCTTCGTACTGCACTTGTGATGGCTGTTCAAAGGCTGCCTGGTGATGATCTGATTACAAGGGACAGAATTCCACACACTAGAAACATGCCAGTAAGAACTTGCATTGTCCTACAAGTTGCGGGACTTTGCAGACTGTAGAACAAAGAGATAGCTTCTCTGTTAAAAAAAGAGTATGTCCAACATCTTGATTATTCTGTTCTACTGTTTACGGGTTTGGAGGTTGTTAGCCATTAAGTGAGAATACATTTTGATAAGGAAGTCAATTCGCGTCATTTCCGGTGGTGGAATATTGCTGCCACAGAATCTTTTGCACACCTATCTTTGAGATCTTTTGACTACATGGTGTAAATGGCAGAAATTGGAGATCTGAACAATCTTCCCCCTTCAACACACACACTATTTTTTTTCATTTGGAATGTGTGCAGTAGAGTACAATATTTAAAAAGTTAAGCTAGAGTTCGAGCACTGAGTATATCCAAGTTTGGCTGCAATTTTGCTGTGTTTTAGCAGCAGTTGATTCTGGAAACAGCAAATTTTAATCCATATATGGAAAAGGCAGATGCCCAGTAAGCTTTATACACCAGTACTTTAGTTAAGCATTGAATGTCCAACTTTTGTCAAATGTTTTCTTTCCTCTTTAGCCAAGCACTGGTATGTATAGATCTGCCTAAACTGTGTGAAAGTTGTAAGCATCAACTCCAAAACTGTATCAGAAGCATCGTTGCTGATTGAAACTTTTTGTTTTTGCTTTAATACAAGCGAAAGTTTAACAGTTTCAGCACAAACATTTTCTTATCGTTTCTGATTCAGTTTATGCTATGAAGACAACTAGTTAGTGAAATAAAACTTTTGAATGGTGCCTCAGAGCAGCCATTTGTAGATCTGTGCAAAATGTTTCTGACTCAGTGTTTTTTATCCCACTGGTACTGAAAGGTAACAAGGCCATTGATGGAATATTAAGAAACATACATAGATAAAAGAATGAGAAGAAAACGTTCATTATTTCTAACACGTATCAAGCATAAGGTTCCATTTGAACAAAATATATCTTGCAAAATGAAAGAAATACCAAAATTTTCAGATCTTTAGAGCTCATCTGAATATTTCTTCAAAAATTGTATTTCGAATCACTGTAGTTGAAGTATTAATTATGTTCTTGATTGGTCAGTAGATCAAATGATTTGGTTTAGTTTAGCTGCAATCTTTTTTAAAAATTATTATTATAAGCAGGTCTGTCTTGTTTTCTATGTTTCTTTGTTGTAGTCATAGCTCTGGTGTGCTCCCTAATTTTGGGTGAGATGTAAGCATATCTGAAATGAAGTTAACCAGTCAACATAGGTTGTGTATTTAATACACAGAAAAAATACACCAAAGCTTCATACCAGCTAAAAGTAATACGTCTTTGGATAAACTTACATTACAGGAAAAAATCTTTGAAAGTTGCCCATTGTACCATTTAAAAAAAAAGTGATATTGTATTGACTTGTTTTACAAGAAAACACTTTTATTTGGCAATCAGGATTTTAATTTTTGAAAGAGCCTTTAAAAAGGAGGGTGTGCCTTATTCAAAATCAGCAGCAACAATTTTAAGTAGAAAAAAAAAGAACAAGAAAAAAAAAGGGGCAGGTCAGATTTGTCCCCAGGGGACATGGAGGTTCAGAAAAAAAAATCTCTCCCACCACGTCAGGGTTCGTTTCCCCTCTTTTCTCTTCTCCAACAGTTTGTGACTGGGACACTGGGCATACTTGTGTATGACAGACATTGATCCATAACCGTGTGAAAAGCCTCATGAGACTGCTAATATGTTTGAAAACGCCACTGAGGCACTTGCCCCCCACCCCCCACCCAACCTCCTTTCCTTGTTGGAAGAAGACCTGCCTCATTCAGGCAAACACCCCCCCCCCTTCTCTTGCCCGCCTCTTCCTCTTTACTTCACACTGCGCCTGTGGTTTGGGAAAGGAGACAGGAAAGGAGCCTCTTGCCCCATCTCCTCCATAACCCACCCCCTGGCTATTTAAACGTCAGAGGCGGTTTGTGAGAGAGGACAGAGGAGAGGGGGGGGGGGGGGGTTCAGATCGAAGAGAAGAGGAGGGGGACAGAGGGGAGGAGGAGGAGGAGGAGGAGATGGAAGTGGGGAGGGAGGGCTGTTTGTTGCTGCTGGTCTTGCGAAAGAGGACCAGCTGAGTCAGGAAAACAGGTCACTGCTTTTGGAGGGGAGGATGGTGTCTGGACACAGGGTAACTACAGGAGGGACAGAGACACAGCTTAAATGTTACAGCTTCGAAGGGAAGGTGTCTGGACACCAGGGTAACTACTACAGGAAGGGACAGGACAGCAACACAGCTTAGAGGGAAGGTGTCTGGGGACAACAGGCCATGGTAACTACAGGAGGGGACAGACAGCAACACACCAACACAGCTTGCAGAGGGCCCTCAAGAGGCAAATTGAGGCAGGGAAGGGGAGAACGTTGAACGGGTCTCTGTTTTTGATGCTGAGATCAATCTCTGACCAAGAATGTGGTGAACAGGATGGAGGAAAAAAATCAAACAGGGGTTGTGCGCCCAAGATTGAAAGAAAGCAGAAAAGACAGAATGGATTGATTCAACATAAATCAACAACAGAAAGTGACACAGCAGGGACAGGGGGGGGGTGGGGGGGTGGGGGGCAGGGACTGATTGGGTAGGGAGGAGGGATGTTGGGGAGGAGGCTAGTAGAGATGGGGTAAGGGAGGATTAAAGGGATGGAGGTAAGGAATGCAGAATCTGTGAAAGGAGGATTGGATGATGCCAGATTTGAAGGACAGATATTCATAAGAAAAACTGAAGAAAGAATTTGCAAACAAGCTGAAGAAGTAAAACTGAGGATTATGTTGACTAGGAAGATTATCTATCTATCTATCTAACTATCTATCTATCTATTATCTATCTATCTATCTATCTATCTATCTAGTACTAGCTACTATACTACTAGCTAGCTAGCTATCTTTTAGTATGGTGACCGTGGGGGCACCCCTGTAGACTTGACAACCAGTTCCCTCCATTCCTCTCCCTGTTCTGCCTTTCTCATTTTTTTTGTTGAGTTCTGGGCCTGAACATTAGCTGATGTTGTCCTCCATCTCTTCCTTGGTCTGCCTCTTTTTCTTTCTATGATAAATGAAAAACGATATCATTGTTAAGAAGCTAGCCCTCAAATGTTTACCATACCGTCTAATATTATAAATAGTGCTTGACCATCATTCTGATTCTCATATTACATGTATCCTCAATTCAGACAAAGTTTCCATAAAATGATTGTCACAGTACATGGCATTGCTATGTCATTGACCTATCAAAAGTCTAATTAAAAGTAACAAAAAATATCAAAAGGGTTGTTAATGGTTTTTGAGGATTAACTCCACTTGGCAGCAATTTTTCTCATTGAGAACATAACATAGCTTTGTATTTGAGATGTTGTTGTAACTGCAAGAAGGAAAACAAGATCTGCCTATGAGGTTCTTTCAATGTAGAAAAATGTCACCATGCTTTTGATTTGTTTTGAAAAAATCAAGACCACGAACTACTGAATGTGAAAAATCGATCAGCCGTTACTTATTAAAATTTTTGAGTCACTTCAGCATTGGAGAAGTACCACACTGTATGCCCATGTTGATACTCACACCTGTTTTCCATTGTTTGGAGGTGAAACACCTTTTTCTACATCTTGAAACAATGATAGACAGCCTCATGTTTGAAAGCTACTTTCATTTAATTTTTTTCAGGTTGTGAAATTTAAATTTTGTGTTGTTTTAGGTGTCAAGGATATATGCAACTTTTGTGAACCATTGGCCTTTGAAATCGGCTGTGTTAAAAAATAAAATAAATAAAATGAGATGGTATGGGCTCGGCACTCACAATACACTTTTCATATATCAAACTACCCTGAGAACAAACAAAATTGATCAACATCCAAATCAGATCAGTCTAAATTAGAGAGAGACAGAGAGAGGTCCATGTTACATAATATACAAATTTGCTTGTTAACGGACAAAAAAGTAAACTCTTGAGTTGTGGTGACAAGACTAAAAGAAAGAGAGCAGCCTGAATTTCACAATGGGGAATTTGTTCTGACAAGAGATGGATGCAGCGCAGTGTAAACAGACACCCTGGAATAATTGAAACATAAATATGGAGCCACAGGCAGGGCAAATGGGGTGTCAGGGGATGAAGGAGGGGAGAGCAGCTCCTTTGTCATCTCTGGGGGATTTCAGCATCCTGTTCCTTTTTTTCTTGTTTCTTTGTGTTTTCGTCTCTGTGTGTTAGGTGTGTGTGTTGTGTTGTGTGTGTGTGTGTGTGTGTGTGTGTGTGTGTGTGTGTGTGTGTGTGTGTGTGTGTGTGTGTTGTGTGTGTGTGTGTGTGGGTGTGCGTGCGTATGCTGGTGCGTTATGTGGTGGGGTGTGTGTCCTTGTTGTTTGCATTCTGAGAAATGCCAAATTAAAGTTTTGCAAAGCATCTCATGAGAAAGACAGCTAACAGTTTATAAAAACAAAAACAAAAAAACCGCCACCCTCCAAGGACCTTTTCTTTGTTTGCTCACATCTAAGACATTTTCGTCACAGAGAGACAGAGACAGAGAGAGGAGAGAGAGAGAGAGAGAGAGGGAGGAGGGGGGGAGTGTTGTGGCGCGCGCGCGACGCGTTGATGTGTCTGTTGTCTGTGTTGTACGTATGACATGTGTGCGAATATAATATATATATATATATATATATATATATATATTATTATATATATATATTGGTGTGTGTGTGTGTGGTGTGTTGTGGTGTGTGTGTGGTGTGTGCGTGCGTGCGTGCGTGCGTACGTGTGTGTATATATGTTGTGTGATATCATTTTTCCCTTTGTACATTGGTAGATAAAAGCAGACAGGTAATAGATTTAGGTTTGTCCACATGATTGATGTCTCAGTTCTCTGTGTCTGTTAAACACAGAGAGGGCACCATGAAAAATAACACAGAGGAAGACAGCAGGAAAAGGCAGATACTAAGGTGGAAGACTGAGATGAATCTAGGAGAGAAAACTTGAATTGCCTCTGGTTCTGCGGGAAAAAAAAGAGTCCTTTGTATCAGGAAAACAAGCAATCAACTCCTCAGTGGATGTTGTCTGGAATCAGAGTAAAGTAGGGATTCAGGATCTCGGTAGAGAGGTAAGCATGACGAAAAGGGATTATGGACAGGAAGAAAAGGATTTATATGATGACCACACAAAAATGCGTTCCCTTCAGTTGGTTTTTCAAAGTAGAGAAAAAAAATCTTCTTAGGCAGGTAAACAGACCATAACTTGTACAATAGTTGTTATTTGGGAAAAAATAGAAGATCTATGGCAAAGGTAGGTATGAGACAGGGATTCATGAAAAGAAACGTTGGACAGGAAAAAAGGATTACTGTTAAAACTGTCAAGTCTGACACTGTTATTGATTTTTAACTGTAGCCTTCAAATCTTGTTAAAGACTCCAGTGGAAAAAGCAACGGTAGCTGAGTACAGGAATAGAGAGAAAACAGGTGGCTAGACTGGATCCATTTGAAGTTTTTAAAAAGGTGAAGGCAAAGATGTCCCATAACCCATGTGGTCATAGGGGAGCAAGGCGTCTCCGAGATCTCAGCTTCTCTAGGGACCAGCATATTAGGGGCAGCGCCCATTTTCTCTACCTTACTGCTTTACCTTTCCTGACCCTAAAGAGGGCAGGTACGCATTTACAGCTGGGTGAACTGGGAAACTGTACTGAAGCCAAGGCACACAAACAGTCACCCATCCAATTGGTAACCATGCTCAGTGCTGCTTAACATTGGCGTGGGTAAAGCGAGTGCTCTGACCACTGAGCTGTCCCATTCCCAATGATGTATGTACCTTAATGAATTGGCATTGTAAAGAAGAATCTTAGGACAAGTTGTGTGAAGGCAGTGAAGAGAGACATGTTGTGAAAAGCAGTGGGGAGTAAAACAGGTGAAGATGAGAGAGGAAAACTTGGGGATGTCAGAAAGAGAGAATCTTAGACACAAAGTTTGATGCATTCGTAATCGCAATCAAAATTAATAATGAAAAAGAAAGGCTTGAAAAATCTATTGGAAAAGACTGGTATGTACTTAACAGACATGTCAAGCAATCCACCACAAAACACATCCAAAATTTGTAACAAACATGACTAACTCAGTCTGAACTCCACCACAGAGTGAAAAATCTGCTCCATATATAGCCCATACACGCATGTTAACAGACAAAAGGAAACATGCTGTGGTGACATATTCCCAGGAAAGAGAATGGCCCAAATTGTATTATGAGAAGTTTGTTCTGTTTGTGTGAAAAAACACTCCCAGAATAAGTGAAACACAACAAAAGATGAAACATGCTGTGCAGCTTTTTTTCAGGGGGTAAAGGGACACAAAGCAGCTTCTTTGTCATCACTTGAAGATATTGCTTGAAGTTTTTCTTTTCTTGTCCTCTTACTTTTCCTTCTGCATTTTTCTTTTCGGTATGTGAGTCATTTGCCTTCTTCTTCCTTTGCCATTTTAAGAAACATTGCTCAATAACTTTGCAAAGGACCTTAATCAGAAATATTTCCAAGAGTTTTTTTTAATAAGAAAATTCTTCCATGAAACTTGCTATTTAAAAAAAAGATGAGACCTTCATCAGACAGATTCTTGGCACCAGCCTCTTACTCTCTCTTTCCATTTTAGAGGTTTGGAAAAAGCAGACAGGATAAAAATGGTTCCTCCTATCCTCTCCCTCCCATTCCCACTAAATTCCTCTTACCCTCCCCCACCCCTTCCCTCAAGTCTGGTGCCCACTTCCTCTGTTGCTCAAACACAGAGAGGACGTGAAAAGCACGGGAGATGAGGAAGGAAGAGGCAAAGGTAGACACTTGTAGGGAAAATAAAGTGGAAAGGAAAAAACTACTTTTACTGCTGCCGGCTTCCAAAAGATGGATCCACTGAGTCAGAAAAGCAGACCATCACTCACTCTGTAGTAACTATTTGGGATCAGGTTAAAGGGGGAATGGTGGATGTATGTACCAATGTAGGGGCTCAAGAGGAGGCAATTTGGCAAGGAGAAAAAGAAGAGTGTCTTTGAAACTGTCAATCTTGATGCTGGTATTGATTTCTAAACCTAAAAATACCAAAAAAAAGATGGAATGGGGAAAGAAATGGGAGCTGATGCACAAATGGAAAGAAAACAGGAAAGCCAGAATGGAGCCATTTGAACTAAATCTGCACTAAACCTGTGTTGTCAGAAGGAAAATAGGGACAGGGTGTGTGGAGATAATAGCAGGATGCATGTTGTCAGAAATAACAGAGAGAAAATCTGGTGCAGGGAAAAAGAACACACAGGATTTTGAATGTAAGAATGGAAGTATTTTAGAGACTAAACTTGATGTATCCATAATCATAAAAAATCCTTTTAAATGAAGTCCTGATGAAGATCAACATTCTCTAAATGCAAGGCAAACAACCCACAGAAGAACACATTTTCCTTTCAGTAAAAAGCAAAAATTCAGCTAAACTCTTTAAAAAATAAACCCAGCAATCTCTAGTTAAATGCAGCACAAACACGCCTGTTAGCAGACAAACTGTATCTGCTGTGTTGTACTGGTTACAAACTCTCAAGGGAGATAAAGCAGCCTGAATTTCACCGTAGGGAATTTGTTCTGTAAAAATAAAATGGCTGCAACGCAGGTAAACAGACACCCTTAGAATAATGGAAACATAAATATGAAGTCACAGGCAGGGCAACTTTGGTGTCAGAGGGTCAAGAAGTAGACAGCAGCTCCTTTGTCATCACAAGGATATTATTTTTTCCTCACTTTTAGCCTTCCCTTCTTTATTCTGTCTCTGTGTTTGTCAGTCATCATCTGTCTTGTCTGTTTGCCATTTTGAGAAAGATCGGTCAAAAACATTGCAAAGTATCTCGTGCACAAGTCTGCTTGTAGATCTGAAAATGTCACACCAGTGCTTGTACCTCCATTCTGCTAGAACCTCAGATTGTTTTTTTCTCTAGACAGAATGTTTGTTGTTGCCATATTTTTTGTCATCATGTACAGCCTATAGAGGCTTGTAGAGAGCAGACAAAAAAGGGTTTGTCTTTCTCTTCCTGTCATCCCGCTCCTCTTTATGTCTTTATGTGCTAGACGCTGAATTGAGGACATGAAAGGTGAAGCAGAGGAATAGTGGTTAAAGATAGGTATTGGTTGTGAGCACTAAAAGGGAACTGGAACGAACTGCTTTTTGTGCTGCTGCTGATTTAGTTGAAGATAACAAGGTAATTCAAATCAGGATAAACAGCTTTTGGTTAATTTTTTTTTTAAGTAGTAATAGTCTGTGATCAAATTAAGACATTGATGGTAGAGTTGTACAGAAGGCTTTAGATTCAGGAACAAGAAACATTGACAGAAAAAAGCAGATGCTTCTTTGGGAGTCAGTTTTGACACTGGTAGTGGTAGCTACTGTTGAAAGCTTTTTTTTCAATGGAAGATTAAGAAAAAGATTTTGAATTTGAAGGCTAAGAAAAGCAGAATGGATCAGTTTCAAACCAACCTGCAGTAAACCTGCTTTGTAAGGACATACACAGCTAGATGTGTGTAGCTAGCAGGAGTGGTTTCACAGAGAATAAAGTAAAACTGGTTTGGATAAGAAGGAAGTAAGGATATATCTAAGACTAGAAAGCTGTTCCAAAAAGAAAGTCTTCCTGGAGATTGTTTGCAGTGGGATACGTGATGACTTGAACATTGATGGTTGCATACAGTGGGAGAAAAACATCACAGTGTTCTGGCATAAAAAAGAAACTGTAAGTGACTGTGTTACAAGTGATATTACTGTAACAGAAGACTGTCATTCAAATTTTCACCTGAGGTATTAATTCCAACATTATTTGTTGTGCCTCCAATTTTCTTTGTGTGTGTGTGTGTTGTAAGTCTTATGCTTTGTCCACATAACATTTATTAGGGAGAAATTGATTTGTGGCCTTGCAGCTTTCATTTCAAGAAAAAAAAATGAAAATTTAAAACCCTGTTATGGATATTACCATTCGTTTTGTTTGAACCAAGCTTCACCTCCTTCAAGTGCATACTTTGTCTTTCTTTTATCATTGCACTTTGAATTTGGGGAAACATATCCTTCAGGTTAAACACTAAGAGATAGCAACAGTGCAGAATTATGAAGTATGTGAACAGAGATAAGCATAGAAAACACTATAACACTGATGGAACTCTACAGTCATACACAAGGAAGATCAACTGATTCAGGAAAAGAGGTTATGGTTTCTTCAGGAGCAGGAATCTGAAATCGTGTTAAAGGAGGAACAGAAAAAAAACCCAGGGAAGATACCCAGTGAAGGAAAGAATATAAGCTAGATTCAGAGCACAGGGGTCAAATTGTCAACATCACTGCTGAAGCCAGTTGCTGATCCCTAAGGGGGGAAGAATTAGGAGGATAGGAGAGAAAGATAGGGAGATTCCGGACATGGAAGATGGAGAAAAAGAAAAAGCCAAAAAGGCGGAATGGATCAGTTGAACATGAATCAGCAGCAGAAAGCAACAGAATGACAGCACCGGGATGAGGAGAAAGGAAGAAAAACAACAAGTGAGTAATGGCGTTATGATGACAGGCAAGGATTGGGAAGCAATGAGGGGAGAATACAAAATTCAAATGAAGAGAGAATGTTACCTCAGCAAACGTGATGGATATGTGATAGCTGGAAACTGAGAACAGATGTAAAAAAGAAAGGTATAAATGAGAGTGGCTCATTGCTAAAATGATACTGTTTAAGTTTTGGCCAAAATGGAGGTAAAGGCAAAGGGTATCTACCTGTGTTAAGGCTGATTCAAATAAGAAGTGCTGCTAATTGTGGGCACTTATTTAGTAAAAGTGACCCTTTTCATACTTGATGTTGAATCATAAGGTCATAAATCTTTTTCCAAAATGTCACTTGTTCTTGCCTTGGTACTACAGTGCCATTTGCCATGCCTTTCCATTTCCTCTATAGTTCACACCACTCATGTCATTTCTGAGAGGAGACAGAGAAGAAGCCTATTTCCCATTTTCCCCAAACTCCACCCCACACATTCAAAAGGCAAAGGAAGTCTGTGAGAGTGGTGTGAGGTTCAGGTCGAAGCAAGAGGATAGGGAGGATGAAGATGGAACTGTGGAGGGCTGTTGCTGCTGGTTTTGTGAAAAGAGGACCAGCTGAGTCAGGAAAACAAGCCACTGCTTTTGGCTATGGGGGAAGGGGGGGGGGGGGCTGTCTGGACACAGGTTAACTGAAAGAGGGACAGACACCAGCACAACAACACAGCTTGCAGAGGGCCCACAAGAGGCAACCTGAGACGGGTAAGGGGAGAGCGTGGAATGGGTCCGTTTTTGACGCTGAGATCGATTTTTGACCGAGTATGAGGTGAAAAGAATGGAGGGGAAAACAAACAGGGTTTGTGCCCCCAAGATTGAAAGAAAGCAGAAAAGACAGACAGGATTGATTCAACATAAATCAACAACAGAAAGTGACACAGCAGGGAGGGTGTTTGGCACTGATCTGGTAGGGAGAAGGCATGTTGGGATGGGGGCTGATCAAGAGGAGAATAAGATAAGGGAAGATTAAAAAGATTAAGGTAAGGGGTAGAGAATCTGTTAAATGAGGATTGGATGGTGCTAGATTTGATGGACATTAAACATGAAAAAAGCAAAGGAGAAAGAATGTGCACTCAGAGTAAAGCTGAAGATTGTGTTGACTAGGAAGTGAAGAAAAGTTAGCTGTATGAAAACGTCTGTTCGGATTATATTCCATCATAAACGAGGGAGATATCTGTGTTATGAAGCTTTATCTCAAATGTTTGCCATACTGAATGATATTGTAGTTAGTGCCTGCTCATCACTCTTATTCTTTCCTTACATGTGTCGTCAGTTCACAGTTTCCATAAACTGTTTGATCACACATTGTTGTGGCATTTACTTTTCCAAAATCTAGCCCAAAGTAAGAAACCAAACCCCACCAAAGCAAAACAAAGGATTTTTCCGATCTTAGTGCACCTGAAAAGGATTGTTATCACTTTTTTCTTTATTCTCTTGGCAGCTAATTTCCTCATTAGAACATAGCTTTACATTTTAGATTTTTATTTTTACTACTGAAAGGAAAACGATATCGGTCATAAGGGGGAGGGGGCAAGAAAAGGACTTATTCGGTATACAAAAAAGTTGTTCCAGAGTTCTGTGCTTAGTGAATGCAATACATACTTTGATGTGAACAATCAGCCATTACCCAGTTATGCTACTTGAAAGGTGAAAAAGTACTACAGTATATTTAGAAATTTGTGTGTCGATTTTTCTTCCTGCTTCCTTAAGATCAATATGAAACGATTTTTGTTCATCTCAAATCATTTTTAAAAATAGTTACACGTTAAAAAACAACCACCCTAGTTTTATTGGACTCTGAAGTTAATAAGTAACCTGAAGTTTGTTTTCTTTTAGAGGTCAATTATATAAACAATATGTGTGATTTGGGTATGGTCCTTTCAAATGCCTGTGTTAAAAAGTAAAATGAACCAAATATTATATCATGACTTCTGCACTCAGAAGATACTTTACTACTGGCAGAACAATGGAACTTGTTAAGAAACAAAACCATATCAGGCAATATTTGAAAGAGAAAAATCGACTTTACATGATGAACAAACATGCATGTAAACAGACAAAAAAACTAAGCCTAGCGTTGTGCTGTGGTGACAAGCTCTGTAAAAGAGAGAGAGAGAGAGAGAGAGAGAGGAGAGAGAGAGAGAGAGAGAGAGAGAGAGAGAGAGAGAGAGAGAGAGAGAGAGAGAAAAGAGAGAGAGAGAGAGAGAGCAGGCTGAATTCCACACTGGGGAATTTGTCCTGGGAAGAAACGGCTGCAGGGCGATGTAAAGAGACACCCCTGGAATAATTGAAACATAAACAGGGAGCCACAGGCAGGGCAAATTTGGTGTCAGGGGAGGAAGGAGCAGAAAGCAGCTCCTTTGTCATCTCTTGCAATGTCAGTGCTCTCTGTCTGTCTGTCTGTCTGTCTGTCTGTCTGTCTGTCTGTCTGTCTGTCTGTCTGTCTGTCTGTCTGTCTCTCTCACTTCTCTGTCTGTCTGTCTGTCTGTCTGTCTGTCTGTCTGTTTTTTTATTTATTTCATTTTTCTCTTTCTTTTCATCAAGGATAATGGAATAGCATTCATGTGATTTTTATTATATCAAGTTCCCATGGGTATGCAGTTTTGTCAATTTTGTCATCTGTTCCACCAGCACTCAATGACCTACTCTTTCGAAAAGCGGATCAAGATTTAACATGTGCGCAAGATGTTCTGCTTGCGTTCGCATGCGCTCTGTGGTTGTGTGTGTGTGTGTGTGTGTGTGTGTGTGTGTGTGTGTGTGTGTGTGTGTGTGTGTGTGTGTGTGTGTACGTGCGTGCGTGCGTGCGTGCGTGCATGCGTGCGTGCGTGCGCGCGTGTGTGTGTGTGTGTGTGTGTGTGTGTGTGATTTCTCTTCTGTCTGTTTGCAGTTTTGAGAAACATCAATTGATAACCAAGCAAAGCACCTTACAAGTGAGGCCTCAAACAGTTTTGAAAATGCCCCAATCGTTTTTGTCCCTCCCTTCACTAAAACTCTGTGTAGTGTGTGTGTGTGTGTGTGTGTGTGTGTGTGTGTGTGTGTGTGTGTGTGTGTGTGTGTGTGTGTGTGTGTGTGTGTGTGTGTGCGTGCGTGCGTGTGTGTGTGTGTGTGTGTGTGTGTGTGTGTGTATGTGTGCGCGTGTGTGTGTGTGTGTGTGTGTGTGTGTGTAGGTGAGGAGAGAGAGAGAGAGAGAGAGAAGAGAGAGAGAGAGAGAGAGAGAGAGAGAGAGAGAGAGAGAGAGAGAGAGAGAGGAGAGAGCGCTCAGGTGCACGTGTGGGCGTGTGTATATGTATTATAATTGATCATGCAGCCATTGCAGCCATGGGTCGTTCGGAGGAAAAAAGCAGAGTGGGGAACGATTGAGGTTTCTCCTGGTATCCTCTTAATGGCCGTTACCTGTTAGTCACTGAAAGAAGAAGATGGAAACTGAAGACAGATTTTGGAAGGTTTGCTTCCATTGCTTCTGCTTTTGTTACAGAAGGGTGATTTGCATCAGGAAAACAGGCCATCAGTTCTTCAATAGTGGCATTCAGGAATCAGGGTAAAGTAGGAATGGTGGATCGTGGTGAAAAGGCAGGAATTAAAGATGGGGGATTCTGGTGATGACACTGGAAAGCTGCACCCTCTAGGGTTGGATCACCAAAGAAAAGCAAAACAAAGCGAAACAAACACACAAAGTAAAAACAAATAAAAACATAAAGAAAACGTGATATCATCTGAGTCAGGAAAACAGGCCGTCATTTGTAAAATAATCAACATTTGGGAGAAGATTAAAAGATAAATGGCCAGAGCAGATATAAGATAGGGGGTCATGAGGATGAAAGCTGGATCGATGGAAAGTCAGAAGAGTACTTAAGAGACTGTCAGATCTTATAGTGATACCGATTTCCAAGTGTAGCTTTAACATTTTGTTAAAACACTGGAACAGAAAAAGAAACAGGAGCTGAGTACAGACATGGAGAGTAAACCGGAATGCTAGACTGGACCATAACAGGTTATTTGGGGGTGGGGGAGGGGGGCTAAACTTAAATAGGAATACTGGGCAGTAATGCTGGCAAAGACAAAAAAGCAAAAAAAGAATTTTGAATGTAAGAAAGGAAGAAAGTTTTGCAGAAAAAATGTTATGTATGATTACAAAATCAAACTATAGTTTAAAACGTTTATGCTATAAAAAAAATGTGTTAGCAAGGACCAGAGCACATGTAAAATTGTGCTAAAGAATTCAGAGAATAACCCAAATTTGAAAGAAACAGGATTCACTCAGTCAGAACTCGAGAGTGAAAAATCTGCCTAGATATAACACAGACAAACATGGTACCAGAAAAAAGTAAACATGCTGTGGTCACAAACTTTAAGGAAAGAGAGCAGCCTGAATTTTACGACATAGTGTGAACAGATCCTGCAGGAACGATTGAAATGCATTTATGATAAAATAAGCAGACGTATATGTGGGGAGTTAATGAAGCAGATAGTTGAGTCTATTGTCACTATCAGGGATATATAGTTCATGCTTTTTTTTGTCCTCATGCATCCTGTTTTCACTTCATTTTGGTTTCTCTTTTAGTGGTTGTGAGTCATTCATATGCCTGCCTGCTGTTCATTTGCCATTTTGAGAAACATCAATTGATGACTGTGCGAAGTAAGTACCCCAATGAGAGTTAGTGATAACGGTTTTAAAAAAGATGGCCATGAAGCTTACTTTTTTTTCTAAAACGTAAAATGTTCCACAGACATACACTTTCTTGGCACCACTGTTTTTCTTCATTATTTCCACAGCCAATGGTTTGGAGACAACAGAAAAAATGTTAGGTTCTTCCACCCTCCCATTCCCATGTCATCTCTTCTCTCTCTCTCTCCATCTATTCTGGCGCTCACTTTCTCTGTTGCTTTGATACTGGGAGGAGGTGGACAGGGAAAGGGTAAGGGGAGTGGGCAAAAGTAGACACTTGTTGGAAAATAAAGTGGAAAGGAAAGAACTACTTTTACTGCTGCTGGTCTTGCAAAAGATGGATCAACGGAGTCAGAAAAGCAGACCATCACTCACTCTGTAGTAACTATTTGGAATCACGTTAAAGGGGGGGGGGGGGGGGGGGGGCGAGATGATGATGGTAGTAGGTACTATGGTAGGAATTCAGGAGGAGGCAATTTGGGGATGAAAAAAAAAGAGGAATGTCTGTGGAGCTGTCAATCGTGATGCAGGTATCGATTTATAACCCTGAAAATACCTCCAAAAAAGGATGGAATGGGAAAAGAAATGGGAGCTGATGCACAAATGGAAAGAAAACAGGAAAGCCAGAATGGAGCCATTTGAACTAAATCTGCACTAAACCTGTGTTGTCAGAAGGAAAATAGGGACAGGGTGTGTGGAGATAATAGCAAGATGCATGTTGTCAGAAATAACAGAGAGAAAAATCTGGTGCTAAGTAAAAGAAACACAGGATTTTGAATGTAAAATATCAAGGATTTTAGAGGCCAAACTTGATGTATGTGTAACCATAAAACCCTTAAAAAAAACAAGTCTTGCTCAAGATCATTTTTCAGTTAACGTTTGCCTAACAACCCAGAAAACACCACACATTTCTGTAAAAAGCAAAAAAAAACCTGATCACAACCTCTCAAAAGGAAGCTATAGCTAAATGTAGCACAAACACGAATGTTGATAGACAAAAAGTATTTGGTGTGTTGTTGTGGTGATACACTTTCAAGGAAGAGAACAGCCTGAATTTCACTATGGGGAATTTGTTCTGTCAAAAAAATAGTTGTGACACAGTGTAAACAGACACCCCCTAGAATAATGGAAACATAAATATGTAGCCACAGGCAGAACAACTTTGGTGTCAGGAGGTCAAGAAGTAGACAGCGGCTCCTTTGTCACCATGAGAGGTTTGAGTGAAATATTTCTTTCTTTTTCCTTCTTGTACAATCTCTTTCTTTCATTCTGTACAAGTGGTCTATATCTCTGTCTGTTTGCCATGTTGAGAAGGATCAGATGAAGACCTTGCAAAGAGCCTCATGCATGAGTCTGCTGATGATACCACATTGGTGTGTACCCCCCTCTTCTCGGCCCCCCCCCCCCCCCCCCCCCTATTTTGCTCAGACTTAAGACGTTATTCTACAGCAAACTGTTTGTTGCCACCTTAATGGTTCGGTAAAAGCAGGAAAAGAAAGGTTTGGCCTCCTCAGCTTTTCATCCCACGCCTCCTTGTGTGAAAGTAAAAGGCGAAGCAGTGAATTCTTAGTTAAAGAAGACCATTAGTTGGGGGAACTAGGATGGAACAAAGAAGGAAGAACCGTTTCTACCGCTATCAGTAGAAGCAGAAATACTTCTTTCGGGTTCTGTATCAGTGAGGAAATAGCTATTTGAGGTAGGAAAACAGACCATTGCTTGTTCTGTGGTAACAGTTTACCAACAAACTTAAGCATGAATGGTGAGGTTGGGTAGAGAGGTAGAATTTCATAAGCGGAGAATATGGACAGAGAGGAAACAGATATCTTTGATGCTGTCAGTTCTGGGGAATAATTATCAAAATATCAAATGAATTAAAGAGAAAGACAAACAGAAGCTGAGCACCCCAATGTAAAAACAAAGCAAAAAAGGCCAAGTAAACCCGTTTTATATCAAAACTGTGGATGCAAGGGGCCTAGTGGTTAAAGCATTGCACGCATGATCTGAAAGCATGGGGTTGAACCACACTAAGCCATCAGGTCAGACAATTTTTCCCCTTGGAGTTAGCATGAATACTGACTCCACTCCTCAAAAAAAAATCCTTCAGATGAGACTATAAACCAATGTCCCATGTGTGAACGCATACTTAAAATCTTTGCCCACATATTACGACTTGTTCTACTTGTTGGAAAAGAAGCGATTGTGAACTAGTAGGAATAGATAAAAAAAAAGTTAAAAAGAACAACAACAAACAAACACACGCAAACTGGTGTTGTGTTTAGATATGATTCTCAAAATCGGATTGCAGCAACCTTAATGGTCGGCAAAAATGGTCACTTTCGCAAATTCTCACTTTTGGTGATCCTGAGAGCTCTCACTCTGGATCAAGCAAAAAACTATCAATCAGCAGTAAACCTGCATCGTAAGGTTGATAGGGATAGCTGTGTGGAGGCAACAGAGTGAGAGATTTTTGTGGAGAGCACAGTAAAGCTGGTAAGAAGGAGAAGGAAGAAAGGATGCATGTAACAATCACAGAATCTTGCGATGCCAAACTCCATGTGTCTGTAATCCCCTGCAGAAGTGGGGAAGGACACATCTTTTTGTGTGAAGGAAAGTCTGTTTAGATGTTACATTGAGTGCACAGTGTAAAGATTGGAGCTTTGTTGATCACCTGCAGTGGGCAGAAGGATTTCAGTGTTCTGGCAGCAAGAAACAGTAAGAGGCAGTCACAAGTGCTATTACTGCGACAAGAGTCTGTTCAACTTCTCAAGTATTAGGTGGACAAAGCATAAGACACACACACATACACAGACACAGGCACACACATACACACAGACAAACAGACACCCCACACACATGTTAGTGGAGTGACTCCAGTGTGTGTGTGTGTGTGTGTGTGTGTGTGTGTGTGTGTGTGTGTGTGTGTGTGTGTGTGTGTGTGTGTGTGTGTGTGTGTGTGTGTGTGTGTTAGGCATTGTCCTGATAATGAAATGTTTGAGAGTCCCTATGGTATAGCCTCGAAATATCCATTTCAATGAAAAAAAACCTAACAGAATTGTTATCACTGCTGTGGATATTACTCTTCAATTTCTTGGACCAAGCTTCTCCTTTAAGCACCTATTTGCTCTTTTTTTAATTAGTGTTTGGGTTGGAGGTGGAGGGGGAGATGTAGCAGAGAAGTACATGGCTTATTATTTTTATCATTATCACCCTCATCCTTGCTGGTCAGATATTGGGATATATAGCAACAGTGCAGAATAATCGACTAAGAAAAGGAACATAAGAGTAGAAGAAAGGATAACCCTGGTAGAACTATAGAGTGACTAAATAAATAAGATAAACTGAATCAGGAAAAGATGCCATGGTTTCTACAGAAGCATGCAGGATTTTGAAATCCTGTCAAAGAAAAAGAGAATAAAACACAAAACAGTGTAGATATATAGAGCAGGACAGAAGATGAGCCAGACATAGAAGACATGGAGGAAATTGTCAACACCACAACTGAGGCCAGTTTCTGATCACAACAATAACAAAAAAATGGAGGAAGGATATGAGAGAAAGATAAACCAGCAGAAGCGTGGAAGATGGGACAGAGAGAAAAAGAGAAAGCCGAAAAGGCGGAATGGATCAATTGAACATGAATCAGCAGCAGAAAGCAACAGAATGACAGCACTGGGATGAGGAGAAAGGAAGGAAAAAACAAGATGTGAGTAATGGCGGGATGATGACAGGCCAGGATTGGAAGCAATGAGGGGAGAATACAAAATTCAAATGAAGAGAGAATGTTACAACAGCAAAACGTGATGGATATGTAATAGCTGGAAATTGAGAATAGATGTTAAGTAAAATAAAATAAAAATATAAGTAAAAAAAAAAAAGGTATGTGTGAGAATGCTTTATTGTTGGAATGATTATGTTTTGATTTTAGACAAAGGTGAAGCCATGGATATAATATATTTCAGAAGCTGTTTGTGCTATATTGATTTTATTTTTTACGTGGTTTTTGTTCTTATATATGACTTGTAACCCACTGGAATTTCTCTGTTTTAGAGATAATAAAGTATTTTGCATTTGACTTTGAATATATATATATATATATATATATATATATATATATAATATATAAAATATATATATATATAATATATATATATATATATATATAATAATAATATATAATATATAATATGTGTGGTGGAAATTTCAGATGATTTGTTTGTAGTAAACCAAAATGCTGCCACCAAAAAGTTTTGCAAATAATAAACTCTCATTCAGCAAACACTAACCTTTTTTTTAATAAGCTTCTTGTATAACAGACCACAAATTAATAGTTTCTACAGCCTCACTTACCCTTGCCCTGGTACTAAACACCACTTGCCAAGCCCTCTTCTTCGTGCACAGTTCACATCACTCTTTCCGTTCCTGAAAGGAGACAGGGAAGAGGTCCCTTCCCCATCTTTTCCTTAACCCAACCCCCTTTCTATTTAAATGTCAAACAGGATTTGTGTGTGTGTAGAGAGAGAGAGAGAGAGAGAGAGAGAGAGAGAGAGAGAGAGAGAGAGAGAGAGAGAGAGAGGAGAGAGAGAGAGAGAGAGAGAGAGAGGAGAGAGGAGGAGGGGGGTTGAGATCGAAGAGAGGAGGGGACAGAGGGGAGGAGGAGGAGGAAGATGGAAGTGGGGAGGGCTGTTGCTGCTGGTCTTGCGAAAGAGGACCAGCTGAGTCAGGAAAACAGGTCACTGCTTTTGGAGGGGAGGTGTCTGGACACAGGGTAACTACAGGAGGAACAGACAGTGAGACAGCTTGAAGGGAAGGTGTCTGGACACAGGGTAACTACAGGAGGAACAGACAGTGAGACAGCTTGGAGGGAAGGTGTCTGGACACAGGGTAACTACAGGAGGAAC
This sequence comes from Stramonita haemastoma, assembly GCA_030674155.1. Taxonomy (NCBI): domain Eukaryota; kingdom Metazoa; phylum Mollusca; class Gastropoda; order Neogastropoda; family Muricidae; genus Stramonita; species Stramonita haemastoma. The sequence continues at coordinate 47,927,681 of CM060329.1, forward strand.
AGACAGTGAGACAGCTTGGAGGGGAGGTGTCTGGACACAGGGTAACTACAGGAGGGACAGACACTATTACAAGACAGCTTGCAGAGGGGGCCCACAAGAGGCGAAGTAAAGCAAGGAAAGGGAGATGACAGCAGACTGCGTCCATGCCTAAACTGCGAGCAATCACTGATCCAGAACAGAAGGGAAAGGATGAAGCAAGGGTTGTGCACACAAACCTGAAAGAAAGTAGCAAAGACAGAACGGATCAGTTCAACAAGAATCAGCAACAGACAATGACACAGCAGTGAAGGGGACTGGGAATGATTGGGTAAGGGGGTGGGATGTTGGGGAGGAGGATGAGAAAAGGGTAAGGGAGGATTAAAAAGGGAAGGTATAGGGTTGAGAACGTAAAGAGAGAGGATTGAACAATGCCTAACTTAATGGAGACTTAATAAATTAAAATAAAGGTACGAAAAAGGATAAAGCTGAAACCAACTGGATGAAAATGTAAGTGAGATTATATCTATATTTTATATGAGAAAAAAATCAGTGTTCTTAAGCCATGTTGCTGCGATATTGTATAGATTTGTGGAGAGAGCTGTTATTCTGTTTCTTTTCCTGCTGGGGTTCTCATTTCAGACAAACCTGTCAATTGATTGTCAGATAGTGCTGTTCCAGTTATTCTAAAATTTGATCAAAGATAACAAAATGACGTGATTTCAAAATGCCAGAGCAAAAGGAAGACATTAGGCTTAAGACTCCGAGATAAGGGAAAATGTGAAGCTGTTTAGCACATTCAAATTAAAGCCTAAAGGAGTTTTTAACGACTGCCAAGTCAGAAAAATTGCACAAAAACCACATCATTCTGTTTTTAACAGCTATACATACTAGTTTTCAATGACCAAGGCAAAAGCTGGTGGTCCTTTACAGCAGGGATATAATTATTCGATGTAACAACGAATGAACACGAGAAAACTGTCTTTCCACACAAATTAAAAGCACTTTTTGGAGGACTAGTAATATAACAAAAATAATGATATCATAAAGATTTTCTTAAAATGAAAACGCCAATAATCTCCAATAATGAAAACGCCAATAATCTCCTTTATCTTTCAGAGCAGTAAAAAATAAATCCATAAAGAAGAAAAGATGGAAAAAAAAACCCAAAGAAGATCATGAAATGAGAGAATGACTTGGTCACGAAAACTGAGAGAAAGACTGAGTCATGGTAATCTACCAGTAATACCAAGTTCTGTTCTTGGTTTTGAAAAATTGGAAACCATACGTAGCTAGATATCAACAGTAGCCTTTTCTCATTTATACCATTTGAAGAGGGAGGAAGTATCATGCTGTACATTTGAAAGTGATGAGCACCATGGCCTCACCCAGTTAATTTTTTTTATCGTGAGTGAGCTTATTTTCTGGACTATAGGACCTCAGTCTTTGTTAAAATGTTTAACACTTCTTTGTTTATCTCCTCTATAATTTTTCAATCTAAATCAGTTCTTGCAACGTGACAAATTATCTTTCAAAAATGTAGTTTAAATCAAAATGATCAGATAATGACATGTTAAAACTGGACAGTTTTGTCAGATTTTACAGCTTGAATTCGTATCAGGCTTTGAATATAGTTATACAGTTTATGTGACAATGACCTTTGCAGTTGGCTATGCAAAAATTCAAACAAAATGAATAAGAAGCCATCTGCAATCTGAATACATTAAGTGTATGCCTAACAATCCTCAAAACAAAATGAAACTGGGACCTGAAAAACTCGACCAAGTCTAAACTCCAGAGACAAAATACATCCTCTTTTTAAATGCAGCACCAGCGCCCATGTTCGCAGACAAAAAGCAAACATGGCGCTGTTCCATTTTGTGCTGTACTGTGTTGTGCTGTGCTGTGCTTATGGTGACAGACTCTTCAGAAAGAGTGCAACCTGAATTTCACAATGGGGAATTTGTTCTGACAAGAGATGGATGCAGCGCAGTGTAAACAGACACCCCTGGAATAATTGAAACATAAATATGGAGCCACAGGCAGGGCAAATGGGGTGTCAGGGGATGAAGGAGGGGAGAGCAGCTCCTTTGTCACCACAAGGGATTTCAGCATCCTCTTTTTTTTTCTTCTTTCCAATTCCTCGTTCCCGTCTGTAGCTGTGTTGGTGTGTGTTTGTGAGTCATCAGCTGTCCTGTCTGTTTGCCATTTTGAGAAAGAGTGATGGATAACTTTATATTAAAAAAAACGCCTTATAGAAGAAGCTGTTGTTAGTTTTTAAAACACTGCTGCACATGCTGTCTTTTGTTTCAATAAAACCCCGAGAGACCTTCTTTCCCAGACAGATCCTTTCTTGTTGATTGCTCTTCCTTCTTCATTCTGACGGTTACAGGGGATGGGGTAGCCTAGTGGTTAGAGTGTTGCCTGGGTTTTAAGCTCCACCATGATGCCTGTTCAAAGGGATTTTTTTCTTTGAAGTTAACATCAGTGCCACACAGGTCCCATGTGTGAATGCACGCACATCTTACGCCCACGTTAAAACCTGTTTCAACCGTTTGGAAGAGTAGGCCATTGTGTGGTGGTGGAAACGGATGAGAAAAGTTTACAAAAGTGCATGCACACAGGGATTGGATGGACAAAAGCACATGGGTGTTTATTCCTTTCCCTTGAAATGAAATGATGTTAATGATTAAGATTAAACAAATTCAATTTAAGTAAATTCACAAATCTAGTGATTTGGGATCAGCAGACAAGTACAGAATTAAGATCTGACCTTTTGTAGTTCCACTTCACCTTATCTGTCAACCAGAAAAGGAGGATATGAAAAGTGGTAATATAAAACTATGAGAGCAGAGAGATTGGTGTCTAGTATTGAATAAGGACTGCTGCTGCTGTGCTGCTGCTGCTGCTGCTGTGCTGTAGCACAGGTGAAAAAACCCATTTGAGTCAGTAAGCCAGGTCATTGCTCCTCAAAGGTAACAGTCTGGAATTAGGGTAAGGGATGGATAACGACTACGCAGAAAACTAAAGTTGGAGGAGGAGGAGGAGGCAATTTTAGACAAGAAGGAAGAAGATACTTTAGGAAACTGTCAGTTCTGACGCTTGATATCGATTACGAACGCTGAAAATACCCCCCCCCCCCCAAAAAAAAAAAAAAAAAAAAAAAAAAAAGATGGAAAGGATACACAAACAGGAAGTGGACAAACCTAATAGAGAGAAAGCAGTAGATCAATTCGGCATTAATCGACAACACCCTTGCAAAGTAGGGGAGGAGGTGGAGGAGGAGGATGGAAGCACACTGTGTGAGGGCAATAGAAACTAGGGACGGTGTGGAGGGGTAGTATGAGTACGAAGTGAAGATAATGGTGAACAGGAGGCAGAATGGAAAAAGCAGACGGGTAAGTGTGCAAGAATAGATTGATCTTATGACAGCAACCTGGATGTATTCTGATTCATCACAAATAGGGGAGAGGGGGTGGAGAGAGAAAGACTTTTTGTGTTGAAGAAATGATTAGAGTAGGTTGTGTATGAGTGAAGAGTAAAAAGCAGATCTTTGGCGATATTAATGATACTGTCTCATGGGAGATGATTTATTGGTGTGCTGACAGCAAAAAAACCCACCTGGAAATGGCTGTCAGTACTCCTGCCTTGCTTTGTTGGCAAGAGTCTGTGTAATTTTTCTCACCTCAGTTTTGTATTCAGACAAAATGTTTCCCCTGTGACGCAAATTCTTTATCTCTGTGTCTTTGATTCACACGCTTTTTTCCAATGCATTGTTTGAGAGATATGTTCCAGAGTCTTGTGACATCCTTCTTAAGAAATTGCTAACATGTTTGAAGAGACTTTCATGCATATTGCTCCTTAGTGTGGAAGGAGAATTATTAAACATCCCTTTTAATTAAAGCGCTCAGCTCTTTCCCTTTTTTATCATGCCGCTGTCAGTTCGAGAAAAGAAAGGACAGAGAGGGGATGTTGCTTGCAAGGGTAGAGGGTTAGGTGCATGTGTGTGTGTGTGTGTGTGTGTGTGTGTGTGTGTTGTGTGTGTGTGTGTGTGTGTGTGTGTGTGTGTGTGTGTGTGTGTGTGTGTGTGTGTGTGTGTGTGTGTTGTATGTTTGATGTGTGTGTGATGTGTGTGTTTGTAGTTTGTGGTTGTGTGTGTGTTTGTGTGTGTGTGTGGTGCGTGCGTTTGTGTGTGTGTGTAGTGTGTGTGTTGTATGTTTGTGAGTTTGTGTGTGTATGTGTTTGTATGTTTGTGTGTGTGTGTAGGGGGGAGCAGAAGGCTGCAAGAATCATGAGGAAACTATAGAAGGGCTCTTGCATCGGTCTTGTGACAGAAGAATTGGCTGAGTCATGAAAATCGGCCATGGCTTCTTTAGGAGCAGGGTTTGCAAATCAGGTTGAGAGAGAGAGAGAGAGAGAGGAGAGAGAGAGAGAGAGAGAGAGAGAGAGAGAGAGAGAGAGAGAGAGAGAGAGAGAGAGAGAGAGACCCAGAAAAACAGTACAGATCGACATTCAAGGAAGGAAGGAGAGGGTTAAACCTGAACACACACACACACACACACACACACACACACACACACACACACAACACAGACACACACACAACTCACAGACACACACACACACACACACACACACACACACACAACACACACACACACACACACACACACACACACGAAACAGACACAGACACACACACACACACACACACTGACACACACACACACACACACACCACACACACACACACACACACACACACACACACACACACACACACACACACACACACACACAGAAAGACAGACGGGAAAAGTTATCCCTTTTGGATACCAGGGTAGACTGCTGATCGGACACTGCTAGCAGGATGGATGAGAAAAAACCATCAAGAGCTAAAGGATGCAAGACTGAGAGAAAGCAGAAAAGACAGAAGGTATCAGTTCCACATGAATCAGCATTAGAATCCAATTGCGGGACAGGACAGGACAGGACAGGGCAGGACAGGGCAAGGCCCGGCTGTGTTGAGGAGAGGAGAGGAGAGGATAGAAGAAGAGGTGAGGTGAGGTGAGGTGAGATGAGGGAGAATCTGGGTGGTAAGACTGACAAACATGGGGATATAGAAAGGGAAGGGGGATGGTTAGCGAAGAGAAAGGATGAGACACAATGCCAGACTTGACAGATGCATAATCACCCGAAATCAAGGACAAAGTTGAAAAAACAACTATTTTAGCAATCAGGTAGGAAGGGAGGGGATGGTTTGGAGGGGGGAGGGGGAGGGAGGTGGGGGGGTGGGGGGGGGGGGGGGGAGTGGAGGGGGGAGAGAAGAGCCAACACAGCTTTATGGAAATATCGATGATTACGTGTCGCAGCATGAGAGAGTGTCTGTGTTCTGACAACAGAAACAGGAGTGATTGCTATAATGGGCCATTCTGTGGCAAGATCCTGTCTATTATTCTAATTCTCCTCCTACTTGGGTTCAGACGGAACCTAACAGGATTGTATGTTATACAGGATTCCAAATTATGCATGACGATACGGAGGGAAAAAAAAGGAGTGTAAAGCCTTACAGGAAGTTGAGATAACGGACATGTATGTAGCAAAGTAGGTTAGCCATTCAAAGTGATGCCTGAAAGATCTTTACTTCAAAATCTGAAAAGGCCATCTGAAACATATCATCCCAGATATTTAGCAGCATATTCATGTTTTCTTGCAGAACCTTCGATTTAAAGTACTGTTGTATGTCATGTGTTGTATAAAAGTTGAATCTAAACATAACCATTCTTTCGAACTGAACGATACAATACGCTTTGAAGGATTAAACAGCAGACCTCTGAAGCCTTTCCACTGAAGTCTGGGTCCTTATGGTTGATAATTACGACAACAGGGAAGTACTTGGGCAGTGATATTGTACACATGGCTCAAAACACAGAGATTGTTTAAAGACTTCAACGCTATCAGTACAAGGGACACAGCGTTTATAGGAAACTAATAGCTGTTCTAGAACACTCATGTAGACGATAAATTGTATCCAGGAAGCAAAAGAAGCAAAGTTATTATCATGGCTTATTCCTGAAAGTAAGTATGAAGTGTAGAAAGTAAATATTATGAGAAAGGTACAAGATTTAGATGCGGAGAGTTTTGTGTGTGTAAAAGAACACTGTCTACAAGATGAAAGCTTCACATGAGGTCACAGAGATGTAAGGTTTTGCAGTGGATGTGGTGAGAACAAAAAACAACTTTTTTTCCTTTTTTTTTACCTGCAGGGATTTGAGCTCAGTTTTTATTTTGCGATGACTTTTTTCTTTATCTAATTTTTTTTCTCATTCATTTGCATCATGTTTTTTCTGCCCTTTACTTTTATTTATCTCATTCCTTCTGTCTTTCTTTGTTTTCCTCTTTTGTTCATGCTTTTCTTCTTTTTTAAAAAAAAAAGTTCTCATTGTCGTATTCTCTTTCTTTTTATTTCTTTTTTTTTTTCTGTGAATGTGTCTACCACTTTTTTTCTACTACATTTGTGAGTCATAAATTATGTCCTGCAACTCTCTGAACTAACTGCACAGTATTACATAACCTTGTAACACGCTTCACCAAAAAAAACCCTGGTCACTAACAAAGTCTGGAAACATCTGCCCCACTGCAGCTGTACTGTCCTTGCCCCTGGCCACCACTACACAACTCCTTTCTCAGTCACACTCCTTCTGGCATTGATGCCTTTCTCCTTCCATCAGACAACGAATTTGGGGGAGACAAAAAAAAAAGGACAGAGAAAAGACAGAGCTACCTCCCTTTGTCTTTGTTCTCCTTCTAGCTCATTACACTCACGAAAGGAGGAGGAGAATGTTGTCAGGGTTGGGAGGGGTGTGTGAGGGTTGGGAGGGGTGTGTGAGGGTGGAAAGGGGGTGTGTTAGGGTGGAGAGGGGTGTATGAGACTGGAGAGGGGTCTATGAGATTGGAATGGGTATGTTAGGGTGGAGAGGGGTGTGTTGAGATGGAGAGGGATGTGTGAGGGTGGAGATGGGTGTATGAGGGTGGAGAGGGGTGTGTGAGGGTGGAGAGGGGTGTGTTAGGATGGAGAGGGGTGTTTCAGGGTGGAGAGGGGTGTATGAGGGTGGAGAGGGATGTGTGAGGGTGGAGAGGGGTGTGTGAGGGTGGAGAGGGTGTGTGAGAGTGGAGAGGGGTGTGTGAGGGTGGAGAGAGGTGTGTCAGGGTGGAGAGGGGTGTATAAGGGTGGAGAAGGGGTGTGTCAGGTTGGAGAGGGGTGTATGAGGGTAGAGAGGGGGGGTGTGAGGATGGATAGGGGTGTGTTAGGGTGGAGAGGGGTGTGTTAGGGTGGAGAGGGGTGTAGTAGGGTGGAGAGGGGTGTGTTAGGGTGGAGAGGGGTGTGTGAGAGTGGAGAGGGGTGTGTTAGGGTGGAGAGGGGTGTATGAGACTGGAGAGGGGTCTTTGAGATTAGAGAGGGTGTGTCAGGGTGGAGAGGGGTATGTCAGGGTGGAGAGGGATGTGTTAGGGTGGAGAGGGGTGTGTTAGGGTGGAGAGGGGTGTGTTAGGGTGGAGAGGGGTGTGTTAGGGTGGAGAGGGTGTGTCAGTATAGAGAGGGGTGTGTGAGGGGGAGAGGGGTGTATGAGAGTGGAGAGGGTGTGAAGCATGAAAGAACGGTGAAGTATAAAGAACAGGCAAAGGACGCTAGCAGAATGGTGAAAACCAAATCAGCTGAGTCAGGAAAACAGGTCATTGCTCTTTGAGCAGTGGTGATCTGGTATTGGGTTCAGAGGCCGGGTAATGGAACGTGGTAAGAATGGGGAAGGGGAAGGAGGGAAGTAAGGGCTGGATGAGAGAGGCTGAGGTAGGGAAAAAGAGAGAGAGAGAGAGAGAGAGAGAGAGAGAGAGAGAGAGAGAGAGAGAGAGAGAGAGAGAGAGAGAGTCTAAAACTGTCAGATCTGATGCTGAGATCGAGCACTGACCCCATAAAGTGCCAGGAAAAATAGAAGGGGGGAAAGAAAGAGGAAGAAACAAATTCTGCCAAATGGAACGAAAACAGAAAAAAGGACAGGAGAGGAGAACAATTGAAGATAAATCAGTACAAGAAACGGGCCACACCACTTTGGATAAAGACGGACTGAATACAGAGATGAATGAATACTAGGGAATGAGGTTTTCTAAAATAGAAAAAAGGTGAGTAGAAAGATAGAAAGAAAGGGACATTGTTGGATACTAAAAGTGACAGACAGACTCAGAATCATCAGAAATCAAGACTTTAAGACGAAACTCTTGTACAGGGGGGGTAAATATGACTGTAATAAAGGGTATCAATTCGGTAAGGACGAAAACGTGCGATTGTTAGAGTATAAGAGTCTTGATTCCAAGTAATCTGATGGTGGTTGTTTATCAAGACACTGATAAGCTGTCCAGGTGAGGGGATTTTTTTTCTGGAGTTAACACTGTTTCAGTCTCTTCTCCTCTGCAAAAATCTCAAGTCTTCAGGTTCCCTTGTACAAACGTATGCATTCATCATTCACACATTGTTAAAAAATAACACGTCCATTTTTCGAAGTGGAGTAGATCCTTTATGAACAGCTGTATGAATGACAGGAACATATTGATTCAGCATACATGAAGAGAGATGGGCTTTGCCAGGTATCTCTTGCCAGAGACACTGCATTAAAGTTCTAGTTCATTGCACTAAAGATTTTTCAGGGTTTTCAGGTATATACACATTAAGACGGTGCACCGCTATTTGTCACTAGGATGTCTCTGGTTTAAAAATCAACAGATACCGTACTACTTTTGAAAAATGACATGAAGATGAGTCGTTTTTAATTAACAAAACTGCGACAGGTGAAATACTCATACCGTCTCAGAGCAATCTTTACACTTTTGACGACTAAACATATAGAATTAATGTATCATAATAATGTTATAGATGAATCTAACTTGTTCCTGAACTTCTGTAGTAACTGATATCAAGAAATCTGGCTTTGGAAAGAAAATGATATCAGGATTATATCTATAGAAAAAAAAGTAAATGTTAGTTGTAGATTTGGAGACAAAGTGTCATTGTTCTAAGGCAACATACCGTCCCGAAAAACCCCAACACTTTCCCAATAGCAGATTTGTTTAGACACAAGACGGATGCAGCGTAACAGAATGAGAGAAAGCTGAAGTGCGACAAGAAAATAGCGCACAGATCAAAATATTTGATGCCAGGGTGTATGAAGTTCAGACAAACAAACAACTCTTGTTACCATAAGAGATTTCAGCTGTCTTCATTTCCCCTCCCTTGTCTTATTCTATCTTTCCTCTGTCTGATTCCTTCTCTATGTTCGTAAATCTGGTCTGCATCCACTGAATGTCTCCAAAAATAATGAACTATCGATCTACAGCCTTGTGTACGTCTTACAAAGCAGATATCTAACACGTTGAAAACGTCACAATGGAGGCTTGCCCTTTCTGGCTGACCTGACCAGGCTATCACAGTTTACAAGGTAATAAACAGTAAGCAAATGGAACTGACCCACCAAACAGATCTCTATTACACTCTTCACCCCTTCCTTCACACCCTAGGCTGTCCGAGCAGGGGCGAACAAAAGAGATAAAGAAAGAGATGACTTCTTGCTCTCCCCCCCCCCTCTCCCCAAATCCCACTCTCTGGCACATGAAATGTGAAACGGGGTCAGGGAAAGGGACAAAGGATGGAGTGTCCAGCAGCAGCAGCAGTAGATAGGGCGGCTGGAGCTGGAACAGTTAAAAAAAAAAAAGGGGGGGGGGGGGGGGGGGCGCCGAGTAGATCTACAGTTGCGAAATAAAAGACAGATCAGCCCAGTCCAAAGAAACAGGTCATCAGTTTTTGAGCAGTGTAGAAATTAGGTTAAAGGCGAAGAGGAGGAGTGAGACTGGCTAAGAGGTAGTAGGCTAGCCTAGTCGGCAGGCCAAAGAGGAGAGGAGAGGAGAGGAGAGGAGAGAAGAGAGAGAGAGAGAGAGAGAGAGAGAGAGAGAGAGAGAGAGAGAGAGAGAGAGAGAGAGAGAGAGAGAGGAGAAGGCAAGGCAAGGCAAGGCAAGGCAAGGCAAGCAAGGCAAGGCAAGGCAAGGCAAGGCAAGGCAAGGCAAGCAAGACAGGCAAGGCAAGGCAAGGCAAATTCTTTTATTCGAGGATAATAGATAAGCACACATGTGCTTTTTTACATCCAGTCCCCGCCCTTTTCAGGGATAACATCAAAATAAAAATAAAAATCAAGAGAGAGAGACAGAGAGCAGAGAGAGACAGAGAGAGACAGAGAGACAGTAAGAGAGGGAGAGATATGGGGTGGAGGGGGGGGGAGAAGAGCCCAAGGAGGTACCCTTTCTCTGGGGCTAGGAGAAGGAGGTAGTGGTGGTGGGGTGGTATGATGTTGAAACTTGTCCGTTAGATGTGGAGATCGATTGCTGAACTCCACTGTAGTAAAAGGAAGGAAGGAAGGAAAGAAGGAAGGGGAGAAAGAAAGAAAGAAAATAAATAGGAACTGGGCGTGCAAAACGGAAAGAAATCATAAGAGGCAGACCAGACCTGCCCCACCATAAATCTGCCGCTACAGAAAGAGGCACTGGGGAAGGAGCAGAGCAGAGAGAGAGAGGGGGGGGAGGGGGGGGGGGGGGGGGGGAGGAGGGGAGGGGCGGAGAGGGGGTTGGCATTGAGAAGGGGAGAGAATTTTGAAAGGGGATTTATTTAGGGGGGGAAGATGGTCTCAAATTAAATTGAGACAGGAGGGAGGAGGAGGAGAGACAGAGGGATCTGGCGACATCAAAAGTGATAGATGCATGTTGATGAGGTCTGTATTTCGTAACATATGCCCTACATGCATATCTCAGAGATTTGATACATCTATCTATCTATCTATCTTTAGTCTGGCGACCGTGGGGACACCCCTGAAGACTTGACAACCAGTCCCCTCCATTCCGGGGGACGGATAGCCTAGTGGTCAGAACATTGCGCTGGCAATTTGACGACCCGGGTTCGAGTCCGGTCGAGGAGATTTTTCTTCTGGAGTTAACATCAGTGCTGACTCCACTCTCCCCAAAAGTCCTTCGGATGAGACTTTAAACCGAGGTGGAACATGATTTAACGTGTGCGCAAGATGTTCTGCGTGCGTTCGCACACGGGGCCTCGGTTTAAAGTCTCATCCGAAGGACTTATGGGGAGAGTGGAGTCAGCACATATGTATACTAGGTATGGTGTGCCACAAGTCTCTTGTTTAACGTAAGGTAGTATGTGGACATACTTTATTACATTACATTACATTACATTTCATTTCATTACACTACTTTGCATTACATTACATTACATTACATTACATGACACGAGGTGTGGTGTGCCACAAGGCTCTTGTTTAATGTAATGTAATATAGTATACATACCACGAGATGGGATGTACCTGAAGCCTCTTGTTTAACATGCTGTATTAGCCACCTGGTCTGAAACATCACAGTATATAGGTCTGTATTCCTCGATATTTTCGGCGGCAGTCGCAGAGTGACTGTATTACACTACACATACCTATAACATGTTACCTGCAGCAGCTGTGTGACACACTAAACGTTATACATAGCAACTTTCCGTTACTGACATTCAATGCAAAATACACATCGTACTTATAATAACAACAGGCGTGTTATATACCAAGACATTACTAGATAATCTTCGGAAATCAGACACCGCCTTAAAGAGGGGGAAAACCCAGCATCACAGAGATCGTTATGTAGTGTAAACAGTAAAGCCAGTTTTATGACATATCGATAATTACTAACATCAACGGAACGACCGGTTATTCAGCTAGCTGTGTGACTGACTGAGAGACTTAGCTGTTGTTCGGTGTAGTCACCTCACAGGACAGGTGTTTGGAATGAGAGTTATAAACTGAGATTTCGAACATATGCGCAGTAACTAGGGTGCACTTATTAAAGAAAGTTATAACCGTCTTTTGTCAAAATGTAGGAGTGAAGGACGCTCGTTTTAAGATATTCAGTGGTGTCCCAGCGGTCAGCTAAAGTACGGGATATGTGAAGGTGAAGGTGATGAAAGGTTAGTTGTGTGTGTATGTGTGTGTGTGTGTGTGTGTGTGTGTGTGTGTGTGTGTGTGTGTGTGTGTGTGTGTGTGTGTGTGTGTGTGTGCGTGTTGTGTGTGTGTGTGTTGACATAAAAGCTGAACAATGCCAGCAATAGCAACAACAAAACGCTAACCAACATCACTGTATGCTATGAAAAAAACTAAAAGTTGCAACAACAAAAAAGAAGAGCC
>CM060329.1:47946383-47951383 GCA_030674155.1 Stramonita haemastoma
GGTTACCGGACTAGTTCCAACAATAATCTTTTGTGTTTCTAGGTGCAAGTTTTGTAGGAAAATGTGGTTCTGTGTGTGTGTGTGTGTGTGTGTGTGTGTGTGTGTGTGTGTGTGTGTGTGTGTGTGGTGTGTGTGTGTGTGTGTGTGTGTGTGTGAGTGTGTCTGTGTGTGTGTCTGTGTGTGTGTCTGTGTGTGTGTGTCTGTGTGTGAATAGTTATCCACACAATGTCAACAGAGATTGCAGAGTCAAAAGTACGGTAATATGAAACATGTGTACAGAATATCGAGGGCTTTTCGAATACATTTGCATAGAGTCTTCAACATCGCAGCATGTCATTTATACCTTTAATCTGCTTCCATTCACAGTTGATTTGGAATATAAGATCGAAATACTGATGCTTGTCTTGTGCTCTGCAATAGCGTGTCACTACTAGCAGTGGTAAAACGGAGTTAAACCCTCGAAAACAAAATTGACACTTCCGTGTTTTCTTTACTTAAATTAGATTTTTCACAAAATCTTTTTTTATCCCAAAAAATGAATGAAGTAAATATTTTTGCATGGCCGTTTGGGCTATTTTGTGTTTAGGGGAGGCTAGAATCACCTACAAAGCTTTACATCCCTGTGTCAGTTCTCTCCATGAAATCATTATTGTGAATACGAAATAAACATGGACTCAACAACACACCTTGTGGTAGCCCTGCAGATATAATAATCTGCTTACAGTTTAAACCACTATGACAATTCCCTGACTACAACTTCTAAAACAAAAAGTAACATATATAAATAGCAACCTGTAGATGACTTTCTCTCTCATTTTAGGAAGAATTCTTTTATATCAAAAGCGATTGCGAGCTCTAAATATATCTAAATTAACTACTGATGTGCTTGCTCTACAGTCTAACAGGAAGCGTAATCAATATCATAGTCAAACAAGAAACGGACCTCACACACCACAGCTAATTAACCGGGATCTCCAGGAATGAATAAACCCACACACAGCCAGAAATTATATATATATATATATTTTTTTAAACCTTTAGATCTAAATGATAGCCTTTTCTTTGAATACATTTCTTCAGACAGAAAGGACATGCCCAGAGCAGGAAATCAAGCAAATCTCTGGTTTCACCTGATAGAAAATGTCACCTGCAAGACTTCTGGGAGTCAAAAGATATCTAGAATATCTGGTTTCCCTGCTCAGTGTAAGATGTCTGGGAGTCGGAGATATCTAGACTATCTGGTTTCCCTGCTTCATGTATCATTTCCTACGCTTCTCCTTTCTACAGGAGTAGTCAGGGCAGTATCTTTGCACGCTTCAGGGGGAAATATGACAACTTACAGAAAGTATCTATCTTTGTTAATTGATTATGCATGTTAAAGGTGATGTAATATGACACGGCATCCACCACCGCTCTCCTCTGTTCTTTCTCCACCCCCACCCCCCCCACCCCCAACCCCCATCTCCCACCCCCCTCCTGGTTTGTCTCATTTTCTTCATGGCAGATCTTAGGGAAGAGAAACATCGCTTTCTATCTCACAAGACAGAAAAGGAATCGCTTTGATTCCCACCGGTGTGCTCACGCATGCACGAACGCGCGCGCGCGCGCGCACACACACACACACACACAACACACACACACACACACACACACACAGAACAGCAGGGAGGAGGGAGGGAGAGAGAGAGAGGGGAGGGAGGCAGAAGAGAGAGAGAGGAGAGAGAGAGAGAGAGAGAGAGAGAGAGAGAGAGAGAGAGAGAGAGAGAGAGAGAGAGAGAGAGAGAGAGAGAGTTCAGACATTGTACATGGCCTGGCCACAATACACGAAAGGGAGTAGAGTGTGGGATATGACAAAGTGTTATAAAACATATATATACTATCAACATAATGAAGTACACAAAAAATGTATCAGCAATAATAAGACCCCAAGAAAGTAATAACCAATCTTAAATGTTCATCACAGAGAAAGAGGGGAGGGAGGGAGGGAGAGGGAGAGAGAGAGAGAGAGAGAGAGAGAGAGAGAGAGAGAGAGAGAGAGACAGACAGACAGACAGACAGACAGACAGACAGACAGACAGACAGACAGACAGACAGACAGACAGAGACAGAGATAACAAATAAGAGAAAACAGAGAGAGATGAGAGACAAACAGACAGACAACTAACAGACAGAGACGGAGAAGAGAGAGACGGAAAAGAGAAAAAAGAGATACGACAGACAGAGAGAAATAAGACAGAGAGGGAAAGAAGAGAGAAAAGAGAAGAAAGGGGGGGGGGAGAAGAAGAGGGGGGGATAAGAGAGAGAGAGAGATGAAGAAAGACGAGACAGATAGAGAGTGAGAGACAGACAGACAGATAAACAGACAGAAGGGACGGACAGACAGAACAGAGAAAGAGTGAGAGGGAGGGAAGAGAAGATGAGGACGAAAGAAATGCGAAGCAAAGAGAAGAGAAATTCTAAGTGAAGGAAGAACAGAGAGAAGGATCATGGCAGACCCTGGGGGTACTTACTGCTGTCCTTCTGCTCCCCGACCCCCCCCCCCCTACCCCCCCCCCCCCCCCCCTCTCATACCCCTCTCCCCCCCCCCTCACCTTTTCTTCCCACACATCACACCATCCACCCACCCACCAGCCATTGGCAAGATACTGATAGTGTCTTCAGCCATGGACTCAGTAATGGCGGTAATATAGTCAGTGTTGTGTTTTAGCTTGAAAAAAATTTCTCTAAATGCCGAGGGTGTGGTGGTTTTTTTCGTTTTGTTTTGCTGAGTTTTTTTTCGTTTTTTGTCTTTGTTGCGCTGTTGCTGTTCTTGTTGTTCTTGTTGTTCTTGTTGTTGTTGTTTTGTTTTATTATTATATTATTTGTATTGTTGTGTTGTTGTTGTTGTTGTTGTTGTTGTTGTTGTTGTTGTTGTTTATTATTATTATTATTATTATTATCATTATTATATACTATTATTACTATATTACTATTATCTATATATTACTATTGTTCTTGTTCTTGTTCTTGTTTCATGCTAGTCTCCACACATTATTTGGTTTTAGAATATTGTCCCACCATTGTGATACAGATATGAATAATTTTTGGAAGTTTGATAACTGTTGGAATACACTGGCAAAAAAAACATCCTTTTCTCTGTAATTTCTTTAAAAACAAAAAAGTGAAGCTATCTTTTGCATTCTGTACTTTTATATAACTAGAACAGCTTTAAATATTTATCATAACTTGTACAGACCGTTAAAATGCGAATACATAAAATTAATGATAATGAATCACTGTATGTTCCAAAACAACAACAACAACAATAACAACCAACACCCACAAATGTCTTGCAAAAATTCTTTGAATTGTAGCTGACCAGAAACAAACGGGAAACTAAAAGAGAAAACATACTTCTGCGAGAAGACTACTACTGACTCTTCTGCTCCTTCGACACAGAGAGAGAGAGAGAGAGAGAGAGAGAGAGAGAGAGAGAGAGAGAGAGAGAGAGAGAGAGAGAGAGAGAGAGAGAGAGAGAGAGAGAGAGAGAGAGAGAGAGAGAGAAGAGGCAGACAGACAGACAGAGCAGACAGACAGGACAGACAGACAGACAGAAGAGAGAAGAGAGAGAGAGAGAGAGAAGAGAGAGAAGAGAGAGAGAGAGAGAGAGAGAGAGAGAGAGAGAGAGAGAGAGAGAGAGAGAGAGAGAGAGAAAGAAAGTCAAGTTAAATTCTTTTATTTAGAGGATAATAAATAAGCACTCATGTGTTTCTTTATATCCAGTCCCCGCCCTTATCAGGGATTACATCAATATAAGAAATCACCTCTAACTAACAACAACAATAATAAACCAAATAACAAAACAAAAGACAACAGAACAGTAACAAACAAAACAAGAAGCAAAGACAGAAGACAATAAGTTCACACAGAGAGAACTAAAATAAGAAATAAATAATCAAATGATGATATAAAAAAAAACGATAATAAGTAAGTAGCAAACAAAAACAAAAAACAAAATAAAATTTAAAAAGCAAACAAAAAAAAACACCATGTTAGAACAAACAAAGGCAAGTAACTCAATGAAGCAAACTTATTTTTAGCATCAGACAGCCGACCAACACACACACACACACACACACACACACACACACACACACACACACACACACACACACACACATCACACACACCACACAACAAACAAACACACACAATACACACACACACACACACACACACACAACACACACTCCCACACACACACACACACACACACACACAACACACAACACACACACACACACACACACACACACACACACACACACACACACACACACACACACACACACACACACACACAAAACAAACAAACAAACAAACAAACAAACACAACGATAGGTGCACGAGGATGTAAACACAAACACTTCCTCTTCAAGCTAAAGACCCCCACTGAATGTGTTTTACACACTTCTTGGGGGAACACATGGCCTGTGGTTAGAGCATTGAACTCATGATCTGACAATAACTAAGGCACTGGTTCGAATCTTCACTAAGGTATCCGCTTAAAATATTTTCCCCCCAGAAGTAAGTATTGGTACAAACTCCACTGTACCCCGGAAAGTTCGCGCAATGAAACTATCAACTGAGAAGGTCCAGTGTACGAACGCATGCAGAACATCTTGCGCACTCATTAGTAGGCTATGTGTGCCGTTGGGAAGGATACAAAATTTACATAACTGCATACAACACGAGGACTAGATGTAAAAAAAAAAAAAATATAATACGCCGTGAGTTCTTAGTCCATTATTTTCGATATTAAAGATTTCTTTTTTTTTTTTTAAACTCATCCACTTTTTGTAAAAGAAGTAGACCATCTATGATCGGTAGAATGGATGACACGAACATAACAACCATGCACCCAGCTACCTACACGAACGAAAATAAAGGCACTAGCAGGTCTGCACCTGAAGCTGACCTGGGAGATCGTAAAAATCCCCCCCCCCCCCCCTTGATTCACC
>CM060329.1:47958883-47966383 GCA_030674155.1 Stramonita haemastoma
GCGGCAAAAGGCGGTAAGCACTAGTCCATTATCACTGCTAGCTGGTCACCATACTTGTTTGTTGTGGTGATCAGGCTACCACCACCTTTATTTTTTGGCCACTTTTCCTGCTTGTTTTTCTATAACACTCTTGCATTCATACCACATGTATTAAGGCATCCACGGGAGAAAAATGGAAAGAAAAAAAAATTGGAAAATTCTAACTTCTGACTCAGAATTCATATGATTTTGCACAAAATTGGTAGGTTTGAGGGGGGTTTTCAGCAAACACTCAGTCCTTTGTCGTCTGCTAGCTTCCTAACTGCAATATGCATGTCGGGGTCAACGCTGCTAGGAAACAAACATTCCTCATTTGATGATCATTTCCAACTTCCTCGTGACTACCTGGTATTGCTCTATGTTCTTAACTCAGAACCAAATTCATAGTGCATTTTTCATACTTTAAAAAAAAATATCTGTGAAATTCGGCAGACAATTTGTTTTTTCGACCAGCACTCTGTACAAAACTAATGACCATTCGGATGAGACTATAAACCGAAGCCCCATGTGCGAACGTACGCAGAACATCTTATGCATCACGTCAAAAACCCGTTGTCCTTTCGAAAGAGCAGGCCATTATGAGCCGGTAGGAGCTGATGACAACTTTTTTTTTAAAACAGCATTCATACACGTTTCACGTTTGGACACCATCCCCGAGAAGAAAAAAAAACGAGGAGTTGGATACCCAGGGCAAATGGCAACATTCTGGTGGTTCCTGTGACGAAACTGGAACCATGCGTTTGGCGATGACCTTTCCAATGGACAATTCCAGCGACGTGGAGGGGGGGTGGAGGGGGGGTCTGCTGCATGGGTAACAGTTTGCTCTCCATTCTAATTTTACTAACCCAGGCTTTGCGCTTTGAGCCTAAAACACAACTCCATAGTCTTTCCAGACTGACAGATACCTACCAATTATTACCAACTGACCCAGAAACTAAAGATGGAGTGTAGCCTCAGTGTAGGTAATAAAATATGGGTCGTGGATGTGGTAGAAGTCATAGCAGCAGCAGAATAATGGTAGTGGTGTTGGTGGTGATGGTGGTGGTGGTGGTGGTGGTGGTGGTAGTAGTAGTAGTAGTAGTAGTAGTAGTAGTAGTAGTAGTAGTAGTAGTAGTAGTAGTAGTAGTAGTGTAGTGGTGGTGGTGGTGGTGGTGGTGGTGGTGGTGGTTGGCGACAGCAGCAGCAACAGGAATAGCAATAACACAACAAGCAGCAGAAGTATGATTGAAGTGGTTGTATATAGAACAAAAAACAACAACAAACAGTAGCAATCAGTAACAAGTGACGGCAGTAGCGGATCAAGATTTTTACTTTCAAAAAGTTTTTTTTCTATCACAACAAAAATCAAACAAGTTTGTTGTAGCCCCAAAAACTGAATCCAAAAAGTTTGATTTCTATCAAAAACAACACAAAAAAAGAAGTAAGCAAGCAAAACAAACAAACAAACAAGAAGTCAATCAACAAGAACAACTCAACGACCATGGATAAATAAACACAAACAAGCTTCACCACATAAAGGAGTAAACAAATCAACAACAAAAAAACTAAACAAAGCATGAATAAACACACAAACACGAACACTGCAATCAGCAGTTTTCCCTCTCACACTGTATGTCTACATGTATGTCTGCCCCATTACCCATCTTGTTTCTCTTGGGAAACTCCAGGCGGAACAAGCTTCGCCCATGCTCGGAAATCACCGAGACACATACCGGAAGCTTGAGGTAACTGGAAGTGGGTCAGTGCGCAGGACCGGACATGCATGTATGCTCTCCCTGCTAAAGAGGGGGCCCGACTATACATGCCGCAATTTATGGTTATAACTTAGGCTTACGTTATAATCATTATATTCTTTATCAGGAAAAGCCTGATGCAAAATATTAGAAAAACAGAGGAAGTTACAAGATATAGTTTGCGTTTAAGACCAACTCTTGATTCAACAGTGGTGTCATTTATTTTTGTAGAACTTTGGCTATATGCCTTTTGTTGTTGTTGTTGTCCTTCTTCTTCCTCCTCCTCTTCTCTTCGTCTTCGTCTTTCATCATCTTCTTCTTTCATCTTGTTTTTGTTCTTTTTGTTTTTGTTGTTGATGGCGAGCAAGCAAATTTTGCGCACACTGATTCTTTTTTAATCATCAACCTAATACTTGACCACAATCTGCATTCACGCAACTCCCCCCCCCTCCCCCCGCCACATCGTAAGGAACACAAGCGATCTTTAGACCAAAATTCTTTCCAACTTTTCACACAATTTTCAGAGACTTGTCTCTTTCCGAAACCAGAAAAACATTCAACTGACTAGCATATCTCCCAGTCTGTATGATGTAAAACAAATATAGAAAGTTCTCTGAATTGCGCTTCACAGTTACAACTACCTGAACTGTAGTGCAACTATGCATTACAGCCAGAAGAGTTGGTATATATCCGGCTGGAGGGAAGATGTAGCTTACGAGCAAACTGTGGACGTGACCTGTGTTGAAGGTCATAGCATCCATCCGAGCGGGTCGGATGCTGAGGAAATAACTGGAGATAACCTTTATTTCAAATAATAACAAGGCCATAACACTTTTATTTAAAGATTATGCAGTTGTTTGAAAAAGTATATACGATATTCTGTTTCAATGTATAGGCAAGTAAATAGCCAGTATTATGATTTTTAAAAAAACAATAAGAGCTGACAATATGTCTGTATTCATTCGTTTGAAATAAACGGACTCTTGCTCCTGTTCTGTTTCAAATCTCTGCATCAAGTTATTCGCACTGGAAAAAAAATAAGTTTATATATCTCGTACATAGCATTTTTTATAATATTGCTATTTCTAGGTCGAATGCTTTTGTGTATTTTGACATATCAATATATACAAGCACGTGAAAATCGAAGTGTATTGTCTTTATAAGTGAGTCTTTTTCATCATAAAGGTAGATTTCTTTGGGGGGGGAGGGAACTGTATGCCAAGTCTTTTATATAAGAATATTTTGTGATTAAAATTTAGCAAAAGTAATTTTTATTATCATAAAACAAAGCTGTCGTTTTCAATATAAAAAGCGTAGTTTGTCATCCTAGAACGAAAATAGTTGCAAATAATCTTCATAATGAAATGTCTTTTATTAAGTGGAGTCAATAACATGATAAAAAGTATAATTTCAGTATAAAAAATATTTTTGAAACCCCAAAAAGCATTTTACCTCTAGCATAAGGTCAATTTGATCATGAAGAGAGTAATGCTATTCACAAGAAAATAAATTTCAAACAAAAAACAAATCAAGCTTTGTCTCAAAATGAATGATTTCCATCACGTGAAACAAAGGAATCCTTATTAGTAACAGAGTCTAATCATTTTCATCATGAACAAAGCAGTATCACATCCCTAACTGCAAAGCATCACTATATCACTTGGATCATCTACTGAATCAAAACACTCTAAAGATGCTCTTAAACTTTTATGCATGTGTGTGTGTGTGTGTGTGGTGTGTGTGGCGTGTGTGTGTGCGCGCACGCTACGCACGCGTGCGTGTACACACGGGCATCAACCCTACAAACGTGTATGCTGTTTTTCCTCAGCATTTTTTCCCTCAGTCTTTTCCTCTTCTATATACCGCCAGATGAACCACTTTTATTATTAACACACACACACACACACACACACACACCACACACACAGTGGGTAGAAGAACACAAAAATACAACCGGAATAATCAATCGGAAACGGAAACACGTCATACAGGGCTGACCTAATGGACCAAACGAGCAAAGGTCAACACGGTGATGGCAAGCAAACATGGCGACCCCAGTACAATGCAAATTTGATGGACATATTACTGGCTCTGAAGCGGCAACAACTAAGTCAAACAAAAGCAGATGGGGGAAAAACAAGTTACGCCAGGCAAATACCACATGTTACGGGTGAAATGACAGGTCAACATTCCTATATTGGTGGATTCAACTAGCTTAGATAATGACTTTGCTAAGGGTTATTGTTTCGTACTCTGACCACTATGCATTTGCATTTATATTATTTGCGTTTATGGGAAATTAATGTGTTCGCTTGAGTTTCTACGAAAAAAAATTAGTTCATACAAGCTCTTCTGTTTTGATATTACATTGAAAATAAATGGACTATCCCCAAAGTTGGAATGTGGCTAGCCTTAAGGTGGGCAAAAAATATCTCACCAATGGTGAACCTTGAAGCTTTAGTCAAGGAAGGATTTAAAACAAGATAATATGGGTGAAATTCGCCCTGACACACAGGTCTAAATTCAAAACCTAATTTCATTGATACATGCAGTTATATTGTGTGCTAAGAAACGTTGAATGGTAATGATAAAAAAAAAACCCATAGTAATTCTGTATGAAAAAGGTTGCAGGGCAAGGTTTGCAGTCACGCCGCTTAAGTGTGGAACATCATATGTGCTCCATCATTGATACACGCGTTCATTATGCATTCGTCGGCAACAAGGAAATAATAATATCCGTAAACTGGCAAATCTGAAACAGGTGACACATCTCACACAGATGTAACAGAAGTAGTGAACACGCTATTCCAATACTCTTTTAGGGGTGTTGGGTTTGGTTTGTCGCTTGTTTGTTAATTTGTTTTCCCCACTTGGAAGACTGAGTACAAACAAAGAAGGGAGGAGGAGGAGGATAAAAAGACAAAGGGTTCTTTGAATGGTCAGAACACGCACGCCACTCCTCAACCTGATAATTATCTATCGACCATTCCACGGCCAAATAAGACCAGACCTATCAGGTATCAAGCACTGTTCACCTGATCAGTACTCTACCACCACCCACCACCCCACCCAGTATCTCCTAACCACCCCCCCCCCACAATCTCACCATCCCCCCTACCACCACCCCCCCCTCTCCACTATCTCACCACCACCCACCCCCATCCCACACCCACCCCACCCCCCCACCCACCCCCCTCACCACCCCCCCCACCCCACCACCCCCCCCCCTTCCACAAAATCTCACCATCCCCCACCCCTTCATCCACCCACAACCCACCCCCCTCCCCCTCCACCCCCACCCACCCCCCCCCTCCACCCTGTCACCTCATCCACCCGTGTTAGCGGGCAGTTAGCGGTGACGTCAACAGGAAACAGACCCATTTAGCTGGACAAACAAACACAACACACACCTTTAATCCTGTCCCCTATCCAAACCTCTCCATGTCTGTTAGTACAGTGTGCCCTTTAGTTTTCTGGGACACGGATAGGAGCTACACATGTAAACAAATGCATGCTGCATGCATGCAGGCAAGCAGGCTCAAACGACCATTAACAAACAGGCTTTCTTTTTTCCTTTTCCTCTTAGGGTGTTTTGTTCTTACAATGTAAATTTCAAACCCAACGTGGAACTATTACTCTATTAGTACAAACGCAAATCCCCTCTTGAACGTAAGCCAAAAAAAAAAAAAAAAGAAAAAAGAAAAGAAAGAAAGAAAGAAAAAAGAAAAGACTTGGGAGATTGGAGTTAAGAGTTGGGGGTTGGGGTTGGGGGAGGGGGGGGGCTGAAGGAAACGATCATTAACCACAAACGAATCGTGTAGAAACATGGTCAAGGGGAGGTAAACGGAGCCTAGCCAGAGACCGTAAAAAAAAAAGTACAAACTTTTAGCATCCTAACGGTAGACAGACGTGGCGACCTTGAATGGTGCTACGTGAATTTATGGAACGCGTTCACAATGGATCAGCAGCTTTATTTCTTCACTGCTGAAGCATTGTAGGGGGAGAGAAAAGAGGCTGGGCTGGTACGCTACGTAAATATGACCAGTAGCTGAGATATTGTCGTTGGGTAAGGGTTTGGGTTGAATTGGCTTTGATCACTTGTTCTGTATTAACGTGTTGGCATGGACTTCAGCCGACTCGATTTTTGTTTCTCTCTCTCTCTCTCTCTCTCTCTCTCTCTCTCTCTCTCTCTCTCCTCTCTCTCTCTCTCTCTCCCAATCCAATTCCTGAAAATTGATGAAATGTAACTGTAGTTGAGATGATAAGAATTATCAGCGTAGCAACATCAAGCAGTAAGAGAGTATAATATTATCAGTGCTCCGCTAAAAAACATTGATTGTTTTGTTGTCTAATAGATGCTGTGGCTGAAGAGAACACACACACACACACACACACACACACACACACACACACACACACCACACAACACCCCCACCCAGACTAAGCTACTCAATCTCACATGATTAAGAGGAGAGAGTTGGGGGGGGGGTTCTGGTTCAAACAATGGATCGAATCTCGGACTTCTCGCTTTGTAGTCGGGTGCCTTACCCCTAGGCCACAAAGCCACCTATGTCTTACATCAATGTCCTCTGATAGGGAACAAACACAAAGGCACCAAATTGATCTGCTGAACATAACGCAATAACAGTGCGGGACAAACAAGGCAAACAATTGTCAAGTGATACTGTTACATTATGCAAACCTAGCGAGGCATGCAAATAGGGTAAGGTATGCAAACAGGGCAAGCTGTGCAAATATGGCAAGTTCTGCAAACAGGGCAAGGCATGCAAACAGGGCAAGATATGCAAATATGGCAAAGTATGCAAATATGGTGGGTTATGCAAATCTGGCGGGCTATGCAAACATGGTGAACAATTGCCGAACCTTGAATGTTGAAAAAGTTATTGATTCAACCGAGCTCAATACCTTCAATACAACCTTGTTAACGCTTAATTGTCAATTAGAAATAGTATATTATCTGGCTCTCCTCTGCTGGATGATAGACCTTGAGAGCGGATATTATCAGGGACAGGATAGCTCATGGTCAGAGCACTCGCTTCCCAAGCCAAGGTTCAGTAGCATCGAGTGGTTACCAACTGGATGGGTGACCATTTGCACATGTGGCTTCAGTACAAATAAAATGTTGAAATTTTGCCTTGAAAACCAAGATATTTTCAAACCCCCGTTTGCATTTTGTGATGAACCAAACTATAAATATGCAGTTTGCATTGAAATCTTAATAATGACCTCTCATTTTCCATCTAAACAAGGATCATTTGACTTTCATTCTGCATGGAAACCAAGAATTTTTGCATTATCACCAGAATAACTTGCATTTTGCACTAAAAAATGATATGAACCTAGATTAAAACCATGACATAACTTTTATCCTGTTGAAATTGAGACATGAACATTTCATTTTCGTGTCAAAGCAGAGACATAAACTTCCATTTTCACTGAAACCAAATCATGAACTTCACATTTTGGACTGAAACCAAACCATAACTTTCATTTTATAACATAACCAAAAATGAACTTCGCATTTTGCACTAAAACCAAATTTGAAACCGTGCCTTCTGCGTAGACACAAAAAAATATCAACTTTCATTCTACATAGCAACAAAATATAACCCTCGCATTTCCCCATGGTAATAAAAATATACATGTTGCACTGAAACCAAAATATAGATCTAAACCTTGCTTTTTTGTATGCATTTGAAACCAAGAC
>CM060329.1:47968883-47971383 GCA_030674155.1 Stramonita haemastoma
GGGGGGTCTGCAGCATGGGTAACAGCTTGCCCTCCATACTTACTTACCAGGCTTTGCACTCTAAAGACTTGACCGCAACTCCATAGTCTTCCGAGACTGATGGGTGCCTTCTTCCAAGTACTGTATACCACTTTATGTCACAGTAGATTTCTCTGCGTGGATTTGGATTGGATTCAGATGGGATTGATAATGGATTTGGAATATTGTTTAGATTGGATTGGGATCAGATTGGATTTTTAAAAAATTAACATTTCTCAGCTAAGCTCCGAGGTTTACCCTCAATGGTGAGATTTTTTTTGTGTATGTGACCGTGGTTTTGTTTTTGGTTGGGTTTTTTGGTTGTTGTTGTTTTTTTGCCCGCCCCATCGTTAAGGTAGCCACATTGTGATTTCAGGGGATGGATTGGATTGGATTGAATACTGTATGTAGACATGGAAATTTTCTCTTTTGAAATGAACTGAATTGAATTATGGGTTGAACTGAATTGAATGGGATTGAATTGAATTAAAATGGAATACTACTTGGTCATTCCAGATTTCTCGACATGAAATTCAGGCTGCTCTTCTTGGGCCGAGGAGAGTATATCGCCACAAGTGCAGCGCCACACGTTTTTTTTTTCTTCCGGTGCGTATTATGGCATTTGTTTGTTTGGGGATTTTAGTGGGGGGGGGGTAGTTGGGGGGTTGGGGGGGGGTCTCTGTGAAGGAGTCTTTTTTTTTTTTTTATCTTACATCATATTACCAGGGACTATTCAGTTGTTGCCGTGGGTTCTTTGATGTGTGTTAAATGTGCGTTGCACACGGGACCTAGATTTAAGTGTTTCATCTGCAAGACTAGCATCCAGACCGCCACTCAAGGTCAAGTGCATGAGGGAGAGTGGAGAGTTTGGGGCTCTTCAGGCTGGGATTGAACCTGTGACTTCTCAAGTGCTTTCTAGGGTGGAGTGTTTACCTTCATACCACCCATCCACAAGGATGTTGATAGATCTTTCTTGTCAAGAGTGATGCCAATACTTTCTTGTTATTTTGATGATATAGATATAGGAATAATTATGAATACCAATTCTTTATTTGTTCAAAAACAGAGAAAACTGAATGGGTTACAAGTTATACATAAATATTTTAAAAAATCCAACAACGAACATTTTTTACTACCGAGTGTGCCGGCAAGCACACACACACACACACACACACACACACACACACACACACACACACACACACACACACACACAGCACGCACACGCGCACACACACACACACACACACACAGAGCATTGCGCGTACACACATGATCACACACAAAACGATGGTTATAACATGTCATACGATAAGATTACTGTCATAAAATTGTTTGTATCACTTGGCCAAAGGGGAATTGCATCTCTTAGAGATCCAAGTGTGGGCCATTTTGTGGGGGGGAGGGGGGGTTGTATCGGTGGGTTTTTTTTCAACTTCTTTTGCCTGAGTTTGCACTATCAGTGTATAGCAATGTTGGGGCTATTATGTAGCTAAGACTGACCACTTGGCTGCAAACCACCTTATGACTTCCCTTGGCTGTAAGCCACCTTATGACCTCCCTTGAATCCTTTTAATGAGCTCCCCAAACATAAGACACAAAGATTCACTGGCTGTTTAGTTTCTTCAGCATGCATTTTAATTGTTTTGTGCAACATATATTTTGAGCATATTTTCTTTCTCTTATTATTTATCATCTTTTTATGGCAGCTTCAATACGTGACTCGAGAATTTAAAATATTCTTGTGAAAGTGATTAGACACTTCTAAATTATGAAAAGTGTCTGGCTCTAATATTCACTGCCGAAACTTGAAACAATTAATCATTAAGAATTTCAACCTCAAGTTTGGTCAGGTCAGATTGAATGTATGATTCTTACATAAATATGCTTAAAATGCAGTCATTGTGTGCTATTCACTAGGTTCACATCGTAGACTAATACCTATGCTTTCATAAATGTTGTCATTGCATAATTCATCAATCTTTAACGAAAGGTGTTTTAGTGGACCAGTCACTAGGCTTTCATACATGCTGCCATTGTATGCTTTTCACCAGCCTTCCATAAAGGCTGTCATAGCAATACTAGGATTTCATGAGGTCTGTCACTATACACTAATCATTAGACCTTCATAAATACTGTCACTGAATACTATTCACTATGCTTTCATTAATATTATATACTATTCGCTAGGCATTCAAAACAATGCTGTCATTTCGGACTATTATTTAGGCTTTCTGTTTCTTATGCTATCATAATATTTCTTTGATAATTTTGATTCAAATGATAGAGAGGTTACAACTAATTACCCGCATTTTTTCCCTTCCACTAGGGCCTATTATTTATTGAATAATCAGATTTGCAATAAATTGGGGTTTTATTTGGATTCAATCATTAAATAAAGAAGTATGTACACAGTTAAATTTGCTGTGTGTTGTTGTATACGTGTACAAGTCCTTAATGTACAAGGTTTTCATGTAATAAA
>CM060329.1:47976383-47987902 GCA_030674155.1 Stramonita haemastoma
CGATGTCAGCCAGCTTACCTCATAACTACCTCAACAGGCAATTCACAATAATGTCAGAACAATTTTTATTACAGCCACTTTTAACAATCCATAATGATTTCAGCTATTTTGCAATACAACTACATCAACAGGCACAATTATAGTGCTATCAATCAGCCAATTTACCTTATCACTACCTCAACAAACAATCCATATTGAGTCAGTCTTACTGCCTTGTCACTTCCTCAACAATCCATGCTGATGTTACCCAGTTAACCTCGTCACTCCCTCAACAATCCATGATGGTGTTAGCCAGTTAACCTCGTCACTCCCTCAACAATCCATGATGGTGTTAGCCAGTTAACCTCGTCACTCCCTCAACAATCCACCACAGTTAACCTCGTCACTACCTCAACAATCCATAGTGATGTTAGCCAGTTAACCTAGTCACTCCCTCAACAATCCATGGTGATGTTAGCCAGTTAACCTCGTCACCCCCTCAACAATCCATGATGATGTTAGCCAGTTAACCTCATCACTCCTCAACAATCCATGATGGTGTTAGCCAGTTAACCTCGTCACTCCCTCAACACACAATCCATGGTGATGTTAGCCAGTTAACCTCGTCACTCCCTTCAACAATCCATGGTGATGTTAGCCAGTTAACCTCGTCACTCCCTCAACAACCCATGGTGATGTTAGCCAGTTAACCTCGTCACTCTCTCAACAATCCATGGTGATGTTAGTCAGTTAACCTCGTCACTTCCTAAATCCATGGTGATGTTAGCCAGTTAACCTCGTCACTCCCTCAACACACAATCCATGGTTGTGTTAGCCAGATAACCTCATCACTCCCTCAACACACAATCCATGGTGGTGTTAGCCAGTTAATCTCATCACTCCCTCAACAATCCATAACAATGCCAGCCAATTTACCTCAGTAAACAATCCATAGTGAATCGGCCAGGCTGCCTCTGTGTGTGTGTGTGTGTGTGTGTGTGTGTGGTGCGTGCGTGCGTGTGTGGGGGTGTGTGTGTGTGGTGGTGGTGGTGCGTGCGTGCGTGCGTGTGTGCATGCTTGTGTATGTGCGTGAGTCTGTCTGTCGGTATTTGCGTGAAATGAATAATATAAAGATGTGGGAATACAAAATAAACCTTTCAGTCGTCAACCTGTTTTTAAAACATACAATATCAATATCAACAGCTTTGGCTGTACTGACGATCCATGACAAAAAAATGGTAACTGGTAAGTACTCGAGAAGAGTTTTCACTGGAATCAACAAAGCAGCCTCAGCAAGGAAATAAAATTAATGAATAACTGCTCTACAAAAAAACACCTCAACATCCTACATACCAGAATCTGTGATATAGTTGAGGAAAAAGTAGTGGAGGAAAAACAAGTGCAGGTTTAACAACTTCTCAATCATTTTGCAAATGACTTATCAAAGATTCAATTGAAAAAAATGAAATGAAAATATTTTCTAGGGAATGTCTTTCGGGTGGCAGCATTTTAGGCATTTTTGGATAAGAACCATGCTTTTGGCCTGACCTGACTCGAGTTTCGGCTCCTGGATGAGCCCTTTCTGTGATATCATGATAGAATATGTAATATATATATAATATATATAATTATATATATATATAATATAATAGATATTATAAATCAAATTATCAGTTAACATAGGAAGAAATTCTTTTTAATCGTATTTTGACAAGAGAAGTGGCAGACTGATAGAAAAGCCAACTAAGAACATAGATAAGTTGCTGTTCATATAGCCTACATCCTATATTATACACGAATCTTTTCAAAAACATGAGCGAAAAACTAACCCTCTAGATACATACATGCAAAATTTTTCTCTCATCGTAGTTACTAGGTGTTGTTTTGTGGTTTTTTTTCAAATGGAGGGACAGACTGGCAGTTCTAAACGCCTGATGTCAACTCTTTTCAAAGGAATAATGTCTTTACACTTAACAAACAATGGAGACTGAGACACACGTACAAGAAAGACTTTTTAAACTCACCTAGTTCAACTTCAATATGTTAGTTTCAAGAATTTACCATTAAAAAAAAAGAGAGAGAAGAGAGACAGAGACAGCAGAGACAGAGACAGAGAACAGAGAACAGAGAGAGAGAGAGAGAGAGAGAGAAGAGAGAGAGAGAGAAGAGAGAGAGAGAGAGAGAGTGGTTTCTCAAAAAAGACTACCAGTCACCAATAAAGACTAGACAAAACTTTCTGTGAAATGAAGAAACTACCGAGCATTTACCAATCATTAACACTATGGCATTATCTGTTCACTGTTTTCCCCCCTATTCTTTCCAACTGCAGGAACAAGCGATCCTCTTGAAAGTCAAGTGTTTTCATGGACACGACTTCCTTTGTTTCCTTTGTGAAGAAAATTACTTGGCTCATTAAGCCACGACGCAGGGAAACTTCACACCTTGAAAGTGACTTGTATTTAACACAGAAAAGAAAAATGATGATGATGAAATGCCTGCAATCAACGATATAACTTCATGTCTGATTTCCATCTTTATCACGTTTTTTTTTGTTTTGTTTTGTTTCTTCTCTTCTGAAGTTTTACGAAATGAATACAAAAATGTGTTCTCTGGAATGATTAGGTTTCGAATCATACAATTTTATCAGGTTTGCTTTTTTCTTTTGGGGGGGTGGGTTCTTTTTCTTTTAAACAAAGTTCGCCAAATCAGCACAAAAAAAGGGGTTCTTTGGTCTTGTCAATTTAGGTTTCAACTTACAAAATGTCAG
Organism: Stramonita haemastoma; assembly: GCA_030674155.1. Lineage (NCBI taxonomy): Eukaryota > Metazoa > Mollusca > Gastropoda > Neogastropoda > Muricidae > Stramonita > Stramonita haemastoma. The sequence continues at coordinate 47,979,130 of CM060329.1, forward strand.
CATTTCTCTGAGACGCAACAGCGGTCCATATCAGTTCACACACACACACACACACACACACACACACACACACGCACGCACCACCACCACACACACACACACGCCGTCGCACAGCCCACGCTGCGCCACACACACACACACACACACACACACACACACACACACACACACACACACACACACACACACACACACACACACACACACACAACGTCTATATATAATGCCGCAATTCAGCACAGGGGGGAAAAGTCGATATTTTCTTTGTTGACAGAACAACAAAGAGACAATCACGACAGTAAACACAACACATGCGGCTGCAACACGACACACACTACACACACACACACACACACACACACACACACACAACACACACACACCACACACACACACACACACACACACACACACACACAACACACACACACGTTCAGATGTTCAGCTGTTCCATGTCGTTCTTTTTGTGAGGTCGTTAGACTGAATATGACCCAGATTACGAACTTACATCAAGTCGAGTCAGCAAGAAAAAAAGACATACCTTCGACTCTAAACAGAACTGATTGATAAAATAGTCAAACACCAGCATACTAAAGTCCTTCGGATGAGATTATAAACCGAGGCCCCGTGTGCGAACGCACGCAGAACATCTTGCGCACACATTAAATCCTGTTCCGCTTTTCGTAAGAGTAGGCCATTGTGTGCCATTGAGAATAGATGACACGATTTACAAAACTGCATACACATGGGCACTGGATGTAAAAAAAAAAAAAAAAGCACATAACTGCTTATTCCATTATCATCTATATAAATAAATAAATAAATAAATGAATAGGCATGGCTGTTTAAAACATGAAAACAGCATAATTTTTAAAAGATGATATTGAAGACAGAAAACTGTGCACAGATTCAGAAACTGAAACAGAAAATAGGAAGAGTAACATTTATCACATGTCACAACAATATACTTCCCAATTTCCTTTTTTTTTTTTTTTTTTTTTTTTTGAACCTCAACAGCACAGAGCTACCTTCCGATACTGTTTACTGTCATGTGAATGCGCATGCATATACACACGCACGCACGCACGCACGCACCACGCACGCACGCACGCACGCACACACACACACACACACACACACACACACAACACTACAGCACGTATCCACATGTGTGCGTTAATGTATACAGCCACTTTTCCACACACACACACACACACACACACACACACACCACACACACACACACACACAACACACACACACACACACACACACCACACACAACACACACACACACCACACCACACACACACACACACCACACACACATATCATACAAATACACTCCGTATTTTCTTCCTGCACACACTCCTTGTTCTCCTGTCATTCTTCACTGAGTGGCCCCTGCTAAATGAGGAACGGCATTCATAATGCATTCATAAGCAAATATACCTAAATATCACATAGGCTTAGATCAGATTAGTGCTGTCATTGTATTTATAGTATAAGACCTCAGACATGACAGTCACGATCAACGACAAGGGGGGCTTTAGGCAACAGGAATCATATCGTAAGTGTGATTGTTTCTGTGTGTAGACTTAAACGAGGATTTCCCGTACGCGTGCACCCATGATCTCTCGATACATGCATGTCAATGTGTACGTGTTTTGTTTTTGTTTTTTATGCCACTTTATGTCACAGCAGATTTCTCTGCGTGAAATTCGGGCTGCTCTCCCCGGGGAGAGCGCGTCGCCATAAATGCAGCGCCTACCCATTATTTTTTGTTGTTTTCATATAGTACAGCCCCTAGCCGCCCTGGGGACTCAACTCCCCGATTTTATTTGATTTTAATTATTTATTCATATCACTTATGTCACAGCAGATTTCTCTGCGTGAAATTCGGGCTGCTCTCCCCGGGAGAGCGCATCGCCACAATGCAGCGCCTACCTTTTTTTTCCCCCTCTGGATGGTGTCTAAACACGACACCTGTGTGCAAGCTGGATTGTTTGTTTGTTTTTATGATTTTGTCATCCGGCTCTTACCGATACACAATAGCCTGTTCTTCCGAAAGGCGGAACGGGGTTTTAACGTGTACACAAGATGTTCTGTGCGCGTTCGTACACGGGGCCTCGGTTCATAGTCTCGTCGGAATGACTTTGACATTCAGTTCGATTTTTTTTTTCGTCAAACTGGGAAGAAATGGCGAGGCTGGGAATTGAACCCAGAATTTCACGGTTTACTTGTTGGCAGGCGAACGTCTTAACCATCCTGCCACCTTCCTGGTATGTGTGCACTGTATTGTTACTTTTGTATAATATATAAAATACCTGGTGATATGTACGGAGGAGGGAGTGTATGGTCAACCCTGAAGTCAACCCTGAATACCCATATTATTAATCTGCTTCGCCAAGGTAAAAAAAAAAAAAAAAAGTTGACCCCCTACTAAGGTAATAACAATTCATGAATTTAAACATGCAAGCTCCCAAAAGAACGGGAAACGGCTACCTTAACGTTGGGCAAAATAGTTGCATGTATGTAGCCTACGCAAAAATCTCACCATTGGTGAACTTTGGGGTTATATACCCGAGGAACGGGGGGGGGGGGAACCTCCCCACAAAAAACAAAATAAGTAAGTTATTAGTGGCAAGAACAAAATGTAAACAAAGTGTAAAATGTGTGTGTGTGTGTGTGTGTGCATGCGTGCTTGCACACACACACACACACACACACACACCACACACACAACACACACACACACACACACACACACACACACAAGTTTATATGTCAGAGCCTTCACTTTCATCTTGTTCCAACTCTTCAACAATAATGATCATCATTTCTCATCCTCATCATCTCCTCATCATCATTTCTCCTCCTCATTATCATAATTCCTCATCATCATCATAACCATCCCTTCCTCTTCATCGTTTCTTCTCATCATCAAACCAGCCTCCCAAAACCTCTCTCTCCCAGGGCCATCAATAACTCTAAATTTGCTGCATGCCTTTCTTTCATGTGGGGAGGGGGGGGGAGGAACCTGACCCTCCCCCCTTCAGCACTGGCCCGACAAGAGAGAGAGAGAGAGAGAGGAGAGAGAGAGAGAGAGAGAAGAGAGAGAGAGAGAGAGAGAGAGAGAGAGAGAGAGAGAGAGAGAGAGAGAGAGAGAGAGAGAGCCTGTACTATACTGCCTGCAGTCTTCCAGACTCCGTCACTGAATTATGTGTGAATTATCGCCATCGATCTAACCTAACATCTGACAAACATGATGGATTGCAGCATGCCACAGAGAAACAGAGAGAGAGAGAGAGGGGGGGGGGGGGGGAGAGAGATGGGGAGGAGGGGGAGGTTGATATGGGTCAACAACAAGCGAAGCTAATATATTTTATATCGAGGATAATTCCATTATCCTCGATGTAAAAGAATAAATAAATAATTAATAAATAAAAACCACACACACACCACGAACGACATTGTAAATCGACTAAGATACAGAATCTATCTATCCACGTTCTTTTCTCCATCTGACGACTATCTATCTATAGATCTATCTATCTATCTACGTCCTTTTCTCTATCTGTCGACTATCTATCTATAGATCTATCTATCTATCTACGTCCTTTTCTCTCTGTCGACTATCTATCTATAGATCTATCTATCTATCCACGTCCTTTTCTCTATCTGTCGACTATCCATCTATCTATAGATCTGTATTATCTCTCTACGTCTTTTTCTCAAGCTTATCTCTCTATGACTATATACATGTATGTATAGACTTCGCTGGTAGGGGGGACGGGTGAGGAGGGGGGTAGGGGGGGGGGGGCTAGTATGGGGACTTGTGTACTGTCTCCTCCTCTCTCCATTGTTGTGTCTCTGTTTCTGTGCCGATAACGTTGACCCAATTCTTGTTTTCACTTGACTCGGATCGGAAGACGCTACACGCTGTCAGTTTCGCTAGTGTGGTTCGATTGACGGATTTTTCCGTCTTTTTTTTTTCGTTTTTGTTTTTTCTTTGGGGGGTAGGAGGGGGGGTTGATTGACAAGGGTGTCGTGTCATGCACTGGAATTGATATATATAACAACACACACCACACACACACACACACACACACAACACAACACACACACACACACACACACAACACGCCCACGACAGAAACTGACAACACACACACACACACACACACACACACACACACAGGCACACACACACAGGCACACACACATACAGAGGCACACACACACACACAACACACAAGGACACACACAGGCACACACACTGGGTGACACGGTTTTCGGTTTGTTTATTGTGTCGTCAATCAAATCCCTTGTCAAGCAGTAGGTTATGTATCATGTTAGAATTATTACCAACCTAACACTTTCTCCCTTACAGAAATCTAGTTTGTCGAACACAGAATAGTACACGGCTAACACACACACACACACACACACACACACACACACACACACACACACAAACACACACACACACACATGAACACACACACACAACCACACACACACACACACACAACACACACACACACACACACACACACCACACACATCGATTTACAAGCCTTCAAAAACCCTGATCATAACTGCCCCTAAAAAACAAGCCTTCAGTAACCACTACGACGTCAGAACATGGAAAAACAAACATGTCCATGTCGATCGAGTCAACTCACCTGGTAACGTTGTCGCTCGTCGAGTCTTCGTGTTCGGGCAAATATTGCCTCAGAACAGGAGGAAACGACGTCTTGAGAACACGGTACGCGGCCATATCCGTTTCGTTGAAGGCGACAGCGAAAAAGAAAACACAAAATCAGGGTCTACCACAGGTCATATTTGATAGAAAACGGGAGGAGAGAAAGACGAAACACACTTGTTGTTTTGGTGCCCAGTAGTCCTAACTCCTGTTTCTGTGTATTCTGGAAGCGCTGGGCCTCCCTGCCAGTCAGGTCAGTTGGAAGGGAGGAAAAAGAGAGAGAGTGGGGAGGGTGGAAGGTGGGGAGGGTGAGACCGGGGGTGGTAGTGGAGAGAGAGAAAGAGGTTGGTAGGTGTGACAGCAGTGCAAGGGGGATAAATCGATGTGGTCTGCTTGTGGAGTGTGGCCGACTGATTTGTCGATCATGTGAGGCCTTGTGTATGCCTTCGCCATGACAACGCCCGGGTCACGTGGCAAAACAAAAGTGTCACGTGATTTTGTTCTTTTCTCTCTCTCTCTCTCTCTCTCTCTCCTCTCTCTCTCTCCTCCTCTCCTCTCTCTCTCTGTAATGAGCCAATTAATGATCCAATTAATGAGCCAATTAATGATCTCTGTAATGAGCCAATTTCTAGACAAGAGGTTGTAGCCAGCATTGGTAAACTCAAGTGTGGAAAGAGTGCAGGTCCTGACAAGATTGTCAGCGAAATGTTGAAACATGCTGGTAATGAGGTCATTGATTTTCTTGTTGCCTATTTCAATAAACTCTTTGATTTTGGCCTTTTTCCTGTGGAATGGTCAAAATCTATGATTGTACCCATCTATAAGAAAGGGGATATAGACCAACCAGGTAATTATCGTGGAATAGCTTTAACTAGTGTGGTTAGCAAGATATATACAGATATTTTAAACCAAAAGGCTTTCTAGATGGGGTATGGAAGAAGATAAAATAATTGAACAGCAAGCAGGCTTTAGAGCAGGCTATTCTACAGTTGACCATATTTTTACGCTTTTTGCCATTGTTCAAAAATTCTTGCAACAACACACTAAACTTTATGTTGCCTTTGTAGATTTTAGAAAGGCGTTCGACTCGGTCAATAGAAACAATTTGTGGGAAGTATTGAGGAAATGTGGTGTATGTGGAAAAATGTATAAGGCGGTACGAAGTGTTTATAACTCTGTTTTGGCATGTGTGCGTGATAAGAGTTATTATTCAGATTATTTTGCTTGTCCAAAAGGAGTAAAACAAGGTTGTTTGCTCAGTCCCCAAATTGTTCTCTCTATTTATAAATGAATTGGCTCTTGAAGTATCCAGAGCAGAAAGCATGGCATTCAACTAATGACTGATACTGTTGAAATATTTCTATTATTGTTTGCTGATGATGTTATCTTATTATCTAAAATCTGCTAATTGGTCTCCAAAATCAGTTGAACAGACTTAAGAGAGAAGCAGATAGATTATGCTTGGTTGTCAATCTTGAAAAGACTAATGTAATGGTGTTTAGAAAGGGAGGTACTTAGGTTCTAGGGAAAAGTGGATATATGGTAATGAAGAAATTAAGGTTACCAATTCATATAAATTTTTGGGGGATGGGTTTCACACACAAAGCTGAGCATTAATAGTGCCTTGGTAGATGTTTGTAACAGAGGAAAAAGAGGAGTTATGGAAATACAGAAATCTATGAAAAAACTGAATACCACAGATCTAAAACTGTTTTGGAAGATGTTTGATACTCAGATAGAACCAATATTAACTATGCATCTGAGGTTTGGGGATTGTATGAAGAAGGCAAGCGAATTGAAAAATTTCCCACAACATTTGCTATAAAGAGATTTCTATCTGTTCCTTTACATGCATCAAACCATCTAGTTTACGGGGAAAGTGGGTAGATAATCCGTTATACATAAGGGCATATATAAAAAGCATTAAATACTGGTTAAAACTTCTTAAACAACCAGCTTCTAGAATATGTAGACAGGCTTATGAAATGCTAATCTACAACATGAATCTGGTCGACTTAATTGGGTGTCAAATGTACAGAAAACTTTATGTGTGAATGGATTTGGTATTGTGTGGCTGAGTAGAGACGTAGGATGTGAATATAGTTTACATTAATGAATTTAAAGATAGACTTATTTCATAGCTACAAACAGAACTGGCATTCAGATTTAGAAAATAATGACAAATAATGTGGTATAGTTTCCTTCAAAAGTGTCTTTCAAACAGAAAGATATCTGTCTTTTATAACCAACAAATGGTAACAAGATCAGTCTCATAGATTTCGGCTAAGAGTCAGTGGCCTTAAAAATTGTAAGTATTGGTTTTCAAGTGAAGATAACTCTATCGATAATAAAATGCCCTTCATGCCGAAATAGCCACAGAAGACGAATTTCACTTTCTTTTCGATTGTATGGCCTATTCTGATAAACGCAGAAACTGTGAGGCGCTAAGTGTGTTTAAAGGCATTGCTGATATGAATTCTGTTTCAAATATTCTATCTGTCAGCAGTGAAGAGAAAATAGAAAGTCTAGCTAAATTCATTGGAGAAGCAATGAATATTAGGAAAAAGATAACGGAACTGAGTAACTAGTCCTTAAAATGTCCTTTATTGATTCTGTTCGTGTGTGGGGGGGGGTGTGGGGGGGGGGGGGGGGGGGGGGGGGGGGGGGGGGAGGGGGGGGGGGGGGGGGGGGGGAGAGAGAGAGTGTGTGTGTGTGTGTGTGGTGGCGTGCGTGCGTGTGTGTGTGTGTGTGTGTGTGTTTGTGTGTGTGTGTGTGATGTGTGTGTGTGTGGTTTGTGTGTCACTTGCATGGCATTTAGAATGTGCAGTAGCATAATGTAAGTGCGAAGTGAGAAGAAAATTTGAAAAAATGTTATTATGTTACACAAATTCATCTGAACTTGTTATTCCCCCTTGTCTACAGGGCTGTAAATGGCTGTATGGACAATAAAACTGTGTCAGTGTCAGGGTGTCTATTGTCAGTGTCTCTTCTACTCACCACCTCTCTCTCTCCTCTCTCACTCTCGTCTCATCTCTCTCCCTCACTCTGCTCAACTCAATCTCCTCTCCTCGATCTCTCTCTCTCTCACTCTCTCTCATCATTGAACCTATTATTTATTATTATTATTATTTATTATTATTATTATTATTTATTATAATTATTATTATTAATATTATTGTTGTTGTTGTTGTTGTTTTGTTGGTTGTTGTTGTTGTTTATTATTGTTGTTGTTGTTATTATTATTGTTATTAATATTATTATTATCATTATCATTATTATTGTTGTTTTGTTGTTTTTAATATTAAAAACATCTTTTTATTATCATTATCATTATATTGTTATTGTTTGTTGTTAGGGCAAGTGCTGGGTAAAAAAAAAAAAAAGAAGCATAATTTTTTTGTAACCGCGAAAAGAAAGAGTTCAATTTTTTAATATAATTCTTTTATATCGAGAATAATGGATTAAGCACTCGTGTTTTTTTTACATCCATTCTCCGTGTGTATGCAGTTGTGGTTTTTTATTTTAATCGTTTTCAAACTGTTCCCCACCGTCACACGATAAGCCTACTCTTGAACAGGATTTAACGTGTGCGCAAGATGTTCAATAAATCAGTCAGTCAGTCAGGCAATTTGACAACCCGGGTCGAGTCCGGTCGAGATTTTTTCTCCTGGAGAAAAACATCAGTGCCGACACCACTCTCCCCAAATGTCCTTCGGATGAGACTGTAAACCGAGGCCCCGTGTGCGAACGCACGCAGAACATCTTTTCGCACACGTTAAATTCCTTTGTTCCACTTTTCGTAAGAGTAGGCAGGCCATCGTGTGCCGGTGGAACAGATGACATTTACATAACTGCATACACACGGGACTGGATGTAAAACACAACACACAACACACACACACACACACACAACACACACACCACACACACAACACACACACCCCCGAGAGTGCTTATCCCATTATCCTCGATATAAAAGAATAAAATAAAAATTAATAAAATAAAAGGGCAGTCAGCCATACAGTCTCTCTCTCTCCTCTTCTCCTCTCTCCTCTCTCTCTCCTC
>CM060329.1:47988002-48000502 GCA_030674155.1 Stramonita haemastoma
CAGATACGTTTGCTGCAAGCATAGCAGACTCACCCCTCTTGCGCGCATGGTCGCGCATGTACACACGCGCGGACGCATACATATACACTATTCGTTGCTTAGGGTACCTTTTAGATCACTTATTACTTTAATTGATTAGCATTTTTCTCTATCCCTACTCTCTTACTCTCTCTCATCTCTCTCTCTCTGCTCCCTTCTCTCTCTTCTCTCTGTCTCTCTCTCTCTCTTCCTCTCCTCTCTCTCTCTCTTCTCCTGTCTCTCTCCTCTCTCTCTCTCTCTCTCCTCTCTCTCTCTCTCTCTCTCTCTCTCTCCCCTCTCTCCTCTCTCTCTCTTCTCTCTCTCTCCTCTCTCTCTCTCTCTCCCTCTCTCTCTCCTCTCTCTCTCTCTCTCTCTCTCTCTCTCCTCTCCTTCCTCTCTCTCTCTCTCTCAGCCTCTCCTTCATCTTCTCCTCTTTCGTACTTCGGTCTCTCTCATATCTTCTTTCTCCTCATCCTTCTTCTTTCTCTTGTTCTTTCTTCTTCTTCTTCTCTCTTCTCTTCTTTCTTTTCTCCTGTCTTCTTCTTTCCTTTCTCTTTCTTTTTTCTTCTTCTTCTTCTTCTTCTTCTTCTTCTTCTTCTTCTTCTTTTCTCTTCTTCTTCCTTCTTCTTCTTCTTCTTCTTCTTCTTCTTCTTCTTCTTCTTCTTCTTCTTTTCTTCTTCTTCTTCTTCTTCTTCTTCTTCTTCCTTCTTCTTCTTCTTCTTCTTCTTCTTCTTCTTCTTCTTCTTCTTCTTCTCTTCTTCTTTCTCTCTTCTTCTCTCATCATCATCATCATCATCATCATCATCATCATCATCATCATCATCATCATCATCATCATCATCATCACCTTCTCTTCTCTTCTTCTTCTTCTTCTTCTTCTTCTTCTTCTTTTCTTCTTCTTCTTCTTCTTCTTCTTCTCCTTCTTCTTCTTCTTCTTCTTTCTCCTTCTCCTTCTTCTTTCTTCTTCTTTCTTTTTTTTTTTTAAAGATAAAAGCTTGAATATCTAAGATCACAAACGAAAATTTTATCTGGAGGAGCAAAAGCTGAAGTGGGAGAGACTCGGTTTTGAGGTTGTAGAATGTGTCAAAACTCTGCGGCACTATCAGCCTTTTTTTTTTTTTTTTTCCCTTTTTTTTTCTTTTTAAACTCCTCACAAGAGTGACAGCCCGTGTAATCAATATCTCAGGGGATACGTCACTTCCGTCTAAGCTGTCATACTCCCTTTTGGGGTGGTTCTTTTTTTTTTTCTTTCTTTCTTTAAAAAAAAAAATACAGTGAACCCAAGGGGAAGAATAGAGAGCCTCATGAAATTTTCTGAGTATTAGAAGTTTTCTCTCTGTCTCTATCACTGTGTGTCTGTCTGTCTGTCTGTCTGTCTTGTCTGTCTGTCTGTCTTCTTTCTTCCTTCGTTCTTTTTTGGGGGTTGTTTTTCTTTTCTGGGTGTTGTATTTTATTCTGTTTGCTGCTTTTTTTTTCTTTTGTCATTTCTGTGTCTCTCTGTTTCTCTGTCTTTCTCTGTCTCTGTCTCTTTCTCTCTCTCTGTCTCTCTCTCTGTCTCTCTATCTCTCTGTCTCTTTGTCTCTCTGTCTCTTTCTCTCTCTCTCTCTCCTCTGTCTCTATCACTGTGTTCTGTCTGTCTGTCTTCTGTCTCGTCTTGTCTGTCGTCTTCTCTCTTTCTTCCTTCTTCTTTTTCTGGGTTCTTTTCTTTCTGTGTTGTCTTTTATTCTGTTCTGCTGCTTTTTTTTCTTTGTCATCTCTGCTCTCTCTGTTTCTCTGTCTTCTCTGTCTCTGTCTCTCTCTCTCTCTCATCTATCTCTCTGTCTCGTCTCTACTCTCTTCTCTTCTGTCTCTGTCTCTGTCTCTGTCTCTTCTCTCTCTCTCTCTCTCTTCTTCTCTCTTTCTTTCTTTCTTTCTTTCTTTCTTTCTTTCTGGATGTTTTCCTTTTTCTTCATTCTTTTGTTCCTTTGTGTATATCTTTAAATTTTTGTTGATTTCTTCTTTCTTTCTTCCTTAAATTTATCATTCTTGCCGCGCCAGCAACCCCCCCCCCCCCACCCCCCACTAAACTTTAAGAAAAAAAAACCACAAAAAAAACACGAAAGATAAAGTATGTGATGAGCCCTGATGATGTCTTTTTTGTTTGAAAAAAATACATCAGTGATGTTCACGGTAATTATGTTTCTTCCTTTCTCCTTTTTTCCTGGTTCTTTTCTATTCTCTGTCTCTCCCCTCTTATTTCTTTTCTTTTATACCCCTTCTCTCTCCCTCCCCTCTCATCCCTCCCTCCTCTCTCTCTCTCTCTGTGAAAAATCACTGTTGACAATGCCTTTAAAAATGAATAAATAATGAATAAACAAAAAAAACTGAGTGGGTTACAGGTGATGATTCAAATATAGAAACAATAAACCAAAAACAAAAACTCAACAGTTATCCCGCAAAGTAATACAATTCCATCCATCCATCCATCCATCCATCCATCCATCCATCCATCCATCCATCCATCCATCCATCCATCCATCCATCCATCAATCAATCAATCAATCAATCATCAATCATTAGTTAAACAAAGTCAGTCAGCCAGTCAACCCACTTTTCTCCCTTCAAAAACAAACGCAGAAACCAGAAAAGGAGACTTCAAAAATCTACTCAAGAAGAATAAAATTATATGAAGCCAATCTTAATATGAGACGGGAACAGGACAAGCTCAGTGGTCAGAACACTCTCGTCCGCCAAGCTAAGGTTAAGCAGCATCGAACGTGGTTACCCAAGTGGATGGGTGACCGTTTGCACGCCTTGGCTTGAGTAAAGTCCCCAGTTCACCCAGCTGTAAATGGGTACCTGCCTCTTTAGGGTCAGGGAAAGTAAAGCAGCGAGGAGAGGAGATGGGCGCCGCCCTCAATATGCTGGCCCCTAAAGAAGCTGAGGTCTCTGAACCTCGCTCCCCTTACGACCACATTGTGGGACACCTTTACCTTTTTTACTGTACATCAATTTCTGCTGCATTCCTGTATTTTTTATTTCACATTCATCATCATATGCTGTTGAAACCATTTAATTTTATTTTAGTGTCATATCCATTCATTGTTTTGCTATCATGGTGGTGTACAGATTACAAGAGCATTTTTTGTCCTAAAAGACGAGTCATTTTAACATGACAAAGATCTGTATTTGTGGGATAATATACCCCAGTACTGCAAATGTTTCCTACTTTTTTTTATATATAAAACGTTCTACTAAACCAAACCTTAGGGAAACAAATACAGTTGCATACAGGAAAAAAAAATGGGTAGGCGCTGCACTTGTGGCGACACACTCTCCCCCGGAGAGAGCAACCCGAGTTTCATGCAGAGAAATCTGCTGTGGCATAAAGTGGTACAAATACAAAATACTTAACTTGTGCTGTGCTGTGTGTGTTGCAGGACATATCGGGGCCGGAGAGCTGTGGGACACCCTGAGACAGGACTCCAGAGACAAGCTGATCCGTAACGACTGTCGCTTCCCCCAGGAACTGAAGGTCAGCTCTTGCACACTGTACTAGTAGTCTGTCTCTGTTGTCTCTGTCTCGTCTGTCTGTCTGTCTTCTGTCTGTCTCTCTGCTGTCTCTCTCTTCCTGTCTCTCCCTGTCTCTCTCCCTGTCCTCTCTCTGTGTCTGTTCTCTCTCTCTCTCTCCTCTCTCCTCTCTCTCTCTCTCCTCTCTCTCCTCTCTCTCTCTCCTCTCTCTCTTTTTCTCGTCCCTCCTCCTCCTCTCTCCTCTCTCTCTCTCCTCTCTCTCTCTCTCTCTCTCTCTCTCTCTCTCTCTCTCCCCCTCCTCTCCCCACCACCACTGCTAAGATTATGTTTGCATAGGTTAATGGTCTTAGTATAAAGTCCCAGCGGAGTGATCCGGGATTTAGGGACTGTACAGCTCGAGTAACTGAGTTACAGATAGGTATTTGTATCTCAGCTGCTTGAGTTGCAAGAATCCAGCTACCCTATCAAATCCGTAACACAGCCCTGTCTGTTGCACATTGCGTGGCGTATCCTACTGTCGATTTGTATTGTATTGTATTGTATTGTATTGTATTGTATTATATTGTATTGTACAGGCCTACCTCTTTATGTCACAGTAGATGTCTCTGCGTGAAATTCGAGCTGCTCTCCCTGGGGAGAGCCCCTCGCCACAAGTGCAGCACCACCCATTATTTATTTTTTTCTTTATCCTGTCTGCAACTGTATTTGTTTCCCTATCAGAGTGGCTTTTTTCTGCAGAATTTTGCCAGGGACAACCCTCTTGTTGCCTTTGGTTCTTTTTTCGTGCGCTAAATAATGATGTATAACACACGGGACCTCGGTTTTATCGTCTTATCCAAAAGACTAGCACCCGGACCATCACTCATGGTCTAATGGGTAGGGGAAATGTTTTGGCCCAATCAGGATTTCGCCCAAATTAATATCCATGAGGAGTTGTTAAGGCCAAAGTCTCAACCCTGAATTTTTTTTTTCAAGAAAGGGTCTTGGGTAGCCTAAATATGACGGAGAAGAAGAAGAATGCGAAGAAGAAGAATGCAAAGAAGAAGAAGAATGCAAAGAAGAAGAAGAAGAAGAAGAAGACAACATGAACAACAAGAGCAAGAAGAACTAATAAAAGACAGAACAAAAGGAAGAAGAAACCAAAAAAATAACAAACAATGGAAAAGAAAAGACAGACAGAAAGCGGACAGTGACAGGGAGAAAGACAGAGGCCAGAAGCAGAAGGAGACAGCTTACAGCTTGAAGACCTCCCGAGCTGTATTGACGTTTTCAACAGCTCACACCAGCCTCCCTCCTTCCTTCCTGCCCCCCCCCCCTCCCTCCCCCCTTTTTGCTTCTATCTCACTACCCCTCCCTCTTGCCCGCTGTCTCACCCCACTACACTCCTGCCGATCCATTTTTCGCTCTTCTCTCAACCCCTCTTTCCCCTGTTTATTTTGGTTTTGTTTTGTTCTTCTTGAATGTGTGTGTGTATGTGTGTGGAGGTGGGGAAGTGTGTGTGTGTGTGTGTGTGTGTGTGTGTGTGTGTGTGTGTGTGTGTGGTGTGTTTTGGTGTGTGTGTGTGTGTACATATTTATAACTATTTAATTGCTTAGCTAGACAAGTAACGAAACTAAATGAATAAGTCAAATAAATTTCAGTTAAAATGCACTTTTTCAGAATAAAGAAATCATTTTTATGACAATCATAGCATCCTTTTTTTTTGTTAAGCCCCTAGATGTGAACCTCTATCTATCTATCTATCTATCTATCTATCTATCTATCTATCTATCTATCTATCTACTATCTATCTATCTATCTACTATCTATCTATCTATCTATCTATCTATTTATCCCTTAGTCTGGCGACCGTGGGGGCACCCATGAAGACTTGACAACCAGTTCCCTCCATTCATCTCTCTGTTCTGCCTTTTTCAGGGTTTTGTTGAGTTCTAGGCCTGTCCATTCGCTGATGTTGTCCTCCCATCTCTTCTTTAGTCTGCATCCTTTTCTTCCCTCCTTGAACAATGCCTTGCATTGTTGTTTTTGGTAGTCCTTTTGATTTATCGTGCCCAAATTTTAAAAAAAATGAGTCAGAGACATAATTATGAATGACAAAATGATAATATTGGTCCAAGGTGGGATAGCCTACCAGTTAGACGTTTGTAATGATAAAAATAACCAATAATTGTAAATGGAATTTATATTGCGCTTTATCTTGTAAAACAAGCAAACAAACAAACAAACAAAACAAATCAAAGAGCGGGCAATTTGAAGGCCGGTTTGAGCAATCATCAATGTGCCTGTTCAAGGGAATTGTTCCCCTTGACTTAACATGTGTACCGACTCCACTCCTCCGGAAGTCCTTTGGATGAGACTATAAACCGAGGTCCTGTGTACAAACGCACGCAGAACATCTTGCGTACACATTAAAACCCGTTCTACTTTTCGGAAGAGTAGGCCAATGTGTGCCGGTGGGAACGGATGATAAAATTACAAAACTGCATACACACGGTGACTGGATGTAAAAAAAACAACAACAACCCAAAACATGAGTGCTTATTCTATTATCCTCGAAATAAAAGAGTAAATGAAATGATTATAAAGCCACTGAATAATTATAGACTCCAACAGCTGGGGAACGCTTTCAGAAAATCGCAGCGGAGTGGAAGAGATCGGTGAATCGGTGGTCTAACGGTAACGCGCCTGTTTAGATAGCCAAAAGTCCGGGTCGGATGTGTGCGGTGGTTCGAATCCCGTTTGAGCCCAAAACTTCGGATGAGACGATAATCCGAGTCATGTGTGTGACACATCATTATTTAACGCACTTACAAGAATCCACGGCAACAAGAGGGTTCTTCTTGGCAAAATTATGTCGAAAAAAAGCCACTCTGATAGGGAAACAAATAGTTCGCAGACAGGAAAAAGAAGAAAAAAAATTGGTAGGCGCTGCACTTGTGGCGACGTGCTCTTTTTGGGGAGGGCAGCCCGAGTTTCACGTAGAGAAATCTGCTGTGATATAAATGGTATAAAATATTAAAATAAATAAATAAATAATAAATAAAGAGAGCATACGTGAGGGAACTTGTAGGGGAGAAATGAAAAAAGAATCAGATGAATGAAAGACTCAGAAGACAAACATTGGAAAGACAGGAGAAGGTGCAGGAATGGGGAGACAGCCAAACCGTCCAGTTTGACCATGCACTGCCGGCCGGCTTGCTCCCACAACACGGTGCCCTTCTATTCCTGGGCTGACCCTTATGGTTGACCAGGGCGTCGGTACGAGCAAGGACAGTAAATATTGGTTCAATACCCCGTTTTAATATGTATATAGACGCACAGTTTTAATCTGAGTTTTAAATGCGACGAGGTGACGGTGCCGATATGGCCTGTGTGGTCAGCGAGGCTATAAATAACATGATTGGCTTGGCTTGGTTTGGCTTGGCTTGGCTTGGCTTGGCTTGGCTTGGCTTGGCTTGGCTTGGCTTGGCTTTGGCTTGGTTTGCTGAGCCCCCTCACTGCAGAGGTTGCTCCAAACCAGATCGGTGTGGCCACAGAAGATACAGCCATTGTCTCCTGAGACAGAAGGAGTCTGCTATGCTTGCGGCAGTATCTTACCTTCTCTTTTAAAGAAAAAAAAGATGGAGGGCTTTTGAACGTACGTGCCTGCAAGAAAATCCTCATCAATGAATACAATAAACTACAGTTTGGTGCCTTTCTCCTGATGTACGGTTGTTTGCTTAGGTTTTGTTTGTGTTCTGAATGAATCGTGTTTAAACCAAAGTATTCATGCGCTTGAATTCTGTACTTAAGTTTATAGTATAATAATCTGAAGGGTTTAAAGGAAACAGCCCTCCACTCCCCCCCCCCCCCCTTGTCCCTCCCCCTCCCCGCCAAAATAAGAAAAGAGAGTTTAAGGGATTAAAGGTAAAAAGGTAAAGGTGTCCCATAACCTATGTGGTCGTAGGAGAGATAGGCATCAGAGACCTCAGCTTCTCTAGGGCCATGATATTGAGGGCAGCGCCCGTCTCCTCCTTCTAGCTGGTTTACCATCCCTGACCTTAAAGAGGCAGGTACCCATTTACAGCTGGGTGAATTGAGAGACTGCACTGAAGCCAAGGCGCACAAACGGTCACCCATCCAATCGGTAACCACGCTTGATATTGCTTCACCTAGGCTGGGGAAAGCCGGTGCTCTGACAACTGAGCTATCCCGTCCCCTAAGGGATTAATTTTATCAAACGGACATAGGCCTACATGGCAATGGAGAAAGGAACTCATGCTGTGTGTCGCCATTAGATCACAGGTTATATACTCTAACCAATGCACTTTTTCCTAATGTTTGACTCGTGAATACATAAGTTACTGTCATGATCGATGAAGCTTTAAGTGCATGCTGGGTATGTTCGTGAAAAACTGGGTCAGTCATGTTCAAAGCAAAAGAGATCTGAAGGAAATTCAGACACCGTATACATAATTATGTAACTATCAGGACAACATGCATCGGTTGTATCGAAGTCACCATGATAGCCAAGATGTTTAGAATGGATTTTGGATCGAAAACTTTTCTTTAAAAAAGGTGACATTTTGTTTTAGATAAGAAAGGAAAACATGCCCAGATGTTAACCTTCCTCCACCTTCATCACCATCATTAACGTCGTCTTCATCTTCATCGTCTGTCTTGTTGTTGTCATCGTTCTCCTCATCCCCCTTTCCTGTGGCTGAAAATTATTCTGCGGCATTTCTCGCTCGTTCATTAAAGCCTACAAAAGCCCCAGACTCGTACAAGCGCACGTCCAACGCGGTGTCCATCGTAATTTCATTGTTATCTCCAAGTGCCATCCAGGTTTTATGGAGGGATTCATTAGCCCGCGAAGAAAGGACACATCTGTTGGAAGAATGGCCAGTCTTGGAGCCCCGCACAGAAGTGCTCCCCGCTTCATACATATTAAAGAGTTCCCCAACCCATCGCCCGCTCATCGAGATTGTTGTCCTCGGCCAAGTCCGTAATTACGCTCCGGGCCTCCGGAGAGAGCGCTTCTGAGCTTCCGTGACAAAGCTGCATGCTTGATCAAGCGTGCTTATCTGGCCGACTTGTTGCGTTGCATGCAGATGGATATAGGGGGTGCGCTTGAACTGACTGACTTGCAAAGGGAAGCGTCTGATAGCCGCTATTGACGGGGTGTCTGGTGTAGTGTTGTGTAGTGTGTTGTGTAGTGTAGTGTTGTTGTAGTGTTGTGTGGTGTGTGTGTGTGTGTGTGTGTGTGTGTGTGTGTGTGTGTGTGTGTGTGTGTGTGGTGTGCAGCATGTTGAGTCATTGTTCTGCACGCCAGTTGACCTTTGTTTGGAGACGGTTTCAGCCGCAGACTGCCATTATGTATTTTCCAGACCAGATTATTTGTTTCTTTCCTTGCAGAGCCCCCTCCCCCCCCCCCCACCCCATCACAACCACCACCGTTTCTTTCTGTCAGCCTCTCTCTCTCTCTCTCTCTCTCTCTCTCTCTCTCTCTCTCTCTCTCTCTCTCTCTCTCTCTCTCCTCTCTCTCTCTCTCTCTCTCTCTCTCTGCTGTCTGCCTGTCTTTCTCTATCTCTGTGTCTGTCTGTCTGTCTGTCTGTCGGTGTGTGTGTGTGTGTGTGTGTGTGTGTGTGTGTGTGTGTTGTGTGGAGAGAGAGAGAGAGAGAGAGAGAGAGAGAGAGAGAGAGAGAGAGAGAGAGAGAGAGAGGGGAGAGATTATGTCGCCAGTCATTGTGAAGCAATATAGGTAATCCAGTCCAATCCAATCCATAAATATAGGCAAGCACATAAAGGCAAAAGTGACAGAGAGTGGGGGTTGGAGAAAGGGGGAACTCTGGAAGCTTGCTTGTAGCAACCACTGGAGCAACAATCGACTGACGGAGACACTCTTCCCCCTCCCCCCTCATCCAGAAACTGGATGGAAATAAACCTAGATCTAGGTAGCGTTAAACTTTCATGGACATCCAATTCAGGACCCCATAACAT
Organism: Stramonita haemastoma; assembly: GCA_030674155.1. NCBI lineage: Eukaryota > Metazoa > Mollusca > Gastropoda > Neogastropoda > Muricidae > Stramonita > Stramonita haemastoma. The sequence continues at coordinate 47,997,510 of CM060329.1, forward strand.
CCTTCCAGAGTTGGGCCTAATCGTTTGTGTTTTCCGCCTGTGTAGGTAGGCACACACACTACGCTAGGCCTACAGGCCACCGAAGCAGATGGTTATATATCTTGTCTTGTTTTGTTTAAAAACTGTCGGAATTAGATCCGACTTAGTACAGAGGAAGGATAAGATTTAGCTTTAGTAAAGAAGGCCTTGATGTAACTTTAGTACAGAAGAAAAGCTTAGATCTAACTTTAGTACAGAGGAAGGCTTAGATCTAACTTTAGTACAGAAGAAAGCTTAGATCTGAGTTCAGTACAGAGGAAGGCCTACATCAAACTTTGATACAGAAGAAGGCCTACATCAAACTTTAATAACTTGAGTACAGAGGACGGCCTGCCTAACTAACACCTGCTGTCATACTTTAAAAAAAAAAGTCCTGCTTTTCCAATATAGTATGTTGTCAGATGGCTGAAGTTTCACTGTTGCAATGAATGTTCTGTTTTGAAAGCTGAGAAAAAAAAGAAGTCAACCGGAAGAAAATTTTTTTTTTTCAACTCACGGCTGCATTAAATGGCATGTTTTTAACGGTGAAAAAAATACCTCGAGACAAAAACATAGAGATCTAAACATGTGCGACTTTCTTCTGCATTCAATGTCCTATTCATTTTTTAAGGCAGAAAGAAATCGGCCTTCTATCTCGAGACAACGCATTTTTCAACTTAGGTCTAGGCTAACCTTCTGTTTTTGAAGTTCTGAATAGATACGGTAGATCTAGTTACTTGCAATAAAAGGTGAATCCAAAATCATTCACACCAGTTTCCAAACCATGTTGGGATTCGATACACACAGTTGCCAGCCAGTGTACAAAGAACGCCATTCAAAACATTTCCTCAAAGTGTGCATTATTCTGTGCCCTCCATCGATCTGTAATATCAACACCTGTCTCTAACTGTTAGAGTGAAACACTGAACCTGTTTTCAGATCTACCCAAACATTTGGGGATTTCTTCCAACTTCTCTGTGGAACAAAAATGAAGAGAAGACTAACCTTATTTCAGCAGAAATCAAAATTAATGTTCTTCAGTCAATAGACCCAGTCCAGTTGTCATTTTTAATCTTTAGGCGTTGGTATAAAAACATGAGGAAACAAGAAATACAAGAAAAGACAGTTTGATCTATTAAAAAAAAAATAGAAAGAAAAAAAAAGAGGGGAAGAAAAAGAAAGAAAGAGGAACAAATGTGTTTGCAAACATGATCTGTTGACGTCATTATCAGTTTTGACAACGTTTGATGTCTGTGGAAAGGATAGCGAGACTAGAACTAGAGTCTGTTCTAGACTGGATCCTCTCTCGGCCAACACACATTATTACACTGCAGTCATTTCCATATCAACTTGAAGTGCTTTCCTTCAAAAGAAAAAAAAATGTAATGTATAAGTGTCTTCAACCTGGAAAAGGCATAGGATAGGCCTATAGGAGGTAATGAAGTGACAGTGTCTAAACTTCGAATGGCCCAGTTATCATTCATTTGTGGACAAAACCGTGAACTGAGTCTGATTTGCTTTCATTCAACAGTCTGTCTGATTGAACTGTAAGCAAACATTTCATCCTCCATCTATCTGGCGACCGTACCTAAGATTACACAGTCCCCCATTCCCCCTTCTGTTGCCGTTAGTCTAATTCTCTGGGCAGTGTTAATACTGTAAGTAAAAGGGTGTCGTGTGGCAGAAGTGCCAGGGCTTCTGTGACCGTGTATACAAAAACCGAGAAGCTTAACCAAAAATCATGTCAGATTGTCAAATTTTTTAAAAGTATCAGTGTTGTAACAGGGTAAGGGAGCTGGTTTCGTGCCATGTTATCATTCTTTTATTTCCCTGCCCTTTGCTGTCTGACACAGTTGTATATAAGATCTGCTGCTGCTACGGGTATTGCTACTACTACTACTACTTACTACTCACTACACTCTCTGCTGCTGCTACTCTACTGCTACTCTCTACTACTACTACTACAACTCTCTCTCTCTCTCTCTCTCTCTCTCTCTCTCCTCTCTCTCTCTCTCTCTCTCTCTCTCTCTCTCTCTCGGTTCTTATATCATATTCCCAGATCTTACCCCACTTCTCCTCTCTCGTCCCTTACTCTAAACACCACCCCCCCTTTACTCATCACTTCGTCCCACCAGCATCCTTACTGTCACTATCACCACACCACCATCACCACCACCACCACCCCACCCCACCCACACTACACCCACCTCATCATCATCATCATCATCATCATCATCATCATCATCTCACCCTCCCACCCACCCCCATCTTCCACCTCACACACTCTCCACCTCCTTCCCACTATCCCTTCTAATTTCAACTCTTTAAGCTCCTCTTCATTTTTTTTTTTTTGGTTTAGAATTGCAGGCAAGGCAGTTATAGTTAATCACAAGAAGCCCTAACAATCACATCAAAGAGGCCACGCCTCATCTGTTGTCAAGTGCGTGTAGGGAGGGCGTGAGTGAGTGTGTGTGTGTGCGGGGGTCTGCCTAGCTTTTGATGACAACGTTTTGCTTGATGGTACCTCAATTGCAGAGAATCTCTCTGATGGTGCCTCAGTTAGTGCACACACAGAGAGAGAGAGAGAGAGAGAGAGAGAGAGAGAGAGAGAGAGAGAGAGAGAGAGAGGAGAGAGAGAGAGAGAGAGAGGTGATACAAGTCTTTTTGTGTGCTCCATCTTAAGTGTCGGAGTATAGGGTATAGAATCTTTTTGTAGTAGTAGAAGTAGTTAGGCCTTGAACACACTCGTTTGATGGCTTTGATTCCAGCCGCGAAATCAGCAAGTTAACTGGCTTGGCAGTTTTATTATCTGTGGTTTGACTTAATTAGTATTCCTTTTTTTTTCATCTTTCTTTTTTTTTAAAGGTTCATTGTCAAGGGAGACTAATCACGCAGGTTTCTTTTATTTCTTTTTTATTTCTTTTTTATTTCTTCTTCTTCTTCTTCTCTTCTTCTTCTTCTTCTTCTTCTTCTTC
>CM060329.1:48007207-48012207 GCA_030674155.1 Stramonita haemastoma
AAACAATAAGAAAGATAAGACCAAAAGAGAAAATTATCCATAATCTATAATTTTATACTCACTAGTGAAACCAAAAATACGACCATTTCCAAGTCGCAAATCTCAGGGCCGTAATAGCGACATTCAAGTGAATAATTTTTATATCATATAGATCTCATAAAAAAAATCAGAATGCTGGTCCAATCCTTTAGCAAGAAGAAGGTTTTGGAATAAACCGAAAATTTGTCCTGCCAAAACAATGAGATGTTGTGTTCGGACTTGTTTGGTCATTCAAAAGTCAGAATGTCAGGACAAAACCTGTAAAAACCCAGCAAACCTGAACTAGTGTTGTAAACCTGAACTCGATAGTCTCCATCCTTCTCTAAAGACCCATCCACATCTGTTTCACTCAGTCCTCCTCCTCCTTATTCTCTTCTCGCCTCTGGCTCTGCCCTGTCCTTTTCCTCACACGCCTGTCTGACATGCATACATGCACAATACTGATGAGGAGCCTGCAGGAATTCTCAGCCTCAATTAGTCACCCTCTGTGGTCCAGCCCCTGTACTGCCGCTTCCAATTAATGCTGCACTGCCCGCGCTAGCCTAGCCTCTTGCTGGTGCTAGTAGTAGGAGTGAAGAAAATGTTGTCCTTGCAGGGAAATAGCCTGTAGTGTACTGGTGGTGTTTGGTGACTGTATGCTTAGGGGTTCACAAGGGGTTGGAAAGCAAGGAGGAGGAGGAGGCACGTTTAGTTTAGAGTTCGCTTTTGGTGAAAGGAAGTGTTTGGGGGTGATGAACTTGTTGAAATTTAGAAATATTTGATTTTTTTTTTTTTTTGGGGGGGGGTAACTTTCTTTTCTTTTGTGGGGGTTACTTTTGGTATTGGTTAAAAGTGTTTAGATTGTACTATACTGTATACTTTTGGACATGTGTATTATCGAGTTTAGTTCATTTCTAAACTGAGCATAGTTAGAAGAAAACGGCTTATCTATAAAACAACAACAACAACAAAAAAACGACCTGCATCATGAACGCCAGTCTTTTTTTCTTTTTTTCTTTTCTGTCTTTCTTTTTTCTTCTTCTTTTTTTAATCATAGTTTTTAACCATCAGTTGGGGTTGCTTTTGTCTTTATTACTTATTTCCAGATGTTAATTTTTTTTTTTACATAAAGCTCGGGGTTTTCTCATGGTCATTAACACAGTGTGGGTTAACAAAAGCTTCATTTATGTGGAGAAGAAAATCACAGCCATGATTGTCATTAGCATTTTCAAGAAAGGCAGTGATGAAAAGCCAGTCACTTTCAGTTCTGGCCCAGATCAACTAGGCCTACATTCTGAGTATTCCAAAGTCTGCCTCCCTTTCCCCAAGTTTTTTTTTTTTTTTTTTTTTTTAACCATACCGCGTACTGTACTACTGCTTGCTTACATGTGAGCGTACAGTATATTATAGCTGCAGCCATCGGTACAATGCCTGGGTTTTTTTTTCTCTTTTTTCTACGTACGATATGGATTGGAAAAGAGAGAGAGAGAGAGAGAGAGAGAGAGAGAGAGAGAGGAGAGAGAGAGAGAGAGAGAAGAGAGAGAGAGAGAGAGAGAGAGAGACGGAATGGAGAATTTTTGGATTTTTTTTTTCTAAAGTAGAAAGGGGAGAGAAGGAGGGCAGAAATATTTGAGAGGGAGAGAAAAAAAAGATGGAGGCTTCAGACAGAGCGATCGATCGATAAAAAAAAAAGATCTCCATGTTTGGCTGTTAGCCACGTAATTGCTTTGATGGGCTGGGTGGGTGCTTTGGGCTCTTCAGCGGGAGGAGCCCATTTCACGTCTTCTGCTTCATGGGCACAGAAGTGGTCCGGAGAAGGACCCAGGACAGGGCGACGCTTTCTCCACACTGCCCAATTCCCCATAGAGGAAGACATCTTTTCCGTTCCATGTAGCACGAAAGATCTTGATCAGTGCCTCAGTCAGAGTCCACAGAGTTAGGGCAGCAGCTAGCTAGCTACTTTGTTGTGCTGGTTAGTTGGAGGGAGGACATTGGTGGGTTGGATGGGTGTGTGGTTGGACGGTTGAGGGTTTTTTTTTTGCGCTTTTAACAGAGTTGTAGAGGAATCTTCTTTCTTCTTCTTCTTTTTTGTTGTTGCCTTAGTTAGAAAGTCAGCAAGAATGTGGAGGTTTAGTAGGCAGGTGTTAAGGTTAAAGTATATTATATAGTCGGGGTGAATGGATAGGGTTTCTCTCTCTCTCTCTCTCTCTCTGTCTCTCTTCTCTCTCTCTCTCTCTCTGTCTCTGTCTGTCTGTCTGTCTGTCTGTCTGTCTGTCTGTCTGTCTGTCTGTCTGTCTGTCTGTCTGTCTGTCTCTCTCTCTCTCTCTCTCTCTCTCTCTCTCTCTCTCTCTCTCTCTCTCTCTCTCTCTCTCTCTCTCTCTCTCTCTCTGCTCTCGTGTGTGTGTGTGTGTGTGTGTGTGTGTGTGTGTGTGTGTGTGTGTGTGTGTGTGTGTGTGTGTGTGTGTGTGTGTGGTGTGTGTGTGTGTGTGTGTGCGTTTAAATGTTTCACATGTATCTTACCATTGTATCATTGTAGCTGATTTTTAAGACTGAGTTTCACTATCCCACTTGTTATATAATAAAAATATTTAGCATCCTTATCAGTAGCCTACACTTACAATCTCTCTCTCTCTCTCTCTCTCTCTCTCTCTCTCTCTCTCTCTCTCTCTCTCTCTCTCTCTCTCTCTCTCTCTCTCTCTCTCTCTCTCTCTCTCTCTCTCTCTCTCTCTCTCCCCGAATGTCTCACCTATTACCATCCATTTTTAGTCATATTTTGTACTTCCTTTTTGATAATCATGTGTGACGAATGTAATCGATTTTATGTAAAATTTTAATTAATGATCGTTAAAAAAAAATAATTAAAAAAACCCTGAATAACTTTGTCCATTATCACATATATAATTAAAAACATAAATTTTATGATGTAATCATAACATTGATATGATATTAGGGTTTATATATTTTTTAATATGTGCCTGACAGCGGATAGAGTATTCGTGTATTCTTTATTTTATTCAGAATTCAAGGCATATATTTTCCTTAGAATGCAGTTTATTGATGAAATGTGTCAGAACCGGTGAAAATTGTGTGTGTGTGTGTGTGTGTGTGTGTGTGTGTGTGTGTGTGTGTGTGTGTGTGTGTGTGTGTGTGTGTGTGTGTGTGTGTGTGTTGCGTGTCGTGGTGTGTGTATGTGTGTGTGTATGTGCGTGTGTGTGTGTGTGCGAGCGTGCGTGTGTGTATGTGTGTGTGTGAGTGTGTGTGTGTGTGTGTGTGTATGTATGTGTGTGTGTGTGTGTGTGTGTGTGTGTGTGTGTGTGTGTGTGTGTGTGTGTGTGTGTGTGTGTGTGTGTGTCAGTGTGTGTGTATGTGTGTGTTTGTGTGTGTATGTGTGTGTTTGTGTGTGTGTGTTTGTGTGTGTGTGTGTATGTGTGTGTGTGTGTGAGTATATGTTTGTGTGTATATGTGTGTGTGAGAGTGTGCTTGTGTGTCTGTGTGGTGTGTGTGTGTGTGTGTGTGTGTGTGTGTGTGTGTGTGTGTGTGTGAGTGTGTGAGTGTGAGTGTATATTTGTGTGTGTATGTGTGTGTGAGAGTGTGTTGTGAGTCTGTGTATGTGTCTGTGTGTGTGTCTGTGTGTGTGTCTGTGCGTGAGTGAGTGTGAGTGTGTGTAAAACATTATCCGATTGAAAAAAAATGATATGCCTATTTCTTTTAAACATCTAGGATGTTTTATGTTGTTGTTGTTGTTGTTGTTGTTTTTATTGTGTTTTTTTTGTTGTTGTTGTTTTTTTTTTTTTTTTTTTTTTTTTTTTAATTATAATTCTATTGGTAGTATGACTCCCCCCCCCCCCCCTCCAATAAGGATGCTAGTTAAAAAAAAAATCCCCTTCTATCCAAATGTATGATTTATATTACATGTACAATTTTTGATAGATAGTGGTGGATTGATGTTTTCGGTTGTCTAATTCATTTTGTTCTCTTGTTTGCTCCTTATCTACTAACGCTTTTCTTTTTTTTCCATAATCAAAATTTTTTTTTATTGTGACTTCTGATTTTTGTCTTCTGAAAGAGTGCATTTTAATACCTTATCATATATAGTGTCCTTTATTCTTGTGTGTTGTTTGGTACTGCGTAAAGTCTTATTGTTTAGTATATTTTCAACTTGATGTATCCCTGAAAAGGGCGGGGACTGGATGTAAAAAAGCACACGAGTGCTTATCTATTATCCTCGAATAAAAGACTTTGCCTTGCCTTGCCTTGCCTTGCCTTGCCTTGCCTTGTCTCTCTCTCCTCTCTCTCTCTCTCTCTCTCTCTCTCTCTCTCTCTCTCTCTCTCTCTCTCTCTCTCTCTCTCTCTCTCTCTCTCTCTCTCTCTCTCTCTCTCTCTCTCCATACGTCGCCCTTTGTGTTTGAAGAGAAGAAGGAAACATCATACACACGATGACTTTTTTTGGATATAGAATGCAGTTGATTATGAATTCCAAATTACTGCCACCATAACTGAATCTTCAATTCAGTTTAATTTAATTTAAATACTTATTATCTCACAAACAGAGAATTTCACAAGTAATCTTGTACAAACTTTAAATGGTGTGAAATCAAGATATAACTAAGCAAAAACAAACAAACAAACAAAAAGCCTCCAAATAAAAAGCAATCCAAATTACTCACAACAAACAAAATTGTACAGTCGTTATAGAAATTGTTCTCTTTTCAAACAGTTCTCTTGCTTGGCAAAATTAATCCAGTAACAGTTATTTGGACCTGTTTGATGCCTGTAGCATTTTATTGCATCCTATCAGTGAAGTCGCCAAATGTAGTTGCTTAGAATAACACCTCAGTATGTTAACTACATTATCCAATCCACATAATGGCATCTAGCAGAAGCTGGTGGATGAGATGGCTTTACACAAAACAAGTATTTTGTATTTGTATTTTGAACCACTTTTAGTCACATCGGATTTCTCTGCATGAAATTCGGGGTGC
>CM060329.1:48017207-48024707 GCA_030674155.1 Stramonita haemastoma
ATAAGTACAGTCAACATGGTTAGATGTAAAACAATGAAATAAACAATGAACAAAGGAAGACATCAAGACAGTCACTGTAGTTATAGTCAGTGGTGCCAGTTCTCAAACACAAACACACCCCCACACACACACACACCACACACACACACACACACACAACACACACACACACACACACACACACACGTCACCCACACACACACAACACACACACACACACACACACACACACACACACACACACACACACTCACTCACAAGATACTAATTATCAAGCCGCATAGTCGCCATTACTGATCACAATGATGAGCTTAATGTAGAGTTTATATCGGGATATCACATCCGCAGTAATTTGTGAAGATTTTTCCTTTTTTGAAATATCCAGTTAGAGAAACGGGTCAAAGATTGTTATTTTGTGTGATATCCCTACCCTTTTCATTTTTCTTTCTCTCTCTCTCTCTCTCTCTCTCTCTCTCCTCTCTCTCTCTCTCTTCTCCTCTCTCTCTCTCTCTCTCTCTCTCTCCTCTCTCTCTCTCCTCTCTCTCTCTCTCCTCTCTCTCTCCTCTCTCTCTCTCTCTCTCTCTCTCTCTCCTCTCTCTCTCTTTTAAAAAAAGGTTGTGTGTGTTCTGTCTGAGTCTTGTTGTGTGTGTGTGTGTGTGTGTGTGTGTGTGTGTGTGTGTGTGTGTGTGTGTGTTGTTGTCTGTCTGTCTGTCTGTCTGTCTGTCTGTCTGTCTGTCTGTCTGTCTGTCTGTCTGCTCTCTCTCTCTCTCTCTCTCTCTCTCCTCTCTCTCTCTCTCTCTCTCTCTTCTCTCTCTCTCTCTCTCTCTCTCTTCTCTCTCTCTCTCTCTCTCTGTATGTGTCTGTGTGTGTCTGTGTTTGCGTCTGTGTGTCTGTGTGTCTGTGTGTCTCTGCGTCTATGTCTGTCTGTCTGTCTGTCTATGTGTCTGTCTGTGTGTCTCTCTGTGTGTCTGTGTCTATGTACCTGCCTGACTCTCTTTGTCTGCCTGTATCTGTCTCTAAGTGTGCAAACGCAGCACGCAGACAACCCTGATGCTGCTGCAGTTCCAGTCAACGTTCTCTAATTACGCCCCCTTCCTGTCAACCAGACTAAATTAAATGTCAAGATGGCTTGACCCGTTGAAACTGTTAGTTTGAAGGTTTTGTTTTGTATTGTTTTGTTTTGTTTTTTTCCCCACTCTCTTTTTCCTGGTGTTACCTTGCAGTCTGTCTGTCTGTGTCTGTTTGTCTTGTCTTGTTAGTCTGTCTGTCTGTCTTTCTAATGTGTCTCGTCTGAGCCTGGCTGTTGTCCATTGTGGTCATGTTTAGATCAGACGTGGAAATGGATACTGCCTGATAACTTGGACAGGATTATAATCAACCTCAGGCTGGTGTGTTAAAGCTACCTGGGTCTGAGTGGGTCATGTTGAAAGGAGAAGACTGACGAACGCTCTAGCCGAGTGGTCAAGACCGTTCAACTTCAATCCCATGGGTCCTTGAAGTCCTGGGTTCGAATCTTGGCGGCGTCTTCTGAATTAAGGGTAGGGATTTTTTTTTTATTATCTCTCAGAGTAACTTCAAGTGCAGACCTGCCAGTTCTTTCATTCGTTTCGAATGGATAGGTGGTCTAGAGGTAACGCTCCTGCCTAGAAATCGAAAATTTTTGGGTAGGAAGTGTGTGGTGGTTTAAACCTCGCTTGGGCACGAAGCTTTTTCGCCATTCATTAGACCAGGGAATGGTGGTGTGGGTGCTTATCTTTCGGAGGAGACGCTAAACCGAGATACCGTGTGTTACACTGAACTATTTAGCGCACGTAAAAGAACCCACGGCAACCAGAGGGTTGTCCCTGGTAAAATTCTGTAGGGATACAAATACAGTTGCAGACATGAAAAGTATACACAATAATGGGTGGCGCTGCTCTTGTGGAATCGCGCTGTCCTTGGGGAGATCAGCCCAAATTTGACGAAGAGACATCTGCCATGACTTAAAATGGCATATAAAAAGTAAAAGGTAATGGTGTCCTATAACCTATGTGGTCGTAGGGGAGCGAGGTGTCAGAGACCTCAGCTTCTCCAGGGGCCAACAAATTGAGGGCGGCGCCCATCTCTTCTTCTCTCTTCTTACTCGCATTCTTTGCATTCTTTGCATTCTGTGCATTCTTTGCATTCTTCTCTTCTTCTTCTTCTTCTTCTTCTTCTTCTTCTTCTTCTTCTTCTTCTTCTTCTTCTTCTTCTTCTTCTTCTTCTCCTCCTCCTTTCCTCCTCCTCTCTCCTCCTCCTCCTCCTCCTCCTTGCATTCCTCTTTGCATTCTTCTTCTTTGCATTCTTCTTTGCAGTTCTTCTTACAATTCTTTGCATTCTTTGCATTATTCTTCCTCTTCTTTGCATTCTTCTTCTCTTTTTTGCATTCTTCTTCCTTTTCTATAAGTACATAATACATCTTCGGGTGTCGGTGTAACAGTGTATGTGGTTGGTATGAAGTAATAGATGTAGAATCTATTAAATGGTGTGGTATGAAGTAAAGATGTAGAAAGTGTATATGAGGTGATGGTGTGGTATGAAGTGTGAGTATGAAGTAAGATGTAGAAGTGTATTGATGGTGTGGTATGAAGTAAAGATTAGAAGTGTATTGATAGGTGGTATGAAGTAAGATGTAAAGTGTATTGATGGGTGGTATGAAGTAAAGATGTAGAAGTGTATTGATGGTGTGGTATAGAGTAAAGATGTAGAAGTGTATTGATGGTGTGGTATGAAGTAAAGATGTAGAAGTGTATTGATGGTGTGGTATGAAGTAAAGATGTAGAAGTGTATTGATGGTGTGGTATGAAGTAAAGATGTGGAAGTGTAAAAAAAACAAACAAACAAAAACAAGAAAAAACCCCAAAACAATCCTATACAATCAGGAAAATGATGATTGTTTTCTGGTGTCTGTTTCAGTCTGCCTTCAGCGCTTTCGTGCGAGAGAGGCTGACCAAACATGTCCGCCCAGTGGAGCGAAGTTTCTGTGCCACAGAAGATGTAAGTGTTTTGGGATTTCTTTCTTCTCGTTTTGGGGGAATTGTTTTATTTTTGGGAGGGTATTGTTTTCTCGACATCCCTGATGTCAACTCTAGTGGTTGGCGGGGGGCCGTAAAGAGTATGATTGAATTGGATTGGATTTCTGGAGGTTTTGTTGTTGTTGTTGTGGATTTGTTGAATGTTTGTTTTTTGGTCTGCACTTTCATTAGTCAAGTCTTGCCTGATTTTCGATGGCTGTTTCTTTTTTTCTGTTCAGATCTGTTTCTTCTTCTTTTTTTTTCATTTTTGTTCTTTGTTTTTGATTTATATGCACAAAGTGTGAATTGAGAGAAGTACAGAGTTGTACGTGAAGCGTGTTTGATAAAATGTGTGTGTGTGTGTGTGTGTGTGTGTGTGTGTGTGTGTGTGTGTGTGTGTGTGTGTGTGTGTGTGTGTGTGTGTGTGTGTGGTGTGTGTGTGGTGTGTGTGTGTGTGTGTGTGTGTGTGTGGTGTGTGTGTGTGCACCTGCTTCCGTTTCTGATTATCAATATGTTCATCTTGTATGCACTAAATAGAAAAAAATCTGAATTTTAATTGTACTACTTCATTCTATTTTGGGTGTGTGAGTAGTCTACAAGTGTGGCATATGGTTCCCCACACTGCATGGGCTAGAAGGCAAGTTTCATATCTAGAAACAAAAAGTTTCAACTCTATCTTATTACAGGATGAACTTTGAACCAACGAACCATGAGAGGCATTAATATGAAATCTATATCCATTCACAATGATCTACACACCAGAAAGTGTCTTACAAAAATAATAAAGAGATAGACACGGCCATTAGTTTAGTTGCATGGATATGAAATACTACATTATAAACCATACACGTCGACGCTTGAGTATGGAATTCTGTCATATATCCATACATGTCGACGCATGTAATATGAAATACTGTTCATTATTATGTCTGAACACGTCGACGCTTGGGTTTGAAAAAACTGTCATAATATTCATGTACGTCGTCGCATGGATTATGAAATACTGTCATATATCCATACCCGTTGACGCATGTGTATATGAACTCATGGATATGAAATATACTGCCATATATGCTATACTCCTTGGTCCCTGTGGTTAGAGCATGAAACAGACTGACGCCTGCATCCATTGTAAAGTTGCAGAAAAAACTTCTGTGGTATCGGCCAAAGCCAAAGGTAAGATAACTATTGTCCCCGATGTCGTTACTGCTGATCACAGTGCAGTATGGACTAAAACCAGAGATAACCTAGCTAGCTCCACTAGTGAGGTGTAGAATCAGAAGAACATAGTGTGTTTAACACAGATTTGGCTGTAGAAAACAAACCATACATACAAAGGTAAGTCATTTGTTACACTTTAAGATGTTGCTAAAATATTTTTTGTATTCGTTTTAGTATTGTCAGAAGCTTGTTTAGACTGTATTGAAAGAGGTTTCTCATATTTTGTTGAAGTTAAGAAAGCTTTTCATTTTTTTTTTTTTAAACTTATATCTTTGCCTAAACAACTGATGATCAAGGGTACTTGGTACAATTCAACGCCAAGAGTTTACCCAAATAACCATTTTACTGTCTTGTTGTGTTACAACTAGCTTTTGTTTTATGCAAGTTTGTAGACTTTTAGCCTTTGTTATTCTTTAATACCCTAGTTTGAGAGTTTCAATTTTCAGACATTTATTTTCAAGAGCAATTTTTTCTCGTAGCATTATATTGTGCAATATGAATTAAAAAAAAACACACACAACATCCATAAACACAAAAGAAAAGAGATAAAGCAATCAAATTTGAATGTTGTGCCATTTGATGGAATTGTACACAATAACTAAATCTTGTTGATCATCCTCTCTTGATCATTGCTATCGTGTATGGCGTAGTTTTTTTGTTTTTCTTGAAAACTATTTGAGTAAGAAACGTTTGTGGAAGTACTAACATATGGTTCTCACACGGAAAAGTTTTAGGTTTTTTTTTTAATAGATATTAACACCTTAGAACTCTTTATTTCATTTTGAAGTTCTGAGAAGCAGCATGCTACTGTTGGGTAAGTTTGCATAGGACTTCGGCTTTTAAATGTAGTTAAATGCATGTTTGTGAAGAAGCAAAGTAGGTTAATGGCTTGAACATCGTTCCCATGTGAATTAAAAAAAAAATTTAAGGATTTTTTTTACTCGTTTAGATCAGTTCCGTAGCATGAAGGAGATTCATTTTTGTTTTTGTCTTATTCAATTTTACATTTGTTCTGTTTTGCTAACAAAAAATGTTAGAGTTTGAGAGTTTTTTGTTTTTTTTCCAGGATTGTAGTTGCATGAATGTATAACTGAGTGTGACAAGGCAACCTGGTTGTTTCCCTTGGGGGCATGGTTGCAGTGTGACTGTGCTATTTTAGGACACACATGTCAATGGTGGGGGAGCTGTTTGTTTGGGATGGTTGTCTTTGGGTTTCTCTTTCAGTGTTCTCATCTTTTATGTCAAAGCCCATTTGGCTACAATGCGTACTTACTCTTCAGATTGTGGTTACGTGTCCTCAAATACTGTAGATACGGCTCTTCTTGATTGAACTAAGTTAAAAAACAAAACAAAAAAAAACAAACAAACAAATACCCCCCCCCTCCCTCCGAAAAATCCAAACCAACAGCAACAAGCCAACACCAAGCAGACAAACAAATAGTGTCTAACGTTTTGTGTGCATTGAGCACAATCGTGTTAAAGAACTCTATAACAGCTAACAAACAAACAAGTTGTTCCCATAAATTCTCTGTAAGAAAATTAATATACGTCTACTGCTACCCCCCCCCCCCCCCCCCCCCACACACACACACACACCTTTAACGACAAAAATGCACACAATACAATAACGCAATATGTTTGATAGACTTACAGAAAAGTCATGGAGTTTTTGTGTGGATTATGTATTCAACAGTTGGGATTTGGGTAACTGGTTTTAATATATATGGTCAGTGTTTTAGACTAAAAAAATGTATGTTGATATGTTGTGACTATGTGTTTGTGAGTAGTTTGGTGTAGTATTTATCTCACTTAAGCCCTCTGAAAAAGGTCGTGGCCGCCAATCTGAATCCCTCACACTAGTTGATGGTAGGGATCTTGGATTTGTGAACTATTCCATGCCGAAGTCGGAGGCACTGAACGGCGGCACAATGCAGTTTTGCTTATAATTATTATGACAGTCAACAATTATAAACACCACACACACACACACACGCAGCACGCACGCACGAGGCAGCACGCAACACACACACACATGTATGTATAGTATGTATGTATGTATGTAGTATGTATGTAGTATGTATGTATGTATTATGTATGTATGTATTTTATATATAAATATATATATATATATATATAATAATATATAATATATAGTGTGTGTGTGTTGTGTGCGTGGTTTGTGTGTGTGTGTGCTGCGTGCGGTGTGTGTGTGTGCGTGCGTGCGTGTATGGTGTAAATGTGTGTGTATGTGTATGTATTTTTAGTTAAAACCATTCAGATACATTACACATTTCTTGTATGTCTTCAGGGTTTTTCTCCCTATTCCTAATTACCGGTTTGTCCTGGGTTCAATTTTTATCATCTGCACAAAACATTGCTTGCTTGCAGAGAGATTCTGCAAAATGGTTTTTGGGTGTTCTTTTTCTTCTTTGATGAAGCTCCATTGTTTCCATACTTTCATTTAAATTCCAAAAACAAATTCTTCGTGAAAGATGTCTGGCCGCAAAAATGAACACCAAAACAAGTAGGAATATTTTTTTTCCAGATCCACTCATCAGGAGTTTGTTTGCAGTGTACAGATAGCAGAAAATATCCATGCTAGACTGTCCATATGTCAGACACTCAACAGCATCTATCGTCTGTCATATGAGCGAAAATGCGTTGTGCTGCCGAGAAGCGCCCAACAAGTCAGGCCCAGTGTCATCTGACTGCATGCACACGGGGACTGAATGTTAAAAAAAAAAAAAAGTATATGAGTGCTTATTCCACTATCCTCGAAATAAAAGACATAAAGATGAAATAATAGATTTTTTTTTTTGAAAATTGCTACAAGGCCGTTGGACTGTAAGGGGTGTGATTATAGGCATCGAATATGTTCCACTGCAGGATATCAGTGGGGGACCGTTTTATCATAATGTTCTTGTTATGTTACACATCATTAGTTAGCGCCATGGTAAAAGAACCCCACGGCAACAGAGGGGGTTGACCCTGGCAAAATTCTGTAGAAAAAAGCCCCTCTGATAGGGAAACAAATTTTAACAGGTGCATGCAGGAGGAAAAAAATGGTAGGCGCTGCACTTGTGGCGACGCGCTCTCCCCGGGGAGAGCAGCCGAATTTCACGCAGAGAAATCTGCTGAGACATAAAGTGGTACAAAAAATACAAAAAAATATGTGGTAGCAGAAACAGCCTGTGTTAACTTGAAAAAAAAAATCTAAAGAAAGAAGTCATTACTTTTAGTTTCATTT
>CM060329.1:48029707-48059707 GCA_030674155.1 Stramonita haemastoma
GTCCAACCCTGTGATGAAAGGTAAAAAAAAAAATAAAAAAACCCAACCACACACAACAAAAGAAACCTTGAAAAATATTTCTTAAGAAATTGTAAGGGTGAGTTGAGTACCATCCCCCTTTTTTTTCCATTTTAACTTTTTGAAAACTATGAATAGATCTAGTCTTATTCGATGTTTTAATTCATTTGTGCTAAAAATGGTTCCTGGTTAATTAAACTCAACACAAGACAATCAGAGCAAACAACGTACAGGTAAGCTATAAGTAGAGGAGCCGTTCTTTTTTTCTTCCATTTTAGCATCATTTTCTGTTTCTTACCATCTTAACATTATGTTTTTTTTTTTTAAATCTTAATATCATTTCTATTCTTTTTTTTTATATGAACATCATTTTCTGTGGGTTTTTTTTATATCTTAGCATTATTTTCTGTTTTTGTCATCTTAACATCGTTTTGTGCTCTTTCCCCATCTGAGCATTATTTTTTGTTCTTTTTTCATCTTTGCATTATTTTTTGTTTTTATTTTCATCTTCGCATTTATTTTTTTTCCATCTTAGCACTAATTTACTTTCTTTCTTTTTTTTTTTTTATCTCAGCATTATTTTTTTTTTTTTCATCTTAGCATTATTTTCAGGTCTTTTACCATCTTAACATTGTCTCTGTAGTTGTTTTTTTCATCTTAAATT
The DNA here is from genome assembly GCA_030674155.1 of Stramonita haemastoma. Lineage (NCBI taxonomy): Eukaryota > Metazoa > Mollusca > Gastropoda > Neogastropoda > Muricidae > Stramonita > Stramonita haemastoma. The sequence continues at coordinate 48,030,390 of CM060329.1, forward strand.
ATTTTTTTTTTTTCCATCTTAACATCATTTACTGTTCTTTTTTCCATCTTAACATCATTTACTGTTCTTTTTTCCATCTTAACATCATTTACTGTTCTTTTTTCCATCTTAACATCATTTACTGTTCTTTTTTTCCATCTTAACATCATTTACTGTTCTTTTTTCCATCTTAACATCATTTACTGTTTCTTTTTTCCATCTTAACATCATTTACTGTTCTTTTTTTTCCATCTTAACATCATTTACTGTTCTTTTTTCCATCTTAACAACATTTACTGTTCTTTTTTTTCTATCTTAACATCATTTACTGTTCTTTTTTCCATCTTAACAACATTTACTGTTCTTTTTTCCATCTTAACAACATTTACTGTTCTTTTTTCCATCTTAACAACATTTACTGTTCATTTTTCTATCTTCACATCATTTTCTGATTTTTTCCCATCTTAGCATTATTTTCTGAACTTTTTTTTTACATCTTAACATCATTTTCTGGTATTTTTGTCCATCTTAGCTTCATTTACTGTTCTTTTTTTCTATCTTCACATCATTTTCTGATATTTTTTCCATCTTAGCATTTTTTAAAATCTTTTTCCATCTTAGCATTTTTTTTCCTTCAAAATATTGTTCAACCTGGTATATACATCAACCAGCCTTGTCCACACGTACAAAAACAATCTGACATACCTACTCTCTACTCAACTACCAAAGGATTTTTATTTTTAAAAAACAACAACAACAAACCACCCCAGATCATGACAATACCAGCAGCAAGCAGCAAACAAGAAGACGAACAAGAACACACACACACACATGCGTCCTACCTAACCCATGTTAAACCCCGTGTACGAACGCACGCAGAACGTCTTTCACACACGTTAAATCCTGTTCCGCTTTTCGTAAGAGTAGGTCATTGTGTGCTGGTGGGAACAGATGACGTTTACAAAACTGCATACACACGGGGACTGGATGTAAAAAAAAAAGCACAAGAGTGCTTATTCCATTATCTTCGATATAAAAGAATAAATCAAAACAAACAAACAAAAAAAAGAATAAAACCCACTCCTCTCCGTTTCTTTCCCAAACTCAGGTGCCGGACATCAAGCGGCTGATGGACCAGTCCAAGCTGCGCAGCACGCGGCTGTACCGCCACAAGACGGAGCTGATGTACCGGTCCTCCCTGACCAACAAGGACCGCACCTCCATCCTGCTGCACAACAACCCCATGCCCGACATCACCGAGACTGGCCAGGCCGACAGCATCAGCCGCTACCTGCCCTCCTGGATGGAGGACCAGTCTGTGAGTGATGAGTGATGTGTAATGCCATGGGGATGGGATGGGATGGGAAGCTACAGAACTTGGGATTTTTGGGGTTTTTTTTTTTGTTTTTTTTTTTTTTGGGGGGGGGGATTGTTTGGGGTGGGATGGGGGCTCTGATCTTATTTTTTCTTATGTTTGTTTTGTTTCATGTAGGCCTTATTGCTTGCTACAGAACCTAGGGTTTTGTTGTTTTTTGTTGTTGTTGGGTTTGGGGTTGTTTTTTTTGTTGTTGTTTTTTTTTGGGGGGAGGGGGGCGTTTGGGGGGGGTGTGTGTCGGGGGTGAGGTGTGAGGTCGGATTTTGTTTCTTTATGTTTTGGTTTTGTTTGTGTAAGTTTGGCTTGGGGAGTGGGTGGGGAGGGGGGGAGTATGGTATGTGTGTGTGTGTGGGGGGGGGGGGGGGGTATGGAAGGGGTATGGGGGAGGGGGGATAGCTCAGTAGTCAGAGCACTCGCTTTCCCTAGGCTAAGGTTAAGCAGTATTGAGTGTGGTTAACAAAGTGGATGGGTGACTGTTCCAGTGCCTTGGTTTCAGTACAGTTCACCCAGCTGTAAATTAGTGGGTACCTGCCCTCTTTCGGGTCAGGGAAGGTAAAGCAGCGAGGGAAAGGAGATGGGCGCCGCCCTTAATATGCTGGTCCCCTAAAGAAGCTGAGGTCTCTGATGCCTCGCTCCTAAACGACCTCATAGGTTCTTATACATGCGCTGAATGTGTGTTGCACATGAGATTTTTTTTCTTTATCATTTCATTCAAAAGGCTAACACCCAATACACCACTCAAGGTCTAATGGATGAGGAATATGAATTTTACTTTTTATTGATAGGGGTTTCACAAATTTTCATAAACAAGGATTGACTTTATTTTATCAAAGTTCTCTCTTCATCTCTATGCTTTTGAAGTCTTATTTTAAAATCATAAGTACAAATAAATGTACATCTCCCTCCCCCTTTTCTCGTTTCTCTTTTTTCTCCCTTTTAGATACATATATTCATCCATTTAAAAATAAATAGAATGTGTATATATTTCCCACACCCCCTTCTCTCTTGTTCTTTTTGTTTTTAAATACTGGGTTGTTTTTTTGTTGTTAATGGTATACACATTTATTGCTATGATATACGAGCCAGACTACTTTGACTACAGCACTCTTTGGGGAATAACCTTACCTGGCATAGTCTCAAGCCAAACCCTTCACATGCCAGCTGCTCTGGTTATGGTCCATACTTATACACGTAGGAAAAGGCTTCCACAGACAGTTTTTTTTCTTTCTGTGATACTTTCCCACAACGAGAGAGAGGAGAGAGAGAGAGAGAGAGAGAGAGAGAGAGAGAGGAGAGAGAGAGGAGAGAGAGAGAGGAAGGAGGAGGAGGAAGGAGAGGAAGGCAAAATTTTGATTGCGAAGGAAATAGATAAGCACTACGTAGTGCACTTTTTTTTTTATTTATTAGTTTCATTACCTTTTATGGGAGTAAGACAAGATGAAAAAGATAATCATAGATAACAAGTTAGAGAGAGAAGGACAGGAAGGACAGGGAACTTACAGGACAGTAAGCAGGGCAACAGGACGACAGGACAGACAGAACAGAGACAGACAGACAGACAGACAGACAGACAGACAGACAGACAGACAGACAGACAGACAGACAGAGAGAGAGAGAGAGAGAGAGAGAGGAGAGAGAGAGAGAGAGAGAGAGAGAGAGAGAGAGAGAGAGAGCGCATTTGCCATAGTATAGAGGCTAGCAGAGCAGCAGAGGGAATTCCATATTGAGATGCTGCTCCGAAAAAGGATGTAAAAAGAAGTTTGTCGTTTGGTATAGAGAGATCTTCCAGAAACATTTTACAGAGTACTTTGATCATAATATTTGAGTAGTGCATGGGAGGAGATCTTAGCTTTTTAGTTTAGGGGGTGGGGGGATTCGGTTTGGGGAGGGGGGAGTTGTTTTTTTGTGTGTTTTATTTGGGGGTTTTTGTTTTTGTTTTCTTTTAGGGGTTGTTTGGTTTGTTGTTGTTTTTTTCAAGGGGGGGAGGGGAGAGATACTGTTTGAGAAAGAAAGCTGACAAAGTCATTCACTTTTTGTTGTTTTTTTTTTCCTTTACAAGATTTATTTTGGGGCTATTTCACCATTCTGACAAGTTACTTCCTGTTGCAAGTTTCTAAAAGGATTCCAGGTCAACTTTTGTACAACGGTAGTTAGTTACTTACACTGGAGATACCTTAGAAGTAGGTGAAAAAGTCTTACTCAACTTTAAATGGCATTTGATTTTTTTTCTCTTCCTCTCTCTTTCTTCACTTGTATCAAAGTTTCAGACAGTAGTAGTCATCTTGCTGGGGATGTACCAGGGAATCCTAGGCATTAGTCTTCTTCTTCTGTTTCTTTTTCTTCTTTTTTTGTTTTTTTTCTTCTTCTTCTTCTTCTTCTTCTTCTTCTTCTTCTTCTACTTACTACTACTACTACTACTACTACTACTCTACTCTACTACTACTACTACTACTACTACTCTACTATACTACTTACAACGACTACTACTTCTACTTCTACTTACTAACTTCTACTACTACTACTGCTGCTGCTGCTGCTGCTGCTGCTGCTGCTGCTGCTGCTGCTGCTGCTGCTTGCTACTACTACTACTTCTTCTTTCTTCTTCTTCTTCTCTTCTTCTTCTTCTCTTCTTTCTTCTTCTTCTACTACTACTACTACTACTATACTAACTACTATACTACTACTACTACTACTACTACTACTACTACTACTACTACTACTACTACTACTTACTACTTCTTCTTCTTCTTCTTCTTCTTCTTCTTCTTCTTCTTCTTCTTCTTCTTCTTCTTCTTCTTCTTCTTTCTTCTCCTTCTTCTTCTTCTTCGTCGAATGTCAGTCAAACAGCAACATTGTGGTCTGTCATATGAACGAAAATGAGTTGCACAGCTATTAAGCACCTGACAAGTCAGGCCCAGTCACAGCCGACTTCGGCATAGGAGAGAATTGTTATCTTTTAAGTCTTTCTTGAGAAAAGGCAGGAGAATGTACCAAGAAGGCAAAACATGGAGAAGAAGGAGTGATTGGAAGAAAAAGAAGAAGGCATAAACAAAGAGAGGGATAGAAAAGCGGAAATTTGTAGCAGAGAGTCTGCAGGAGGTGGGGATGTGATTCATACTAACAGTTCTCCAGGATCCCTTCTTAGTTGCCTTACAAATGCCTATAGCTTAGATTGGCTCATGGGAATCTATCCAGGGTGTTGAGTTTCTCCATTATTTTAGAAAAATCCATATATATATATATATATATAATATATATTAATATATATATAATATATATATATATATATTATATTTAAGATCATTTTGAATTTGTTCAGAGATCATTTATTTTTTGGAAAAAAGGGTCTTGTCTTTGTCATTTATTTCATGTGTGTGTGTGTGTGTGTTGTGTGTGTGTGTGTTGTGTGTGTGTGTGTGTGTGTGTGTGTGTGTGTGTGTGTGTGTGTGTGTGTGTGTGTGCCGTGCGTGCGTGCATGCATGCATGCGTGTGTGTGTGCATGTATGCGTGCATGCATGCATACGTGCATGCGTGCGTGTGTATGCACGCACATATATGCAACACATAACATGCTCAGGAAAAAAGTTTTTTTTTTTTTCAAAAAAATATTTTCCTGATTCCTGGTTTACACACATCTTACAGGAGGTGTCTGAAGAAGAATACATGAAGTGGATCAAGGCTCGAAAGGAAGAGGAAGAGGAGGAAGAGGAGGAGGATGAGAGAGGAGGACAACAAGGAGAACGTGCGCCATTCTGCCCACAGCCGGCAGCTGAGTGAGACCACCAACGAACTGCAGAACATTTGGCACACCATCGCCGCCAGGAAGAAGAAGCCTAAAACGCCAAGGTAATGGTCATCTTATATCAAAGGGGGGAGACACTGGCTAGAGGGAAATGAGAGAGGACTCGGGGATTTGCTGCTATGGATGGGGTGGAAAGGGAAATGAGGGGATTTGGCATTTGGGGGTTGCTGAGCTGGGATTGTGGGGGGAGGGGGGGGGGGGGGTCGGGGGGGGGGATCAGGGATCTCTTTTATTGTGTTGCTGGAGTCAGTGAGAAAAAAAAATTGGCATGCAAACTCCCAAAGCTTTGAACAGAAAAGTCATTTGTGGGGATGGATGGGAGTACACTTTTTTTTTTTAACCCCCCCCCCCCCTAAAAAAAAAAAGAGAAAAAAAATGTAATGCTCATATTGCACATAAAGAGAGTCTAGAGGACAGAGTAAGTTTCAGATACCACCCCCTCCCTTCCCCACCATCCATCCAATTCTCTTTCTGAAAATGGCACCATACAGTTTTTTTTTTGTTTTTTTTTAAGAAATAAACTTCAGCAGTTTGCATACAAAGTTGATATGCTGGAATTGTGTACATTACTTCATGCACAACTTGGCATGTGGTTATTGTCTGTTCGGTTTGCGTGCACTTTGTGTGTTCAAGCATTTTGTGAAGAGACAAACCCCCATTACATGACTGCCTGTGCGAGATGCTGCAAATCAAACGTCTACAAATAATGTAGTCCAGGAGTTCTCTACAAAAGCAGGAAAGGCAACAGAACAGTGATGTGACATGTCACAGACACAGGGAGCCAGGCATGGGGGATGTTATAGATGTAAAGCAGATTGCCCTGACAGTGTCTGTAATAATGATAGCGATGGCGCATGTGTCTCTTTTTTGTAAGTGGTCCAGACCTGAACATATTGTCTGTATAATTATACAAAATGCACCAAACAAGTGTACTAAAGACATATATATAAATATATATATATATATATATATATATATATATATATATATATATATATATTATATATATATATATAAAACAGAATAACTTCAATGTTATGAAATCATCCGTCTTGTGTGTTTTGCGCAGGCACCTATGGTTTCATGTTCAGGAACAGGACAGTAGCCAGATGTTTAATTAATGTGTACATTCAAGTTTACAAGCCAAATTTTCTCTTTATTTTTCAGTGAATCATACTTCATGCATGAAAATGTCTACTCTTTGGTGGGCAGACATTGCTCATTACTCAGTCAGTCAAGAAGAAAGGATCTGACATGTCTTGCCTTTTTTTCCAGAAAGACTTAAAAGATAGCAATCCTCTCCCATACCAAAGTCGGATGTGCTGGGACTGACTTGTCAGGCATGTAATGACTGTGCAAAACATTTTTGCTGCCATGACAGGCAACAAAAGTTGCTGTAAGAGCACTTGATTTTTTTAATTTTAATTAAAAAAATTATTTTATATTGAGGATAATGGGAAAAAGCATTCATATGCTTTTTTTTTTTACATCCAGTCCCTGTGTGTATGCAGTTTTGTAAATGTCATCTGTTCCCACTGGCACATAATGGCCTACTCTTAAAAAAGTGGAATAAGATTTAACATGTGCACAAGATGTTCTGTGTGCATTCGCACATGGGACCTTGGTTTACAGTCTCATCCAAAAGACTTTTTGGGGGGAGTGGAGTCAGCACTGATCTTAACTCCAGAGGAAAAATCCCCTCGACCGGGAATCGAACCCAGATCATCAAATTGCGAGCGCAATGTTTATTTATTTATTTATCTATTTATTTATTTATTTTATCCTTTTATATCGAGGATAATGGGATAAGCACTCTTGTGCTTTTTTTACATCCAGTCCCTGTGTGTATGCAGTTTTGTAAAGTAATCTGTCCTGACCACTAGGCTATATCCCACCCCTTCTCAACTGATGTGGATTTTATTATCCATTAAATATGGATTTTAAAAAAAAAAGTGATGTGGTTGTTTTGTGTGTCTGCAGGTACCAGTTCCTGACGAGAAGGATGCAGAGAGTGAGGGGGTGTTCAGCCAGCGGTTCCAGGAGGAGAAGGAGCAGAGAGACAAGCCCAGCCCCACCACATGGCCAAAGCTTACTCCGCCCTCGACTTCTCCTTCCCCTCCTCCTCCTTCTCTGGTAGGAGCACACTGTGCAGAATTATGTTTGTATTGCTTGATAGTATCCAGCTTTCTGTGTTTGAGAGTGTGTGAAAGTACATGTTTGTATTGCTTGATAGTATCCAGCTTTCTGTGTTTGAGAGTGTGTGAAAGTACATGTTTGTATTGCTTGATAGTATCCAGCTTTCTGTGTTTGAGAGTGTGTGAAAGTACATGTTTGTATTGCTTGATAGTATCCAGCTTTCTGTGTTTGAGAGTGTGTGAAAGTACATGTTTGTATTGCTTGATAGTATCCAGCTTTCTCTGTTTGAGAGTGTGTGAAAGTACATGTTTGTATTGCTTGATAGTATCCAGCTTTCTCTGTTTGAGAGTGTGTGAAAGTACATGTTTGTATTGCTTGATAGTGTCCAGCTTTCTGTGTTTGAGAGTGTGTGAAAGTACATGTTTGTATTGCTTGATAGTATCCAGCTTTCTGTGTTTGAGAGTGTGTGAAAGTACATGTTTGTATTGCTGGATAGTATCCAGCTTTCTGTGTTTGAGAGTGTGTGAAAGTACATGTTTGTATTGCTTGATAGTATCCAGCTTTCTGTGTTTGAGAGTGTGTGAAAGTACATGTTTGTATTGCTTGATAGTATCCAGCTTTCTGTGTTTGAGAGTGTGTGAAAGTACATGTCTGTATTGCTTGATAGTATCCAGCTTTCTGTGTTTGAGAGTGTGTGAAAGTACATGTTTGTATTGCTTGATAGTATCCAGCTTTCTCTGTTTGAAAGCGTCACTCCTCTTTTTTTTTGTAAACATGAATGTTTGCATCCCTTCCCACCACTCCTCCCCCCTTCCATGTGATCTGCTGACTCAGTTTTAAATCTCGTTCAAGAGGGTTTTTCCTCTGGAGTTAACATCAGTGCTGACTCTACTGTCCCCAAAAGTCTTTCGCATGAGACCATAAGAAGTCTCATGTGCAAAAGCATGCAGAACATCTTGCACACACATTAAAACCTGTTCCGGTTTTTGGAAGAGTAGGCCATCGCATGCCGGTAGGAAAGGATGAGAGGCAAAATTGACAAAACTGCATAAATACGAGGATTGACAGGAGGTAAAAATATAAAACAAAAAACAACCCAAAAAGCACAGGAGTGCCATCATCCATTATCCTAAAAAATAAAAGAAAAGTATAAAATAAGATTTTTAAAGCAATACAAATAAAGCCAGTTTTCTTTCTTTTCTCTCTCTCTGTGTCTCGACAGTCCCACCCAGTCGGGAGCGTGGTCGCTCTGCAGAGGCTGTGGATCAGCTGCATCACTACAGGTCTGACTGGCAGCCGCTCAGCATGGGCGCTCTGGTGGAGTACAAGAAACAGATGGAGACAGAGGGCCAGGGGGACTTCGAGCACGGCCGCGTCAAGATGTGGCCTGCAGTCAGCTCCTCTGTGGTTGAGATGGGCACAGCACAGCACAGCACAGCACAGCTGGCCTCTGTTGTGGGCTAGGCCTACATTCATTTCAAAGAGGATTTTTTCTTTTCTGTCTTGTTCTTTTTTTTCTTTTTTTTAATAATAAAGTGAGATACTGGGGGAGTGAGGGTGGGTGTTGGGGGTTTGAGGGGAGGGTGGAGTAATGAAGTTTTTTTTTAACCAGTGTGACTGCAAATCCTACATTTTCAAAGAGGATTTTATCTTTTCTGTTTATTTTCTTTTTCTTTTCTTTTTTTTAATAAAGTGAGATACTAGGGGAGTGGGGGTAGGTTGGGCGGGGGGGGGGGGGGGGGGGGGGTAGGTGGATTAATGACAAGTTTTCTTTAACCAGTGTGACTGTAGATTTACTAACGTACATTTTGGGAAAGGTGGGTGGGTGTGTGGGGGGGTGTTGTTTTTTTGGTTAGGGGTTTTTTGGGTGGTTTTTTTTTTTGTATAACTGATTCAGTGTTAAATGTTGGGATTTTTTTTCTTCTTGTTGTTGTCAGTTTCACAATTTCATCACTTATGATTTCAGTATAGATTTATTTCAGTTTGAATCAGTGTTGCTGTAGTTATTATTCAGAGTCTCTTGAGTTTATCTTTATATCAAAGGCACATGGCATAATAGGTTTTCTTTTCTTTTTGTCTTGTTTCCTCTTATTGTAAGCATTTAGGATACAGGGTACTTGCACGTGTTATGATATTATTCTTATTTACTGTTTGTAGAGTTGTATCTATGTATGTATGTATATATGTTTAGTTCTTGACAAAATAACTTGCATAATGTGTGGTGTCCATAACTACAGTATTATATGATACGGTAGAAGTTGCTTGTATGCCTTGTACAAATGTTGTAACTTTTTCAGGTAAGAACAACAACCCATACTTACCAGCAATCTCAGTTTTTTTTCCCCTGTTTATCAATATTGGCAGTCAGGTCTACCATCACTGCCTCTATTATGTAGTTTTTTTCTTTGGCTGTTTACTGATGTACTGCGCCTTCTGCTGCTATGGCATTACAAAATTTAACAGGTTTTAGGGTGGGTTTTTATATTAAAAAAAAATTGTTTTAGTCTTAAATGTTGAACATTAACTCATTCGGAAAAAAAGGATACTTGATGACTAAAGATGATAGTAAAGTCAAATCTGTTATCTTGAGAAGGTGGGTGAGCAGATATGGGGAAAGTTATTGCCAAGTGAACACATCAGAAATAGCCTGATTCATTTCGAATACTGAATGAGCACTGAAAAATGAAAACTGGATTCTGTATAAAGGCAAAAACAAATGTGTGAGATAACAGACAAGAGAGGAAAAGTATGGTCCAGATTGTTGAAAACTTAGAGTTGTGAGAGTGTGTAACAAATCCTGAAGACTACATATTTTGCACTGCACAATTTTAACTTTACATATGTTACACAATTTGAGGCAAATAGGCACCGTGGCATAGAGGTAACTTTTACTGTTCTCTTTCTCTAGTGTTATCACATTGTGAAGAATAATTCTAGACTTTCCTTTGGTTGTTGTTTGCTTTTGAAGTTGAATTTAATTATCTGTGTGTATTTGTACCATTTGAGTAACTGCTTTTCTAATTTTGATTTTCCCTTTACTAATTTGAATTGTCCCTTATTAATTTCAGTTGGTTTAGTATAGTTTATTTTCTTTCTCGTGTATACATCTTGCTGATAATTGACTTTTAAATGTTCTGTGTTTTTTGCTTGTACGTACACACAAATGTTTTAATTCTGTTGTCATTGTGATTTTTCATCTTCAAGTTGTCTACAAGTCTGACTGTGATATTGATGACATTTTGTACATTCGTAATCAGAACATTCCGCATGTACTGTTTTTCCAAAATCAGAAAGGAAGCAAATTTTCATGAACATTTTGTAAATGCTGAAAAGTTTAACAAAGCAGCTAAAGAGAAAATGCGAAAACCTGAATTGTATAAAAAAAACAAAACATCAACATTACCAGCAAAAAAAATTAAATGCTACAACCTTTATTCACACCCAAAAAAAAAAAATTGGGGGGGGGGGGGGGGGGGGCGGGGGGGGGGTGGGTCAAGAACAAGATTTTGAATTCCAAACCATAATGTTGGAGTTCACAGCAACATTGAATTTTTTCTTCTTTTCTATAACATCTCTGGCTACTGTTTTAGATCTTAGTGTTGGCTTTTTTTTCTTTTTTTGTAAATCCCATGTCAATACTCATCCAACTTATTGTGGATGGGGTCATTTAAAGAATGATGAGAGGGGACATTTAGATGAGAGAGGTGACATTTAGATGAGAGAGGGTCATTTAGATGAGAGAGGTCATTTAGATGAGAGAGGTCATTTAGATGAGAGAGGTCATTTAGATGAGAGTGGGTCGGTCATTCACCATGTTCAAAAGATGTTAACAGCTTGTCAGAACTGAAATAAACTTCATCAAAATTTGTTTGCTTATAAATAAGGTGATGCTACATCTGGCCACTTCTCACCAAATGAAAGGAACGAAAGGCAGCAACCAGCACGACAGTCAGAAGAAAGGTGTTTCACACGGTTTGAATGCTGGAAAACGAAAAGGCTTTCCCTGCTCTGTGTCATACTGATCCTGTAGGCTCAGCACCCAGCTGATGATGTACAAACATAGCAGTGAAAGTACAGAATGGCTCTTATGAAAAAAACTTTGCAGCAGATCTCAATGAGGAAAAAAAAGTGAGGATTATTCTTACTCTTTGTGTCATACAAACTGCTATGCAATGATTCCAGAGTATCCTAAGATTTATTCTTGCTGAAATTGCTTTTTAATCACAAGCCAAAGGAAGCTGTTTGCTTCAATGCTGTTATTTAATATTTGGATTTGAGCGTTTCTTCTCTTTTCACCATATATAATTCTTCAGCAATCAGTTCATCTGTCCTGGACATTGCACAGAAAATAGATTGTGTCAGTCATTATATATACATTATGTCATGACTTGGCATTTCATACATACCATGATTATGGCCTAGGTGATACAACTGTACCTGAACTATTCAGCAGAAGATTATTGATACAGCCAAGTTGTTGCATGATTTACAATCTATGTAAATGCACGAGGCATACTTGACAATGGCTATATAACCAGCCTGACTATCAAAACAATTAAGCACACACAATTTTCTCCAGTTTCGAAGGCTGTGCTTTTGTTTTTGCTAAGTCAGTAAAAAAAAAAAAAAGAACCATCAAACACATGGACCATTGCAGCAACTCTATTTGCCAAAGACTTAAAGTGTACATGTCAGAGAATCATGGGGTGAGCAAACCAAAAACACAGTCGCTCATACTGCCTGTGGATAATAATTCAAGTGGCAAAAAAAAAAAACAAAAGATCCAGCTGATTTATTTTTTGTCTGCATTTTCAAAAGTGAAGGGTGGGTTCCTGACTCGCCTTCATGTTGACGACGATGATGATGAAACAGAGTGCGCTTACCATTGCTGATTCCGTCCAACCCTGCCAAGTCAGACAAGACGCCCGGCTGGCACGTGTGGATGGTTCCCCAGTCACGTGATATGTCTGAGTTGCTAGAAACTAAAGTATCGACTCATCCCCTCCCTCCTCCTGACCCTAGACTGTCACACACCACTGTCCAAACTTATCCCCAGTCCTGGGAGTTTTGATATCAACAATAGGTATCACCTCCCTCCTTCTCCTCCTGCACATGGTTGTATGTACTACATACTTGTTTGTGTCCTGATGAAACTTTTACACGCCATGCCATTTCTGCCTATGATATAGAATTACTGTTGTGTACTGTCTTTGAATCTCTGAGATTCCACCCCCTTTCTCCTCTTCTCTCCCTCCCTCAACATTTTATATGCATATCACAAAAAAATGGTCTCAAAAATGTCTTAGAGAAAATAGCAAAGATTTTTTCTTGTGGTAAAAACCCCTGTGATCCTTCTCTGACCCTTTTAGCCAGCAAACGAGCAGCTCACGGACTACTTGACGCGGCTGATTGTTGACACTGCTGTAATGTTGCTTGCTTGGTGAACTGAACCAATGATGGCCATCTGTGATGCAGGAGTGAACAACATCTTTTCTTTTATGGCTTTTTGAACTGTTGAAAGATGTAACCCCCGCCTCCCCATTATTTTAGTTTGGGTAAGAAAGAAGGAGTGTTGCATATTGGAGGTATCTCGCGATGATCTGCCTATCGTTTTTTTGTTGTTGTTGTCAGATGTGAAGTTATCAGTACTTTTAACTTTGCATAATTTTTTTAACTGTACCTGCGTAGTAAGTACCCCATGTCTACTTCTGATATCATGCTTCTACCAAAGCTGATTATTATATTCAGTTATTTTCTTTAGTCCCCTATTCTCCCTCAAATCCCCCCTCTCTCTCTCTTGCCTTGTGAAAACCAGCTGCCAAGTCTTTGATGGATTTCATTAGTGTGTTTTGTTTTGATTAAATGATCTGTGTTTTATGTAGGGGAAAAAATATTTGCTGCTCGTCTGTGTCACTTAAGTGTATGCACCTATCTGTTTTTCTCATGCACTTGTTTGGGGTGATACTGTCCTTGAAAATGCCAGCCAGTACTTCAGCTTTCTGTCTTGTTGTGATGTAGGTGATCAACACAAGCAGGCTTCAGCCACTTCCCCCCCCCCCCCCCCCCCCCAACTAGCCATTTTTGTTTGGTATCCTATGCTCTCCATAGTTTTCTATTTTTTAGGTGGGTCCATGGGGTTATCCATTGTCAGTAAATTCTGCACAGTTTTAATATTATCCCTGTGTCATGTGTTTTAGAAATGTTATCACTGTCGAAGCAAAGTTAAACTTGTGATACCCCTTTTTCTCTATCCCCTAACTGCAAAACTTGGCATACTGAAGCAAAACTTTAATTTGGACATGTTCTGTATGCTGAAATCAGGTTCATGTTTTATACCTTTTTTTTTTTGGTTTGTTGTTGGTTATTCTGTGTTGGTTTTCATTTTGATAAATATTGCTTTTTTTTCCTACCCCCATTAACACTATTCACTACCCATATATTTGTAGATTATTTTGATACAGTATTAACAATAAGAGAGGTGACAAGTTGCTGTTGACGCTGTTTTTTCCTTCTGCCTAAAAGTGGATTTTGTCTACGTCTACTGCTGCCCTTGTGCCACTTTCCTATTATCAAGTAATGCTTCCCGGAGGAATCCAAACAACACTGGTATTGCCATATTGACTGTATATTATATATATCATATTATATTATACTATATATAGCAGCACTAAGGCGATGTTGTGTGACATGGATCTGCCCATTTTTTTAATAAATTCCACTGAGTATTTACAAACACCTTTACTTGTTGAGTTCTTTTTCTTATTATTTTGGTTTGCTTTACGGTTGTAGTGTGTGTTTATTTATTTTTTTATTTATTTATTTTTATTTATTCTTTTATATCGAGGATAACAGAATAAGCAATCAAGTGCTTTTTTTCATCCGGTCCCCGTGTGCATGCAGTTTTGTAAATATTGTATCTGTTCCCACCGCACACAATGGCCTACTCTTACGAAAAGCGGAACAGGATTTAACGTGTGCGCAAGATGTTCTGCGTGCGTTTGCACACGGGGCTCGGTTTAAAGTCTCTGTGTGTGTGTGTGTGTGTGTGTGTGTGTGTGTGTGTGGTGTGTGTGAGAGAGAGAGAGAGAGAAGAGAGAGAGAGAGAGAGAGAGAGAGAGAGAGGAGAGCTATATCTGATACCAATACTGAAAAAAAAAATTAATCATAAAATCAACACTATGAGAGTGTGTGGTGATTCCAGTTAGAACCTATGCATTCCTTCCATAAAATGTTTCCACACATGCCACATAGCTCATATACTTTTAAAATCTTCCCATGCTCCATAAAATGAGTCTATGTGGAGGAGCAGGATAGTCTAAAGGTTAGAGGGCATTGCGTTTACAATCTGACAATTTGAGTTAACATCAGTGCCGACTCCACTTCCACAAAAAGTCCTCCAGATGAGACTATAAACAGAGGTCCCATGTGTAAATGCATGCAGAACATCTTGTGCACACAACATTAAAACATGTTCTACCTTTCAGTAGAGAAGGCCTTGGTGTACTAGTGGGAACGAATAACATACAACATTTACAAAAAATGTATGCACTCTGTTGTCATGTTTAGACATCCCTGAAGTCAGATGCAGCTACCTTAATGGTGGATAAACAGTCACAGACACAAAATCTCACCCTCAGTCAACCTCAGAGCTCTAGCTGAGGAATGGTGGGGGGAAAAAAATGTGTACAAACTCCCTTATGGCCAGTATCATCTTTTAACGTCTTCCATGCTCCATTAAACATATCAGCATACACACCCTCATACTCCTCCTATGCTTTTTGCTTCTTTCATGCATGCTCCATAAAATGTTTCTACACCCTCCCACACACCTCACACACTCTCCTCACTCCTCCCATACAATGTTTTTATCTGTGCTCAGGGATTACGGGGATAACTTGTGTAAAGGGAGGCAATTTCACAAAAGGCAGTTTTTGTTTTTGTCCATTTAACCCCCATATTGGATAATATATGGGGACGGGATAGCTCAGAGGTCAGAGCCCTCACTTTCCCCCAGCCAAGGTTAAACAGCATCGAGCATGGTTTCCAAGTAAATGGATGACTGTTTGCTCGCCTTGGCTTCAAGTAAAGTCCCCAGGTTTACTCAGCTGTAAATGGGTACCTGCCTTTTTAGGGTCAGGAAAGTTACAGCAGCAAGGGAGAGGAGATGGGTGCTGCCCTCAATATGCTGGAGAAGCTGAGGTCTCTGACACCTTGCTCCCCTACAGGGCTTTTTGCCAAGCACAGTGTGTCTCAAGTTCTGGAAAACTTAACCTAAATTATTATTTATCACTTGGAACATTTTACAAACTTGTACACAGTCGCAAACAGCATTGTATTCATGTCAGGATACCTTTCAGTTTGGTTGAATGAATCGTCATCCAAGTAGTGAATTTTTCTCCTGAAGTTTTGACAGTGCCTGAGGAAGGTTGAAGATTTTACAATACAGTCCCTTAGGCCTCTGTCAGTCTCCTAAGACTATAGAGTTACGCTCTAGGCTCTAGAGTGCAAAGCTTGGGTAAGTAAGTATGGAGGGCAAACTGTGATCCATACAGAAGACCTCTCCTTTCCACATTTTTGGAATGATCCATTGAAAGGATGCAATGGTTCCAGTGCCGTCACAGGAGTCGCCAGAATGTTGCCATACTGTCCCAGGTCAATCTATATTGAGATCTTCCTCTGCTATGCTCTGTGAATATAGCACATGCTTTATCAAATAAACACGAAAAGGGCATTGTTTTTACTCAGCATGCTACATATACCTAAGGCTTTGCATGTGCAATGGCAGATATGCTGGAATATCATTTGCTAAGTGTTTTTTTTAAATAAACATAATTATGTGGTTGTGCACAGAATGTCCTGCACACAGTGATAGCACCATGCTAAAACTAAAATAATGGTATTATACCAACCAAACCTAAGCTGTAAGCCAACACTTTGCAAAACTGACATAGGAAACAGCAGTGTACTCGTCAACCTAAGCTGGAACAGTAGACAAAATTCACAAAACTGCATACACACAGGGACTGAATGTAAAAAAAAAAAAAAAAAAAAAAAAGAGCACACAAAGTGCTTATTCCATTACCCTCAAAATAAAAGAATAAAAAAAAAAAAAATTTAAAAAAAAAAAGTTTTGCTAGCTATGTTAGTATTGGGGGCACCTATCTCACAAGTATGAGAACCACAAACAACCGTTGGTATAAACAAACCCCCCCCTAACTCCCTGCAGCCACAATCTTGGTCATACTACACCCTCCACATTCCTGGCATAACTGGATTAATTACAGCTTCAGGGAGACTACGGACAGCGTCGTTAACTTAAGAGTTGATCGCTCCAGGCTACGACAATTATAGCTCTCACAAAGGGAGGGTGATTTGATCAAAGTTCACGACCTTAGCATGCAAACTAAAATAGCTTGACCTTGACATAGCGTTCGCACAGCTGGGGAAAATAAAATGGAATTAATTAATTCTGTCAAATCAAGTCGCCTACACACCGACCACATTAATGACAGCCACTTTTATTAGCCTTTGGTATAGGCCAAAATTGGGGTGCAGTTAAAACACAGAATCCTAATAAAATAAGGAGATAAAAAATGGTTCAAAAAATGGATGCTTAGCTACTAGTGATAGTTCCTTTGATTTTTTTTTGTTTGTTAAGCCGTCTATTTCCTCCAGATTTTCTAAATGTGTTGCATTTTATTGTAAAGCAATTTACGGTCACAGCAGCTTTCTCTGCTTCAGATTAGGACTGTTCTTTTTTCTATGGAAAACAATGGCACAATACAGCACTACTTTTTGTGTTTGTTTGTATACTTGTGTGTACTTTTACTCTGTAAGTAAAAATAAGTTTTTTTCCTACACAGTTTTGCCACAGACAGCTGTCCTGTTGCTATGTTTTGGGTTTTTTTGTTGTTGCTTATTTTTTTACTTGTGCAACTTTGTCAGACAGCTCTCCTGTTGCCATATGAATCTTTAACATGTGCTAAATAACGGATGAGACTATAAACCGAGGTCCCATGCGCAAATGCACGCAGAACATTTAGCGCACATGTTAAAACCTGTTCCACTTTTTGAAAGAGTAGGCCATTGTGTGCCGGTGGGAACAGTCGACAAAATTAACAAAACCACATACACACGGGGGCTGGATGTGAAAAAGCACACGAGTGCTTATTCCATTATCCTTGAAATAAAAATGAATAAATAAATATATGTGTCAAACAAAACCTGTGTATATGTTGTCTCATTCTGAAGAAAAGCACCCAGACCACCCATTATGGCCCAGAGGATAGTGGGGGAAGAGTCTCAACTTCAGGCAGTGCTGAACCCAACATCTTGCTTTCGAGATAAGTCCATCACCACTGGACCCATTTTGGGGGCCAGTTCACTTAGAGCAGATATCTTGACATCAACATTTTGAACACAACTGTCACATTAGACAGGAACAGAGACAGACATACAAAAAAGTAAAGGTGCTTGTATAACTTTGCTGTCATTGGGGAGCAAGGTGTCAGAGACCTCAGCTTCTTTGGCGGCCAGCATATTGAGGGTGGTGGCGTCCGTCTCCTCTCCCTCGCTGCTTTATCTTCCCTGACCCTAAAGAGGGCAGGTACCCATTTACAAATGGTTGGTGGGGGACTGTACTGAAGCCAAGGTGCACAAATGACTACCCATCTGCAAGGCAACCATGCTCAATGCTGCTTAACCTTAGTTTGGGGAGAGCGAATGCTCTGACCACTGAGCTATCCCATCACCCAGAGAGGATGGAATATGAAAAAGATTCAAGGCTGACCGACAAAGACAGAAAAAGGAGGGAAAAACCAATGTGCACACTATGGTCAAGGGGGTGCCCAGCACAAGATTTACAGACAGGGAGGTAACAAAACCCTCTATGACATTAAAACTGAATTTCCTTCAACATGCATTGAATGTTGAATAGAGTACCCAAGTAAAAGTAAAGTCTGCCACTGAACCAGGGTTGCTTTCACAAGCTATTTATTCCATTTCTGGGTTTTTTTTTCTTCCTTAGGTCTGAATGATCCATTTCCCATTAATTTCATTTGACATCTCTTCACAAAATTGTGAGATGAGATGAGATGAGAAGAGAGTGTGCGCTCAAGTGTGTTCACTTTGATTTTGAAAACATATCTGGCACAGTGTAGTAAATATGAACGATGTCTGTGAATGAATGTACAAATATTCAATATCTCACAGTTCAGAGAGGCAACACCATACATTCTCTCACCAAACAACACAACAAAATAATGACAAAGCAGAGAAATCATGACCATGTTGACCTTATTCATTTGTTCCCCACAACAACATAATATAAAGCTTTACTTTCGTGTCATGAATCATGGACAAATACAAAATTACTTTTTGATTTCTTCGTTTGTCACGAAAGTGGGCGAGAATACACACACGCAAACACCGCTACCAAGATGAAGCATGTGAGGACAGGTGGACAGTAACAGTTACATATGATCTATGTTCTTTCTTTTGTTTTTCAACCTTTTTTTTCTTTGAAAAAGTAATTCTTACAGAAGAACAAAACAAGATACCAGTTCAAAATGTTTACTTCACAATTTCCTGTGTGTTTCGGTTTGCTGCCTCATCTTCTGTGATATTCCTGTCCTACTGTTCCCGCACTGCTCATTTCAATCTATTCACCCCAGCCATATACAGATTCCTTATGTGGCATTGTCAGGGTCACGTCCACAGGGAACCCATCAATGTCAGACCATCATAGGGCCACCAGCCAGAGGGGCCCTGCACGGCTGCTTGGTCACTTTGGTGGTGTTCAGTGGTGCCTGTTCTGAGCTAACATACACAGGACACAACCTGCTAAGCCCCATACTGACAACAGTATTAACTCAGTCACTGAGCTAGCCAGACTGAGAGAGTCACCTACCTGAGGTGGCAACCTCCACAACGTCCCTCCAACCACCCTCCCCTGTGACACCTCCAATCCCAGGTGACACAAACTCACCCCAGATCAATGACAATAGGGATGATGTAATGATAAGTGCATGCACTTTGAGACTCACTGACAGGGCTGCACTCTATGTTTTCTATCATAACATACACTGGCATCAACTGAGCCCGAAAGATACAGACACCTGAAGTGGTGGTCAGGTAATTTCAGCAACACTCTCAAAATTGCAACCATAAAGTGAGTAAAGTGATCCTTGTCTTCCCAGTGAGCCCACAGCAAATTCACTCTGGGTAAGAGCTAGCCAGAATCGGAAAAAAAATTCCTATGACCTCTTAAGGGATTCAAACTTGCAACCTTCCGTCTGTAACCCAAGGCACTAGCCACTGCACCAAGGCAGCTGGTTACATCGTCATTTAAAAAAAAGTTTCATCATCTTTTACATGGAACAGATGGGTAATTCTTATCACCAACCTTTTAATCACCAAAATAATTAAAAATCACTGAATATTTCCTTGTCACACACCTGTAGCTGTTCAAGACTATAATTCTTCCTATGATATATATATCTGAAATCTGTAGGGCTCACCTAAACATGTCCTACAAAGCAAGCAATAAAAAGAGATACCACAGTGACAACGCACTTGCAAATTATTATTCCATCCACCCCCCCCCCTCCCAAAACTGTTTGCTCCCAACTTTTTTTTTTTCCAATACCAAATAATCTAATATTAAACTTGTTCTGCACTAAACCCAACCGGATTAGCCTAAAACCACAGAATATACTGCAGATAAAAGAAACTGCCCATACTCTAAAATTCTGACAATATACATAAAACTCTTCAGATAAAACATGGCATTTACATACATCTCAAAGCACCAGAAACTCACTTCTACAAGCTGAAATAAAACTCTGCATACTGTCCCATAACAGGTTCTTAAAGCTCTAAAAAATACAGCATCAACAATAATAATAATAATTACTTTCATTCCGGTACAGAATCATTTCTCTAAGGATCTGACATCCTCCACATTTTATCAATCAAGTTTCAAGCACAAGGAGATCAAATACTGTTCACAAGTGGACAAATCTAATATAAAGGAATCTAAAAAAGGAAAATAACAACACACGCTGTGGTTTTGGGTGGCTGCATTAGCAATCACGCAAGAAATCAAGGTCTAAAAATCGGCAGTTTCAGAATCTAAACGACAATCAAAAAAGTCCTTTGATGAATACTGTTACAAATTTGTTAGTTGTGGCACTAAAAACCAAAGAAGACAAACGTCATTCGATGAACAATTTCAGTAAAAACTGTGGAACAAAAAACATTCATGCATGTTGCAAAGTAATAAAACAAGGTAACAACCATAGTGGTACCTGAAATGTGGCAGCATGTCACAAAGCACAATAACCAAAAAAAAACCTAACAAAACGAACGCCACAAAACACAATAACAAAAAAAACTCTAACAAAATGAACAATGATAAACAGAACAACAGATACAAGATTACAAACCAAAATTTACAACAAAAGCAGAAAAAAAGAGAAAAATACTTGGTATTAGTTGATTCCAAAAACAGAACACATATCCACTACGATGAATGACAACTCTTCGTTTCACAAGGAACCATCCTCCTGGTTAACTGTCAGGCAATGAACGAATCTCTGAAGACTGTAGACTTGCTGGTATCACAACCCTGATGTCCACAGCGTCATGAGGAAATGGAGGAGAACAAAGGTTCTAAAGACATGTGTGTCTGCTCCACCATAAAGCAATAGTCAGGCTCTGAAAACACATCAGAACAACAGATCTTCATCTCTCTCTCTCTCTTGGGTTTATTGTAAATATGAACACATATTCACATACATCAAATTTATGATGCTGTAGTTCAAAGAAACTCTGGATCTGCAGGATATCTTACGAAAGATGAAAACTGCATTTCTTGCCTCTCAGTCACTGCAGTTCCAATCACCTATAACAACACTAAGTAGAACTTAGAACATTGCGCTCGCAATTTGACGATCTGAGTTCGATTCCCGTTCGAGAGGATTTTTCCCCTGGAGTTAACATCAGTGCTGACTCCCAAAATTCTTTCAGATGAGACTGTAAACCGAGGCCCTGTGTGCGAACACACGCAAAAGATCTTGCACACACGTTAAAACCTGTTCCGTTTTTCATAAGAGTAGGCCATTGTGTACCGGTGGGAACAGATGACAATATTTACAAAACTGCATACACACAGGGACTGGGTGAAAAAAAGCACACGAGTGCTTATTCCATTATTCTCGATAAAAAAGAATAAATAAACTAAAAAAATAAATAAATGAGTACACAGAGCTACAAATGACCAAAGAAGCAAACTTCTGATGATTAAAACTTCCAGAAGTTCTTCAAAACCAGAGAAGTCTTCCAAACCCTCCTTCCAAAACAAAACTGAAAAAAATAAGCAACAAAGAATGGGGGAATTTATGTAAGATTTTCAATACAACACATAGCCAACACCCACCCAGGTTCCCTGTACCCAAATATAAAAACTGCGCCACTACATGCAAATTAATAAATGACCATAATTGAGGGCATGCATCTAAACTGCACCATCATGAACAAAATAACTGATGCCTGCTTTCAACTTGTGTGTGTGTGATGAAGATGAAGTACAAAAAAGATAATCTACAAGCTGTCACCTTGTTGCAGGGGTTCCTGCAGGGGACTAATAGCCCAAGGGACATAAATCAAGCCCTTTGTGGATTATTTTCAATGCCAACCAACTCCTGTCCAGAGCTGAGAATGCTGTGAGGCCAGTGGGCAGACTGGAACCTCACCACTGAATATTGTCCATTTGATGGTTGTAAATATGGGTGCTGATCCCACCCACAAATACACACACACATCCACACACAACACACGCACGCACACATGCACAAATGCACACCAACACACACACACACACACACCACACACACACAACACACACACACACACACACACACACACACACACACACACACACACACACACACACACACACACACACACACAACACACCCACCCACACACACACAACACCCCACACACAACACACACACACAACACACACACACCACACTCAAAACACACACACAACACACACACACACACACACACACCACGCACACAAACACACACACACACACACACACTCACACACACACACACACTCACACACACACACCACACCCACACAAACACCCCCCCCCCTTCACACAACTGCACCACAAACCCAAAAAACGGAAAGGATGAGGACTAACGCCCATCATCTGCAGTGAGGAAGCCATGGCGGATCAGAAAGTCCAGGATGATGAAGGCACAGTTGGGCTTGAAGTTGTCCTGGGTGATCAGCTCCTTCACCTGAACACACACCACACAACATTGTCCACAACATGCAGGTCAGGCATAAAAAAAGGTAATGGTAAAGGTGTCTCATAAAGCATATGTCATAGTGGAGCGAGGCATCAGAGACCTCAGCTTCTCCAGAGGCCAGCATGTTGAGGGCGGCCCCATCTCCTCTCCCTCGCTGCTTTACCTTCCCTAACCCTAAAGAGGGCAGGTACCTATTCACAGTTGGGTGGAGCAGGGGAACTGTACTGAAGCCAAGGTGCGCAGTCACCCATTCAATTGGTAACCATGCTCAATGCTGCTTAACCTTAGCTTGGGGAAAGCGAGTGCTCTGACCACTGAGCTATCCTGTCCCTGAAGGCTTTGTTTCCCTGAGGCAAGAGTGCTGTTTCAAATATCAATCATGACGGATGCTATCGCTGAGTGGTTAAAACCATTCGACTCCCATCCCATGGGTCCATAAAGTCATGGGTTTGAATCTCAGTAACGTCTGGTCAATTTATGGGTGGGGAATTTTTTATGATCTCCCAGGTAAACTCCCAAAAGCAGACCTGCCAGTGCCTCCATTCCATTTCTGTATATATTATTATAAACAGGCAGAAGTCAAATAAATAATAACACAAACATACCCAGCAAACAATCCTACAGTTGGAATGTGTCTACCTTCATGGTGGGAAAAAACAGTCACATACACAAAATCTCACCATGATGAACCTTTGAGCTGTAGTGAGTAACAAAAAAGAAAAAAAGTATCAATCTAAAAATAAGAATGAAAGCTTCCTGCTAATTCATAGACAAAGGCACATAACTCAGAGCATACAATGATCTGCTATCAGCTAGAATACAGGTGACTCACAGTGTGTTTGACTCTTGATCACTCACAGTGAAACAAAGCAGAACACAATTTCAATGTTGAATCATAAAGCACATCTCAGCTGACATGATATACAAGTCATCTTACTCAGCACAAAGTTTTAACTTTCTTTCCACAGGAATTTTGGCAAGGACATGGTTTTTTTAATGAATTTCCCACCTATTTTTGTGTTTGGGTTGTGAAAACAACAATGAAAGGATAATCAAATACTTATTGTGGACAGCACGAAGAAAATGTCACAATAACAAAATTAGGAGAAAAATACCTCCAATCTACACAAAGAATGGAAATGAAAGGAAGGGGCAGCAGTTTTAAAGCAGAGGGGAAAGGGAAGGGTAGGCAGAGGGATGGAGAGCTGGACAGGGATGGGGAGATGTCATCACTGGCAGTACTCACTGGCTGGCCAGACATTGTCACCTTTTGACTGCCACCTCTTTCCTCACTTCTCTGGCATTGATTTTATTTTTAGTCTTTAACCTCTTAGTCCCGAACCCGGATTTCCGGGGATTTACACACAGTATATTTCCATCACTGCTGTGACCATCACTAATTGCTACCATGAGTCAAAGCTCTATCAGGCTAGATGTACAAAGCCTACTGAGTGTCTGGAAGTAATGATAGCTGCTGGTATGTACTTAGAAGGAGGAAAAGGCGAGGGCAGCATGTGTGCCTGACCGATTTCGTGATGGAATGCGAAATCTAGGGCAGTTTGTGTTCAGAGAATCAGAATGCAAGAGGGTTAATACTAATGAGATAAGGTTATACTCAGTATTCTACAGGATGACAACAAAAGCTTGAGCCTATCAGCCAGATACTAATCTTGCCAAACTCACTCCACAGTGCACAAATCCAACATCACTCAGTAGAGTGCTAAATTTAGCGCTCTCCTTCCTTTTACCTAGTTCATGTATGGTCAGCTCCTGCCAAACATAGCACCCAGCTGGGCTGGGCTGGGATGTGATAATTAGCAGCTGAGAGAGGAGCTGAAATGGGATACGACAGCTGTGACTCACCCTGCTGATAGAGACCAGTTCAAAGCTCTCCACTTCCCCGTCTGCGTTGACAGGCTCGAAGTCCTGGGGCAGCTCCAGGTCAAAGATGAACTCACACTCTGGCATCACCCCCCTCTCGTCTTCCAGACAGTAGCTGCAAGAAGCACCAACATGAAAGCCATGCTTTTCTTCAATAAATTCCTGGCTGAAATGTTCTCTACTTCTCTAACAGGCATTGTGTTGTGAATATAACTCAGACTCACATTTTTCAAAGTATCAAGCATAACAAAACAACAACAACCCCCTTCCCCCCCCCCACCCCCCCTCCGAAACAAAAAGTCCCATATGCAAAGTCATTCGGATGAGACTATAAACCAAGGCCCAATGTGCAAATGCATGCAAAACATCTTGTGCACACGTTAAAACCCCGTTCCGCCTTTCGGAAGAGCAGGCCACTGTGTGCCGGTAGGAGCGGATGACAAAATAAAATTTTTTTTTTGTTAAAAAGCATGCACACAGGTGTCGTGTTTAGACACCATCCCTGGTGAAAACATCAGTAGTGTAGGGTGTGATTAGATGGCTAGTGTATATATTATACAAAAGAAAATAATATAGTAAATGGGTAAGGCGCTGCACTTGTGGCGAACGCGCTCTCCCTGAGGAGAGCAGCCCGAATTTCACGCAGAAAAAATTGCTGTGACACAAAGTGGTATAAAATAAATATGAATGAAATAAAGCATATTGCCAGGTCCTTCTTCTGTGCTTGTAACTCTGCAGGAGGTCTGCCAGCTGGCTTCAGCTGATCCTTCAGACTTCAGTGCACCTCATTAAGAGGTTTATAATTTGAGATTTTCTTGAAAGACAAGGCAGAAGAATGGGCTGGGTAGGTAGAAAAAAAACTAAGCAGGTAAGACATGAGAAAGTAAGAAGGTAAGGAAAAAGATTTAAACAAAGGGAGTGACAGAAAAGGGGAAATTTTTAGCACAGTATTTTGAGCACTCTCCCCAAAAGTCCTTCGGATGAGACTATAAACCAAGGCCCCGTGTGAGAACCACGCAGAACATCTTGCACACAAGTTAAATCCTGTTCTGCTTTTCGTAAAAGTAGGCCATCGTGTGCTGGTGGGAACAGATGACAAGATTTACAAAACTGCATACACATCAGAACGGATGTAAAAAAAAGCGCATGAGTGCTTATTCCATTATCCTCATATAAAAGAAAAATAAAATAATAAATAAGGAGTGGGGATATGTATTCATACTGAAAAGAGCCCCCGGCATCTCCACACAGGGAAGGGGTGTCTTCATCTTGATCACCACTCACCATTTTGTAAAATGGGAAACAAAAAATGGGTTTAGACAGGATACAGTTTCTCACAGTCTAGGTGCACTTTACCCCCCACAAGGCCGCCAAGCCCCAGCCAGTGTCATAGTCACAAGTCGTTGTAGGAAAAAAAGGAAGGTGGAGGATGGTTAAGATGTTCGCCTGCCAACAAGTAAACCGTGAAGTTCTGGGTTCGATTCCTAGCCTCGCCCTTTTTCACAGTTTGATGAAAAAAATCGAAACTGAATGTTCAGTCATTCGGATGAGCTATAACAAAGCCCTGTGTGCGAACGCACGCAGAACATCTTGCACATGTTAAAACCCATTCCGCCTTTCGGAAGAGCAGGCCATTGTGCACCAGTAGGAGCGGATGACAAAATTATATTAAAAAAAACAGCATGCACACAGGTGTCGTGTTTAGACACCATGTGACCATCCCTGAGGAAAAATCAGGGAGTTGGAATCCCCAGGGTGGCTCGGGACTGTATATAAAATTTTTTAAAATGATGGGTAGGCGCTGTACTTGTGGCGACACACTCTCCCAGGGGAGAGCAGCCCGAATTTCATGCAGAGAAATCTGCTGTGACATAAAGTGGTATAAAATAATAAAATACATAAAATACAATAAGTGCTGACCTGAGGTGCCTACAGGTTTCATCTCCTCCAGAAGCTCTTCCTCGATGGAGGCCTCCTCTGCACACTCTTTCCAGGCACACTCCTTCACCCCCAGCCCTGCCCCCAGTCCTCCTGCACACTGCACATACATGTGTGTGTGTGCGTGCACACAAAAATCATTTGCAATGGTTCATCTACAAGGTGTATCCATGAATATAAACAATTTCTATTCCGATAAAAGTGTGGCTGTCTTTTGTTCTATAAAGAGTGGAAGTTTGACAAATCTTTATATTTACAGTGCATTGTAATGAAAAAAAACTAAATGTGATGAGAAAAAAAAAATATTGGTTATCATGGATAGAAAAGAAATCAGCTGAATAAACAAGGCCTTGCACTTGTCATGTCACTCTGATGCTAATGAGCTCCTACATCTTTAAAAGTTAACACGACCCTAACACTAGAATTTTCATAAAGAATTTTTTTTTTTCATTTTTAATTCCTACAATAAAAATAATGAATATTAAAAACAAAGAAGTCAACATTATTCTGGAAATAGAATTTTGTTAAAATTTCCAACATTGTGAAAATTGTTGTCAAAATCAAGAGTTATTAACAACATTCACATCTCAGTCTGGGTGCTACTTGATAACTTTTTGATTAAAAACGATGGGTCATTTCAGTAATTCTGTGACTCGTTAGCACACAAAAAACCCATGAACACAGGAATCTGAGAACTGATTCTCCATGCAACGTTTCCATGATGCTGCAGGAGGTTAAAAGCAGATGGAGAAGAAGCAGACTAATAAACAAGGATTCAGATACATAATTATATTATTAAAACAGGATTTAGATATAAGGTAAAAAGGTGCAGAAAAGGTGTCCCATAACCTGTGTGGTCTAGGTTTAAGCAATTATTAAATTAGAAATTAGATTTATTAATGCAGGATTTAGATACTAACAACACACAACAAACAATATGATAAAACAAAGCAACACATTTCATATCCTAGACCCTCATTAAACCATTTTCCTCATGTAGTATGAAGGCACAGAAGCAAGGAAGAAACTAGAGATGGGACTGGCTTATGCACACTGCAATGTACATGGAACCATCATGCATGCACTGCCACAGACATTCCATTGGTTGGAGAAGGCAGCGCATGCGAAGTACACTTACCAAGCTCAAAACGAGTGCATTCCCATTTCCAACTATCCTATATAAATATGTACATGAAAATAAAAATGAAATTAGCCACGCACACACACGCACAACCACCACTTGATCGTTGGAAAGGAGAATGGAGCTATCAAAATTGCAGTCCTGATCCTAGGAGTTGTAACCACAGCGTCACAGCCAACTCACCAGGTTGTCGTACATGCCAGGGTAGGTGCTTTTGTTGGGGTCTCTCTTGCCCAGCCACATCAGCATTTCACCGAGTCGTTGTAGGTGTAGCCGTTTATGTGCGTTCCGTAGGTTACCACTCCAAACAGACGCTGAATGAACATACATGTGCGCATGATGTACAAAATGAAACACCATGTATGCATCGACCAGCAGAAACACACTATTATGTACGAACTTGACAAAAGCATCACTTACTGTTCCTTACAGCAACACATCCTTACACAACCAGATTGGTAGCCATTTTTCCAGCAGATAACAAAACCTGTGGATTCATACTCCTTGTGAATGTCTGGCAATCAAAAGCTTGCATAATTCTGAATGGCGTTTTGAGTGGAAGGATAGTTTTACTTGAGAATGAACTTACAGCAATCTCTAAGCAAAAAAAGCACCAGTCACAGCTTGATTGATTAAGACCTTTCACTACAATGCATTTTTTAGGCACATCTTATTATTTTCATTTATCTTTGCTAATGTAAAAGGCTTCTACAATTATCATCCTCAGTGCTTGCGAACAGTATACTTAGCATATAAGCAATTAAAAAAGTACCCTGCTGTTACTTTACCCTGAGCCAGTGTAAGATACATATATATATATATATATATATATATATATATATATATATATATATATATATATATATATATATATATATATATATACAACACAAACATTCTAACCCTTTTTTCCCTGGACCACTTTAATCTATACTGAAATGTCACCTTCCAAAAAAGGGTAACTAGTATAAAATGCTTTATTTTCAAAGGTTTAAATGAGATGTTTGCTTGTTTGTTTTGCAGATAGTATTTTCACATAGTCATTTTCAGAAAGATTTAGTCTTGAAATGAGGATTGTCAACTTCAAGAACGTTCAAAGAGTATATATATACATATAATACAAACTCTACAGAAGAAAGTATGTGAGGACACAAAATCACAACTGAACTTATGCAACAAAAGCAACAACAACAACAAAACCCAAACAAAACAAAACTTAGAAAGATATTCAAATTCTTTTTTTTGTTAAAAAGACAGATGATGTAGCTGAATGAGGCCAAGAGAAATAACTATTTTTATGTGTTGAGACTTACGTGCAGCAGTCCTCTCCACTTCCATCAGTGTTTCACCAGAGAAAGATGTAGCAACTTTGTATTTCTGCAATCCATACAGAAAAAATGTGTGTGGCCATGGCTTCAGACATGTGTACAAATCAGCAATACAATGTCAATTTACAGTATTCATATGTGGTGAAGGGGAAAAAAGAAAAAGATTGTTGCTAATACTTCAATTTCTGTGATCACATTAAATCAAGCAGAGAATCCCAAGTGATGATGCTGTTAACACAGAGCTCTGTCAGCATCCCCCACTTTCATCTGCTTTCAGCTGCTGTCCATTCCATCCTATACCAGTCCAGGTGGGGCTAATTACAGCTGAGACTGGCCACACTTGGACAAGGTAAAAGATAAAAAATTGCATTAGTGATGCTGGATTTATGTCCTGTAAATTGAATTCAT
>CM060329.1:48064707-48079707 GCA_030674155.1 Stramonita haemastoma
CACACACACACACACACACACACACACACACACACACACACACACACACACACACACACACTCCCCCCCTCTACTCCCTCCACCCCATCACAGCACAAGCTTGCATTTTTCTCAAAGTCAGGTGAGTAGTCAAGTGCCAGAGGTGTGTGCTCACCACTTCATTTCTAAACTTAAAAAAAAAAATCCACAACATTTTGATTAATTTTGTATAGGGTTGTTATAAAATAGAGAAAATGGACGCAATGTCCGTTACAAAAAGTAACTTGCTGGTACTCTGAAAATTTATATAAAAAAAAAAAAAAAAAAGCCAACTCAAAACAAGGAACACTACCTTCACTCATTCAGATGTTCAAGTTTGGATTTTATCTCACAATTATGATGACAGTAATTCTGTTGGTTTTTTTTTTTTTTAATCTACACCATTGTTCATTTACAGTTGAGGTTCTAGAATAAACTTAACTGGCCATGAAGCCAAAAGTAATTTGTAAAGAAGTGTACTAATAGAGCAAGGAAACCACTAACAATACTTGCAACTCAAAAGGGAAAAAAAAGACACCCCCAAAAGAAAGAACAACCACCAAACAACCAACAGCAACAGCAAAAACGAAACAAAAAAACCAACTTGAATGCTATTGAAAAATGGGGTTTCTAATTCCATCATTTCATGGGAGTAAAATCAATAATCGGTCATTCTTTGCAAACTATGGTTTTCTTCTACCGGAATTGGTAAAACAACAAACATGAAAGGTTGTTAAAAATGTACTCAGAATTATAAAAAAAATTAAAACATTGCAATTTTGAAGTGACATTTCAATACTTTACCTCCATTTAAAAAAAGGCGAATTTTTCAAAAGTCAAATTTTGATTACAGTTTACACAATTCTTTCAATCCACACAAGAAACTTGATTTGCCTAACTTCAAATCAAATTTGGCATAAAATAATTCTCCTGATTGGATTCCTGCCTTTAACAAAGGCCAGTACATAACTAGATTTCATTTTTGTAGTGGTATTTGATTTAATTAAAAAAAAGGAAAAACCAACAAGCCCCCCACACACGGCACACTTAAAGACTACTATACTAAGCATGAAATATTTCAGATACATTTAATTAGTCTTGAGCTGTATTGGCGTAAAATCTGTTATCGATTTGCTAGCGGCAATTCAATACACAGATCTGCCACCAATACACACTATCATCATTTCAATACAAAGGCAGCATTAGAACCTGGTCCATTTGGTATTACATTAGATACTATTTTAAAAAAAAAAGGAAAACAAAAAGGCACTTCTCCCATATATACTTCACACACTACTAATATATAACCGAAAAATCCACTTTTAAACTTGTATTCAATCTCATGAAGAATAATGAAAAATACACTATTCTACTTCTTGCATTCAATCTCACAAAATATGAAAAATACACTATCATATTTCTTAATTCAATCTAATAAAAAAAAAAAAAACCCTGAAAAACACATCATTTCTTGCATTCAATTTCTTAAAAAAAAAATTATATAAACTATTGTATTTCTTGCTTTAAATTCGTAACCCCTCCCCCCCCAAAAAAAAAAAACAAAACAAAAAAAAGACACAACTAAACCCACCACATCTTTCTATCAACCCCCCCCCCTCTTCCCTCAAAAAAAAAAAAAAAATCTCGGATCTGAACATGGGTGACCATTCCTCTTAAAACATTTCTTTAACTCTCCTCCTTTCTCCTATTCACCTAAAAAAAAGCAACACCCCAAAACCCCACCCTCTTTCAAAAACGAGTGCCTACACTAGCATGCACATGTGCATGCACACATGCGCTCATATCCATCTCTTAAGCCTACCACACTGACAGTATTCATTTCAATTCTAAAAATCATCCATTTACAAATATACAAAGATACTATCCTATTTCTTATATTTTTTCAAATAAATGTATTACAAAATTCAATCTGCAAAAATGAGTTTTGCCTCCTGCATGCAATTTTTAAAAAAACAAAACCAACAAACTTCGCCATTCTTGGGATAGTCACAGGACCAGGTAATTTTCTGAGTGTTTCTGAATCGATGTAAAAAAAGGTTAACAACACCCCCCCCCCCCCCCCCCCCCCTACAACTACATTTACAGTTGAGAAATTAGAACAAGTTTAACTGGGCATGAGGCAAAAAGTTACTTTTCTGGATTGATTTGTTAATGAAGTGTACTAATAAAGCAATGAAATCACTAATCATGCTTGCAACTAAAAGAAAAAAAAAAGAAAAAAAAAATCACCCACCCCCCCTCCTCCCATAACACACAAAAATGCTATTGACTAATGGTTCCAATAATTCATGAGTAAAATTGTATGCCTTTAGTAAAAACTGTATTTCTTCTCTAATTAATAAACACAAACATGAAAGGTTGTTAAACTGTACACATTTTTAAAAATCAAACATTGCAATTAAAGTGACATTCAATACTCATCTACCTCCATTGAAAAAAAAAGCGAATTCTGTTTTTAATAAATTGATATAAGCTGCATCCACAATTACAAGATTCTTAAACCACACATATACACAGAACTTGATTTGCCATAACTTGAAATACTCTCCCCCCTCCCCCAAAAAAAAAAGATACATTGATCTACCTTTATAAAGCTGTATTGGTGTAAAATCTGTTATCTATCTGCTTGCAGAAATTCAATTCCCAGATCTGCCACCAATACATCTATAACGTTCATTTCAATGCAAAGGAAGTAATAGAATCTGGTTCATTTAATATTACATTAGATGCAGCCCCCCCCCCCCCTTTGAAAAAAAAAGAAAACAGAAAAGTCACTTTCTCTCATATAACTTCACACACCACTAAAAATGCACTAGTGTTTTTCTTGTTTTCTATCTCATAAACATATGAAAAAACACTATTGTATTTCTTTTTGCATTCACCTTCATGAAAATATATGAAAAGTAGACTGTCCTATTTCTTACATTCAATCTCATTTTAAAAAAAAACACTAAAAATACATTTTATTTGGTATTACATTAGATGCTA
The DNA here is from genome assembly GCA_030674155.1 of Stramonita haemastoma. Classification (NCBI taxonomy): domain Eukaryota; kingdom Metazoa; phylum Mollusca; class Gastropoda; order Neogastropoda; family Muricidae; genus Stramonita; species Stramonita haemastoma. The sequence goes on from CM060329.1 coordinate 48,067,735, forward strand.
TTAAAAAACAACACAACACAAAACAAAAAAGGCACTTTCATATATACCTCACACGCCACTATATAATTAAAAAATGCACTTTGTAACTTGTATTCAATCTCATGAAGAATATGAAAAATATACTATCATATTTCTTACATTCAATCTCATAAAAAAATAAAACCCTGAAAAATACACCATCACATTTCTTGCACTCAATTCTTTTAAACAAAAAAGAAAAAGAAGAAATATACTATGTATTTCTTGCGTTCAAATCCCTCCCCCCCCCCCCCCCCCCCCCCCCAATACACAAACAAAACCAAAAACTAAACCACAACATCTTTCTAAAAAAAAATCTCAGATCTAAAATGGGTGACCATTCCTCTTAAAACATTCCTATAACTCCTTTCTCCTCTTCACCTAACCCCCCACCCCCCCACTACCCTCTGTCAAACATGACAGACACTAGTTACAAAGTGCATTTTCACACTAGCATACACATGTGCATACACACATGCCTATGTCCATCTCTTAAGCACTACCACACAGAGTATTCATTTCAATTTTGAACACCTCCATTTACAAATATACAAAGATACAATCCTATTTCTTCATATTTTTTCATAGTAAAGTGTACAATGTAAATTCAATCTGCAAATATGAGTTTTGCCTCCTGCATGAAATTAAAAAACAACAAAAAAAAAAACTTTGCCATTCTTGTGATAGTCATAAGACCAGGTAATTTTCTCTGAGTCTGTTTCTGAATCACAGTAAAGAGAAAGGTTAAACAAAAAACACCTCTACCAACCTAAGACACCAATGGTCGACCCAAAACCAAAGAATCTTCCAAAACAAGTAGCAATCATGGTATCCCTAACTGCTTTTTCCACTAAAAACCCCCTCCGAAAAAACAACAACAAACCCCCCCGCCCCCCCCCCCCCCTCCCCCCCCCCAACACACATGTATTTTTTCTAGAGAAAGTCAGGTGGGTAGTCAAGTGCCAGTGGTGTGTGCTCACCACTTGATTTCTGAACTTAAAAAAAAAAATTGTTTAGGGGGTTCTAAAATACAGGAAAAACGAAAGCGAATATCTATTACAAAACTTTTCTTGGTACTCTCTAAAAACAAAACAAAAACAAAAAGCAAGTTTCCTTATTCAGATGGACCTGTTTGTATTTTATATCATAATTATGAGAATAGAAATTCTGTCGCCATTTTTTCCACACCATTGTACATTTACAATTGAGTTTTAGAACAAGCTTAACTGGCACGAGGCAAAAAGTAAGTTTTTTGTTTGATTTTTTTTTAAATGAAAATGTACTATAGAGCAATGAAACCACTGATAATACTTGCAACTCAAAAGAAAAAAACCCACCCTTCTCCCCTAAAGGAACATACAAAAACTTGAATGCTACTGACAAATGGTTTTCCTAATTCATTGTTTCATGGGATTAAGATCAATATATGTCCTTTGGCACAAATGTTTTCTTCTACCAGAATTGGTCAAACACAAACATAAAAGGGTTTTTTTAAGTGTACACAGTAAATTAAAAAAATCAAAACAGTGCAATTTAAAGTGACATTTCAATACTTCCTCTACCCCTATTAAAAAAAGGCCAACTTTTAAAAGTAAAATAATTACAGCTGAAAATCCAGCAATTTTACAGATAATTATCTTTAAATACACACACACACACAACACACACACACACACACAACACACACAACACACAACACACACACACACACACACACACACACACTGGATTTGCCATGACTTGAAAATAAATTTGATAATTTTTCTGATTCCCATTCCTGCCATTCAGGCCAGTAATGATTAGTAAATTTCATTTTTGGAATGGCATTTGATTTGACGAAAAAAAGAAGCAAAAACCAACAAGCTCCCACACAGGCACACTTAAGGGACAACTTGACTATAGCATGAAATCTTTCAGATACATTTATTTTTCATAAGCTGTATTGGTGTAAAATCTGTTATCGATCTGCTAGCAGAAATTCAATACACAGATCTGCCACCAATACACACTAACATTCATACAACGCAGTTATAGAACCTGATCCCTTTAATATTGCTTAGATGCCATAAAAAACTCAACACTTTTCCCCACATATACTTTACACACCACTAATAATAAAAAAAAATGCACTATTGAATTCCTTGTAAACAATCTCATAAAAATATAAAAAGTAAACTATTCTGTTTGTTGCACTCAATCTAATAAAAACAACCGAAAAATACATTATCCTATTTGTTGCAGTCAATTTCTTTCTAAAAAAAAAAATATTGTATTTTTTGCATTCAACCTCATAAAAAAACCCGAAAAATATACTATGTAAAAAAAACAAAAATCCCCCCCCCCCCCACTAAACCACATTCTCTCTCTCTCTCTCTCTCTCTCTCTCTCTCTCTCTCTCTCTCTCTCTCTCTCTCTCAAAAAAATAAATAAATAAATAAATAAATAAAATAAATAAATAAATAAATAAATAATAAATAAATAATAAATAAAAATAAAAAAATAATAAATAAAACAAAATATAATAATAAATAAATAAAAAATAAATTTTAAAAAAAAATCTCAGATCTGAACACGGGTGACATTCCTCAACATTCCTATAACTCTCCTTCCTCCTTTCTCCTCTTACCTAAAAAAACACAAATAAACCCACCATCTCTCTGTCGAACATTCATGCCAACACTAGCTTGCACATGTCCATACACACATGTGCTCATGTCTATCTCTTAGGGACATACCACACTGACAGATTCAAGTCTTAAAACTCCATTTACAAATGTACAAACATGCAATCATATTTCTTCATTTTTCTTCATAGAAAGTCTAAAACCTAAATTCTACAGCAATCTGCAAGTAGGAGTTTTGCCTCTTGCATGAAATTGAAAAAAACCAACCCCACAAAAAACACAAAACAAAATATAACCCTCATTTTGGTGATAGTCATAGTTGGACAAGTTTAGATTTTGTCTCCAATTAATGGTAACAGTAGTACTTTTGTGTTGTGATTTTATCCACACCATCCTACATTTACAGTTGAGAATATAGAACAAGCTTAACTGGGCATGAGGCAAAAGTCAGGTTTTTTTGTTTTGATCTTTGTAATGAAGTGTACAAATAGAGCAAGGAAACCACTAATAATACTCCCAAGTCAAAAGCAAAAAACCACAAACAAAACAAAATTCACCCCCCCCCCCTACTAACACCCCCCCCCAAAAAAAAAAAACAACAACAAAAAACACTCACACAAAAAACAAAAGCTTGCATGCTACTGACAAAAGGGGTTTCAATTCATCACTTCTCGAGTAAAATCAGTATTTTTTTTTTCTTTGGCAAAAATGTTTTTCTTCTACCAGAACTGGTAAAACAATAACATGAAAGGTTGTTAATATGTACTCAGGGATTTAAAAAAAAAAAAAACATTGCGATTTTAAAGGGACAATTAATACTTTACCTCCATTTAAAAAAAAGGCGAATTTTTTTAAAGTAAAATTTTGATTACAACTGCAAGTCCAGAAATTTTCAGAGTTTTTTTTTTTTTAATTCACAACACACACACAACACAACAACACACACACACACACACACACACACACACACACACACACACACACACACACACACAACAAACACAAAACCGATTTGCCATAACTTAAATAAATTTGGCAAAAATCAGATTCTCTGATTCTTATTCTTTCCACGACTAGATTTCATTTTTCTAATGGCATTTGATTTAACATTGAAAAAAAAAGAAAAACCAACAAGCCCCCCCACACAGGCACACTTAACAGACTACTAGATTATAGCATGAAATCTTTCAGATACATTCATTTTTTATAAGCTGTATCGGTGTAAAAATGTCTTGATCTGCTGAGGGAAATTCAATACACAGATATTCCATCAATACACACTACAAAGGCATTCTAGTGATATTACATTAGATGCCATTTAAAAAAATCAACAACAAAAACAAAAAGGCACTTTCCCCCTATATACTTCACACACCACTATAGTTGAAAAACGAACTATTGTATTTCTTGAATTGAATCTCATAAAAAGAGTACACTATTGTCATTCTTACATTCCACCTCATAAAATACATGAAAAATATAAAATTGTATTTCTTGCATTAATTTTAGTATATTAAAAAAAATAACCAAAAAAACATTATTCTCCCCCCCCCCCCCTTAAAAATATGACTATGCACCCCCCCCCCCCCTAAATAAAAACAACTAAACCACACCATCTTTCCATCACTTCTCTCTCTCTAAAACCAACCCCCCCCAAACAAAACAAAAAAAAAAAAAAAAAAAAAACAAAACAACAACAACAAACAAACAAACAAAACAGAAAAACACACAACAACAACAAACAACAAAACAAAAAACAAACAAAAAACAAAACAACAACAACAAACAAACAAACAAAAATACTCAGATCTGAACAAAGACCATTCGTCCAAAAATTCCTTTAACCCTCCTCCTTCCTCCTCTCCCTCACCTAAAAAAAGTTTAAAAACAACCACCCCTCTGTCGAACGTTATGCCAACACTAGCATGCACATGTGCATGCACACAAAGTGCACATGTTATCTCTGACCATTACCACACTAGACAGTATTCATTTCAATCTGAACCTCCTATTTACAAATGTACAAATATGCAATATATTTCTTCATATTTTTTTTATAGAAAGAGTATAACGTAAATTCAATCTGGAATACCAGTTTTGCCTCCTGCATGAAATTAAAAGAACAAAAAACTTTGCCATTCTTGTGATAGTCATAGGCCAATACTTTTTATCTACCTCCATTAAAAAATGGCAAGATTTTTTAATTCAAATTTTGATTACAGCTGCAAATCCAGCAATTACCAATACTTTTTATCTACCTCCATTAAAAAATATGGCAAGTTTTTTAAATTCAAATTTTGATTACAGCTGCAAAACCAGCAATTTTACAGAGATTTCTTTGAATCCCACACACGCACACAGAACTTGAAAATAAATTTGGCAAAAAAAAATTTCCGATTCCGATTTCTGCCTTTATCAATTTCTTTAATGGATTTGATTTGACAATTACAAAAACGCAAAAAACAATCCCCACACAGGCACACTTAACAGACTTCTAGACTACAGCATGAAATCTTTCAATACATTCATTTTCCACAAGCTGTATTGGTGTAAAATCGGTTATGGATCTGCTAGGGGAAACTCAATATACAGATCTTCCGTCCAATACACACTAACGTCATTTCAATACAAAGGCAGTAATAGAACCTGGTCAATTTGATATTACATTAGATGCTTTTTTTTAAAAGGAAAAAAGGTACTTTCCTCCATATATACTTTATACACCACTGTATAATCGAAAAAGCGCTCTTGTATTTCTTGTTTTAATCCCATATAAAAATGAAAAATACGGTATGTATTTCTTGCATTCAATTCATAAATACGAAAAATATCTATCATATTTGTTTCATTCAATCTAAAAAAAAATAACCCCCCTGAAAAATACACTACTGTATGTCTTGCATTCAATTTGTCTCTTAATAAAAAAATTTTTTTTTTAAAACCGAAAAATTTACTATTGTATTTCTTGCATTTAACCTCACAAAAAATCCCTGAAAATATACTATGTGAAAAAAACTAAACCAACACCATCTTTCCAGAATGAATTCTAAGAAAAAAACTTAACGGGGCATATGGTAAAAAGTGCTCTTTTTTTCGTTGTGAATTTTGTAATGAAAGTTACTAACACAGCAAGGAAACCACTAACAGTACTTGAAGCTCGAAAGCAAAAAAACAAAAACAATGAAGTCACGCCCCCCCCCCCACCCAAAAAAAAAAAAAAAAAACCCACAAACAAAACCCCAAAACCCCCCCAAACCCTTAACTTGAATGCTACCGATAAATGGGGTTTCCAGTTCATTTCATGGGAGTAAAATCAATAGCTGTCCTTTGGCAAAAAAAAAAAAAAAAAGGTTTTCTTCTCCCAGAACTGGCTAAACAACAAACATGAAAGGTTGCTAAACAAAGTGTACACATAAATTAAAAAAAAATTAAAACATTGCAATTTCTAGGTGACATTTCAATACTCCCTCTACCCACATTTTAAATAATAAATGGCGAACGTTAAAAGTAAAATTTTCATTACAGCTGCAAATCCAGCAATTTTACAGATTTTTCTTTAAATCCACAAAGAGAAAAAAACCCACAAAAAAAATCGGCCTCACACCCCCCCTCCAATCCCCCCCCCCCCCCCCCCCCCCCCCACACACACACACTTTTTCGCTGGTTCCACAATATAATGAACTGGCAATCAAATACCAGTGATATACCATTCCATTCTCTAGATATGCCTGCAGCAACACACACACTTGTGTGCCCTTGAGGACGGATGACAAAATTTGAAAAATGTATGCACGCAGGGATCGGATGTAAAAAAAAAAGCACACAGTGCTTTTTCCGTTAACCTGTTCCGCATTCTGTAAGAGTAGGCCATTGTGCGCCGGTGTGAACAGAATACAAGATTTACAAAAACTGTATACACACGGGTACTGGATGTAAAAAGGCACACGAGTGCTTTTACCATAGAATAAATAAATGAAATGAAAGAATAAATAAACCTCGAAATGAAGTGGCGGGAATTGATAACATATACAAAGTCGCGTGCACGCGGAGACTAGATGTAAAAAAAAAAAGCGCACAAGTGCTTATTCCATTATTTTCGAAGTAAAAATTTGAGAATGTGGGGATGGATGACAAAATTTGCCAACTCGCTTGTACAGGAGACTGGATGTAAAAGAAAACGCACGAGTGCTTATTGCGTTATCTTCGAAATAAAACTGAGCAGCACGCACGCACGCACGCACACACACACACACACACACACACACACACACACACACACACACACACACACACACACACACACTTTTTTTTAGTCCTACTGACCTAAATAGACTTTCTACAATTCTTTTTAAATATTATATCCCTTTCCTATGTCATATAATACATCACCTCGCCTTCCCCCCCCCCCCCCCCAATCCTCTCAATTCCATCACTATTCAGATTCTAGAAGTATGTATTTTTTCATCCCATTCCATATTTTTGTTTTTAATTACTAAAAAAAAGAAATCCTCAACTCTCCCCTCCCCCAACTTACAATGACCACCTCTCTCCCTTCGTATGATTATCTATCCCCTATCGAAGACTACATATCCCCTATTGATGACTACCTATCCCCTTTAGCTTTTGGCATTCGCACATTTAGTCCTCATACCTATTCCCACAGACCTACCCCCCTACCCCTTTCTAGTATCTCAATATTCTTACCTCCTACCCCCCCCCCCCCCCACACCTAAGGGGATTTGGGGGAGGGGGTGCTGTCAGTATATAAATAGCATCCCCATCGTCAGGAAAATTCTGTGTCAGGATTTCCCTCATTTCCCTTCTTATGTTTCTTCCTTGTTCCATTTCCTCGCTGTCATCTGGTCTATTTTCTACCTTCTGGCTCCATTTTTCTACCATTTTCCAAAAACGTACAAACGATCGCGATTCTCTCAGATGACAGACAACAGTAGTTGCTGTCTGAGAGTAAGAAGACGACGAAAAAGGGCTTTGATTTGTTTTTACAAGATATAGCGCTCTATAAATTCCATGTATTATTATCATTATTAAGACGACGAAAAAGAAGAAAAGTTGTACATCCTCCCCCAACCATACGAGACAAAAATGTTTTGCCATAGTGCCAGCATGTACCAAGGAATCTACCTGTCATTTGTGTCCACATGACGGGCCAGGGTTAGAGTAACTGTAAAGGTTAGTTGTAAAGGGTTAGTGTTAGTGTTAAGGGTTAATACTGGGGTAGGGGTTGTCAGTCCGTTGGCTGGTCTGTCTGCATGCATGCATGTGGACACAAGAACAGGTAGACACTATGGTGCGTAGCTTTAGACACAATGGTAAGATCATTATTTTTTTCACCATATTAAGAATTTAGTATTAGCCAGGGCACGCAGAAGTAGTTTTTATCAAATTATTCAAATGACCAGTCCTATCAACATCAAAGGTTTTTGTTGGATTTTGGAAATCGGAGATTTTAATAATAAATTTCCATTTTCCATCAAGTCAATGAAGTTCTTACATTTTAAAATTATTCTCCATTCGTAAAGGGAAAGGATTACACCCAAAATAACCCACGTAAGAATTCAAAAAGAATACCCCGAGACTGAACCCTGTGAAAACTATCAGCTAAACCTCCCTCCCCCCTTTCTCTATACCCACTGATCCAAACCTGTGTATTCCAACTCTCCTTCCAAACCTCAGTATCCATTATTCCACAATCCTCGAAATAAAAGAATAAATGAAACCCCCTTTCCCTTAAAATACATCTACCAAAAAGTTACGTCCCTTCTTCACTACCCCCCCCCCCCCCCAACACACACACACAACGCATGCACAACACCTTGCACACACGTTAAAAATTTGCTCCCCTTGTCGGATTGAGTACGCACGCCATTGTGCACCAGTACGAACAGATGACAATTGGAAAAAAAAACCCGCATACACGGGGGAACTGGATGTATAAAAGCGTACGAGCGCTTATTCCTTTATCATCGAAATAATAAGAGAAAATTAGAAAATTCATAAACACTTGTGTTTTGAAATGTACGGACAGAAATCGTTCACTTAAAAAAATATCTTCAACTGTCATTTAATCAAACTTGAATTCTTTCTTTATCCTACGAGTATTTGGGAATGATATATCAATGGTAGATCTCCCATAGCCATGTTCATGATACCGTGAAACCGGATTCTACTATCATAACCCCCTCCTCTCTCTCTCTCTCTCTCTCTCTCTCTCTCTCTCTCTCTCTCTCTCTCTCTCTCTCTCTCTCTCTCTCTCTCTCTCTCTCTCTCTCTCTCTCTCACACACACACACACACACACACTACTACTACAACTACTATCACAAACTATTATTTATCTGCACCCATCATCTTTGAAAAAATAATAAAAGAAACAACTACTTCAAAGCATCACAAAAAGTGAGTCCAAGGATTGATGGGGCATCAAAGGCTTCACGAGAATTTTTTTTTTTTTAATTACCCAAGTCATAGATTAAAAAAATAAATTTAAAAGACATTATCACAAGTCTAACAAGAAAAAATTCTAAACATAAAATCTGGTTCATTAAAGAAAAATCATGGTGTACATTTTTTTCTGGTCTTGCCTGCAGAATGTAACGTGTACAAGCAATTTTTTAAAACCAATATATTGAAAGAAAAAAAAAAGTTAACCACAAAGGATATGTCTTCGATGATTTGCCATGTTGTCCTCGATGATTTGCCGTGTTGTCCTCGATTTGCCGTGTTGTCCTCGATGTTGTCCTCGATGATTTGCCATGTTGTCCTCGATAATTTGCCGTATTGTCCTCGATTTGCCGTGTTGTCCTCGATGTTGTCCTCGATGATTTGCCGTGTTGTCCTCTCCCCTTGTAGAAAAGGCAGAACAATATGACTGCCCTCGCACATCACTGTCAGGTTAGGTCACTGGCCCTCGATTCCAGACCTACAGCCTGAAAGCAGACAGTCATCATCAGTAAGACTGCGTGCTGGTGTGTATGTGTTTTGTGTGTGTGTGTGTGTGTGTGTGTGTGTGTGTGTGTGTGTGTGTGTGTGTGTGTGTGTGTGTGAGAGAGAGAGAGAGAGAGAGAGAGAGAGAGAGAGAGAGAGAGAGAGAGAGAGAGAGCGTAAGAGAGTGAGAGTGAGAGTGAGAGAGAGAGAGAGAGAGAGAGAGAGAGAGAGAGAGAGAGGAATGTGTGTGTGTGTGTGTGTGTGTGTGTGTGTGTGTGTGTGTGTGTGTGTGTGTGTGTGTGTGTGTGTGTGTGTGTTTGGCCGGGGGAGGGGGGGGGGGGGTCGTGTGTGTGAACTACGGGGAACAAATCTCGAATGGAAGTCTCAATGGTGGTTCGAACCCGGGCCTAAGATCATAAGCTCAACGATCTAACCACTAGGCTATCTCGGTTCCGTCAGAAGTAGTTAATGCCTAGTGATTAAATAAATTTCCAAACGAAGTTATCAAGTACACTATTCCTGCACATTTCTGTATCTGAATAAATTCCAAAAACATATTTACCAAGTACGCGATTTCGGTATATTTCTTTTTGAATAAATTCTAAAACAAAGTTATCAATTACACTTTCTGCGCATGTTTTTTGTGAATAAATTCCCAAGCATGGAAGCATTCTTTCAAAACAGTAAGCAGCAAACAATTCAAAACATACACCCAGTCTTTACAATTAAAACAAAAAAAAAAGACTCATTGTGCTTAACCAAAAGCAGACATTTTACTAAAAGACTTAGCTAAACACCCTGATACCTGAATCATGTATAATAAAGTCGTTCCACTATAGCTGGACACTTCTTATATACTTACATGTCCCAAGCATTTGATGAAGTTGAGTTTTCCACTACAGCTGTACACTTCCTATATACTTACACGTTCTGGGCATATTTTGATGTCAGCTTTCCAGACGATGGCCTCATCTTTGAGGAGATGGCTCCCGGATGATCCACATGATGGCTTTCTAGGATAAGATTCTCAGATGATCCACATGATGACTCCTCACCACACAGGAGGACTCTCGGAATATGACCCATACGACCACTCACCAGATTAGGACCCGCGTGGAATAAAATATGGGAAGGAAGAGCCTAAGGAAATGCTGCGAACATGTGAGATGGGACAAGAGTCCCAATCCCTCGTGACTTCTGTCTTAGAGCCTGTGTAGGTGGTGGTGTTTACAGACACCAGGATCACTGAAGATGGTGGTGTTTACAGACACCAGGATCACTGTAGGTGGTGTTTTACGGACACAAGGATCCCTGTTAGTGGTGGTGTTTTCGGACACCAAGCCGCGGTAGGGGCTGGTGTTTTCGGACACCAGGATCACTGTAGGTGTTGTTTACGGACACCAAGATCGCTGTAGGGGCCGGTGTTTACGGACACCAGGATCACGGTAGGTGGTGGTGTTTACAGATACAAGGATCACTGTAGGTGGTGGTGTTTACACCAGGATCACTGTAGGTGGTGGTGTTTTCGGACACAAAGATCTCTGTAGGTGGTGTTTTCGGACACCAAGATCGCTGTAGGTGGTGGTGTTTGTAGGTGGTGGTGTTTGTAGGTGGTGGTGTTTACGGACACCAGGATCACTGTCCGAGATTGCACTCCCGTCCTCTCGTAATTTTAGTTCCCCATTTTTTATTTCTATGATTTTTAAAATTTTATTTTCTATTCTATCTCTATACACTATTTCCTGTTCTGTCTCGTTTAAATAAAATGATTTAGATTTTTATTTCATTTATTTTATTTCCTATTCTATGTTTTTTTTCTATTTTATTTAATTTCATAATTTAGCAAGGACTGAGGATGCAATCAGAAGTGTGGTGCCCAGCGATCGATCATTTGACGGCAAGTTATTGACCGGGCAGTTAGTCCAAAGTCCAGCAAACGAACGCGACCGAATGGACAGGACTGGACTGGCCTCAACTTGCGACGGGAAAAAGTGAAAATTGCGTGTACGCGAAGACTGGAGGAGGAGGAAGCTGGTTGCAAAATCTTCAGGGGTGTGCCTGAAGACTACGGGGAAAGTGAAGGTAAAAGGGAGGAAAATGTGCAGGTGAGACCGGTGTCCCTTTTTTGTGTGGTGACTATTGTCCAGACGTCTCGCAGCTGGTTGTGTTGTGTTTCTGGTCGTGCCTGTGAAATCGGTTGTTGCAAGGCGGCAGTAGTGTGGTCGGTGGCTGTGTGCATACTGACTGACCTCTGTGGACTTCCCACTGTGGAAGACTGCATGCAGTAAGCCTACAGAGACTGCTCACTGCGCGCGATACGTTTTCGGAGGCGAAAAGTTACGCAGATTCACGCCAATGCATTGAAATATTTCAGCCAGACCTCTGTG
>CM060329.1:48082207-48094707 GCA_030674155.1 Stramonita haemastoma
TTTCACTTAAGCACATAGATATCGTGTTCAGACATCTATCCTCGAAGTCGGAATGTGGCTACCTTTAATGGTGGGTAAAAGCCATTGCATTATGCAAGACTCTCACCATTGGTGAACAACCTCAGAGCTCTAGCCCAGGAAAGACTCCACCCCATCCCCCAAAAAACAAACAAATCCAAACAGGCGCGTGCACACATACACAAGATGAGGGCAGGATAAAAATAAAAAAAGCTGGGTAAACATAATCTTTGACACTGAATAAAGATAGATCATTTTGACTTATCACTTGACATGGCACACATAACCCCCCACCCACTTCATAAATGTACCAAAAGAGAAAAGTGGCAAGACCAAATGAAAACCACCATTTTATTTATTTATTTATTTATTTATTTATTTATTTATATTTTATGCCACTTGTCGCAGCAGATTTCACTGCGTGAAAATTCGGGCTGCTATCCCCGGGAGAGCCCGTTGCCACAAGTGCAGCGCCTACCCATTTTTTTTAATACAGCCTCGAGCCACCCTGGGGACTCCAAATCCCGATTTTTCCTCAGGGATGATGTCTAAACACGACACCTGAGTGCATGCTTTTTTTTTTTTTAAAGTAATTTTGTCATCTGCTCCTACCAGCACACAACGGCCTGCTCTTCGGAAAGCCCGAATGGGTTTTAACGTGTGCGCAAGATGTTCTTCGTGCGTTCGCACACAGGGCCTAAGTTTATAGTCTCATCCGAATGACTTGCAATATTCCATGATAGGCCTACTACACAAAAACAAGTCTTACCTGTAGCCTCAGGTCAAAACTGCCCGAAATCGCAATGGGTGCAAAGTGACATTGTGCCTGCATAGACACGAAGTGGTGTTAGCCCTGGTCCCATGTAGAGTGAAGTGGAGAGTGAAGTGAAGTGAGGTGCGCGCAACACACACGTTCACTGCTCATCACCTGACCCGTATGTGTGGGTGAACACAGTGTAGTTCAGGCTTCACGTGCATCACGGAACGAAGCGTTTTTGCACTGACAGCGATAGGATAACTTGTTGAACTACTACACTTACAGAGTTTACTGCTGTTTCTTCCTTTCTTGACTGTGTCTTTCTGTTTATTTTTTATAATTTATTCTTTGATTTCGAGGGTAATTGAATAAAGCAGCGGACTGAGTCCCGTCCTATCCCGACTTTTGCACAGTAACAGAGCCCACGGCACCATGAGATTTCACTACTGTATGCATACATACTTAAAAAAACAACAACTTTGATATGGATAGCACTTTTATTGTGGCAACACCACAACTCCCAAGAGGGCAGCTTGGCTTGAATATTGCAAGTCCGTCTGAATGAAAGCGGGTACAGCAAACGCAACATTTCATGGTATTACACGTAATAATAATGATAATATACAATATGATGCACCACAGCAAAGTGCAAGGCAGCTGCAATAGGCATACACAGAGAAAAAAAAACACTCACAAACAGAACACACCATTGGGCATGGGTATACCCCCCCCCCCACCCCCCAAGAATAAGGTGCATATAAAAAAAATGGGACAAACGACCAGTGTGAGTCCGGTCCTACCCCAAATTTTGCACAGTAAAAGAGCTTATAGCAACAAGAGTGTTCTACTGAATACATACATATTTTACTAGCATCTTTGATATGAGTAACAACATGTACGCAAAAATACATAGTATTACAAACAACAACAACAACAAAATATATATATATACAATATGATACACACAGCAAAGTGCAGGGCCAACGCCACATGCAACACACATAAAAATGCACACACAAACACAAGTTTGTACATGCATACACCCACGCATACCACCCCCCTCCCCCTGCAAAAATGAGGCACATTTCTCTGGGGCTCTGGTGTCTCCACAAGACCGATGCCATGCATATCAAAGATGCTATTTAAGTGTGTATGTATACAGTAGAGCACTCTTTTGGTGCCCTGGGCTCTGTTACTGTGCAAAAGTTGGGGTAGGACAGGACTGAAACCGGCCATTTTAACATAATTATCTTCTTGAATTGTGCTGTAATTCTTGGGTAGGGGGGAGGTTATGAGCAGACACATATGCACGTGCTTGTGTTTGTGTTTCAGTTTTCTTGTGTGTGTGGTATGGCTATGACCCTGCACTTTGCTGTGGTGCATCACATTGTATATTATCGTTATTATTATCTATACAACTAGGTTTATTGCGTACATTGTACATTGTACCAGCTTTCATTCCTACAAACTTGTTCTATTCAAGCCAAGCGGCCCTCTTGGGGGCTGTGGTGTCACTACAACACCAGCCAGCATATCCAAGATGCTAGTAAAGTGTGTAGGCATATGGTGGAGCACTCTCTTGGTGCCCTGGACTCTGTTACTGTGCAAAAGATTCGGAAGGATGGGACTCAAACCCACTCTATTTTGGTCACATCTTCTTGAAATGTGCCTTATTTTTTTTAGGGTAGTGTGTGCGTGATGCATGCATGCATGTGCTAGTGTTTGCGTGTACATTTTTTTCTCGTGTATGTGCATGTGGCAGTGGTCCTGCACATTGCATGCATCATATTGTATACTGTATATCATCATTATTATTATGTGTACTACTATATATTATTGCGTATACTGTACCAGCTTTTGTTTAGGCACTGTAAAAGTTTTGTGCCTTGTCAAAAACCATGGGTGGCTGTACACCCAGGAGGTATGGTAAAAGGTTTGTGCCTTGTCAAAAACCATGGATGGCTGTACACCCAGGAGGTATGGTAAAAGGTTTGTGCCTTGTCAAAAACCATGGGTGGCTGTGAACCCAGGAGGTACGGTAAAAGGTTTGTGCCTTGTCAAAAACCATGGGTGGCTGTACACCCAGGATGTAGAGTGCGTCAAATCAGAGGCGTTATAGGCAAAAGTTAAGAGAGTGTGAATGGAGTTGCAGTCTATATTACATCTTGACAATACTGTGACACCCTAGTTTGCCCATTTAAAAAAAAAATGTAACGATAGCACTCTCAGATTGATAGAATCAAATATTACAATATATCAAAATTCATTTTAAGTACTTTTAAGATTAACAAAGACAGGTGTCTGTACATATCTCAGTGTTTGTGTTTTGCCTTGAAATAAGTCAGTGAATGCTCAAAACAACAACTGCAACAGTAACAACCCCACCTTTTGACACACAGGCTTATCTGAAACTATACAAGATCCCCTGAGTAAACGCAGACCGAACATCTTGCCACAAGTCAAAACCTGTTCCACTTTTCAGAAGAGTAGGCCAGTGGGAACGTGGAATAGATAACACCATTGTTTAGAAGTAGAATACAACAGAATATATCTTAGCAAGGTGTCAGTATCCATCAGCTAATCCACAAGAAAAAATCACATTCATGCTTCTTTTAGTAGCAGAGAGTGTTGACTCAAGTGATGAAAAAAAAAAAGTCCGAAAGCAGACTTGCACAAAGCGGTTGACAGTTAAAGGGAAGAAACTCGTGTAAAAAAAAGAGACTGATTCTGCACGTGTATTTTCCCTTGGATTGAATGCTATTTAATGGGGTTTTTTTTGTTTGTTTGTTTGTTTAGGGGTTTTTTTGTGTTTCTTTTGTGAATCGCTAGGACCCAGCGTTTTTGAGGTGTACAGTAACTATTGTAGCTTTAGCTGCTGCACAACGTCAATTAGTTCTAATGATGGCGGACCAACAAAATGGTGGCATACACAAAACCTCACAACTGGTGAACTTCATTGCTCAGGCCCAAAACAATGAAACGACTCTCCCTCCCCCCTGCACTTTACTGTGGTGCATCATATTGTACATTGTCATTATTATTATGGACACAACGACGTATCATTGCATACACTGTACCAGCTTTCGTTGCCACAAACTTTGCTTCTATTCAAGCCAGGCGGCTTTTTTGGCGGTGGTGGTGTCGCCACAAGTCCGGCGCCACGCATATTAAAGATGTTAGAAAAGTGAGTATGCATACAGTGGAGCCCTCTCTCGATGCTGCGGGCTCTATTACTGTGCAAAAGTCGGGGTAGGATAGGACCAAAACCGGCCTTTTGTAACATCTTTTCGAAATGAGCCCTAGATAAGTCTTTAAGGGGTGTGTATGCGCACGCGTATGCGTGCGCGCACTCATGTTCGTGTGTGCGGGTTTTGTGTTTGTACATGTGGCGGCGGCCCTGCACATTGCTGTGGTGCATCATATTGTCCATTATCATTATTATTATGGGCACTACGAAGTATTATTGCATACATTGTATCAGCTTTCGTTCCGACAAACTTTGCTCTATTCAAGCCAGGCAGCCTTTTTGGAGGCGTTGGTGTCGCCACAAATCCGGCGCCACGTATATCAAAGATGCTAGTAAAGTGTTTTGCAGTGTCTCTGTCATGATGTTTTCGAGGAAGAGGTTGAAGAGTACAGGTGAGAGAAGGCAGCCCTGGCGGACTCCAACCGTGGTCTTGAAGAACTCGCCCACGTGGTTGTTCATGAAAACTGCACTTCTTGCATTCTCGTACAGAGCCTTGATGACTTCAATTAGGCAGTTGTCAATGTTGAAGTGCCTGAGTACTTGCCAGAGGCCGTCATGCCATACCCACACTTCCATCTCCATTGGTGGAAGACCCCTTTGCAACCTCAGATTTGCAGATGACATTGACCTCATGGGCAGCAGCAAACAAGAACTGCAAATCCTCACAGACAGTCTAACAGACCGAGCGAGCGCATACGGCATGGAGGTCAGTACAGAGAAATCGAAGATCATGGTCAACAGCGCGAGTAATGACAGCACGGAAATAAAGATGAATGGAGAAATATTGGAAGAGGTGAGCCAATTCAAATACTTAGGCTCCATCCTAACAAAAGATGGCACATCAAACAATGAGGTGAAAGCTCGCATTGCAACAGCAACATCTGCTCTAGTCAGACTCCAGAGGATCATCAGAAGCAACAACATCAGCTTCTGCACCAAATACCACCTCTACAAATCCCTCGTGATATCTATCCTCCTATATGGCTGTGAATCATGGACTCTGACAGCAGAGTTAGAGAGAAGAATCCAAGCATTCGAGAACAAGTGCCACAGAAGACTCCTCAAAATATCATACAAAGAACACAAGACCAATAACTATGTGAAAGAGGAAATCAAAAAGCGTGTGGGCCCCCAAGAGCCTTTGCTCTCCACCATAAAGAGGAGAAAGCTGATGTGGTTTGGTCACACCACAAGACACAACACCCTAGCAAAAACCATCTTGCAAGGAACAGTCGAGGGCAAAAGAAGAAGAGGCCGCCAAAAGAAATCATGGGTTGACAACATCAAAGACTGGACTGCCCAACCCCTGCAACGCCTCCTACTAGCCACACAGGATCGTGAAGCATGGAAAAAGATCTCCGTTGCGTCTTCTCTCATGTCCCCCTACGTCCTTTGGGACATGGGACTGAGTGAGTGAGTGAGTGAGTGAGTAAAGTGTGTAAGCATACAGTGGAACACTGTGGGGGTGCCGTGGGGTCTGTTACTGTGTAAAAGTCGGGGTAGGACGGGACCGAAACTGTCCTTTTGTCACATTTTTTCGATTATATTGTCTTTCCCTGTTACTGCTGTTGTTTTTAATTGTATCTCTGTATTATGTACTTAGAAGGAGAGAAGGAGGGGTAACCTATTTACATATTCATTTTTTATTTGTTGTTTTATTTCGTGTGCTTCTTTTTACATCCAGTCCCCATGTACATGCGGTTTTGATAATTTTTATCATGCGTTCTCATGTATATATCTTCTTGATTTTTCCTTACATGTTTCCAGCAAGCACTTTCCAACAGGTTATAATTCTCATGAACTGACATTGGTACATTCAAGATAGCAGCAGAGTCTGAATGAGCTGCTGCACTTTTAGCTGCTCTGTCAACCTTTTCATTATAAAAAATATTGCAATGAGATGGTACCCAGCAAAAGGTGATACTAGTGCCTCTTAGAATGAGAAAGTGTATAAGATGATTTATTTCAGTTTTAAGATCTTGTTTAATATTAGACCCAGAGTTTTTAAGAGATTGTAACACAGATTTTGAATCAACACATAACAAAACCTGTAAAATAGGCCGAGGAAAGTCAATTAAGTAATGTAAGGCCATCAGAATGGCAGTTAGCTCTGCTGTAAAAATAGAATGATTCTTTCCAATATGGTATAGTTTTTCAACCTTTAAGGAGGGAATTATGAAGGCTGCACCTCCATCAGTACTATTTAGAAGAGAACCATCGGTATATATTTTGAGATGTGAAGGGTAATTAACTGTTATGTGCTCTTTTACCTGAATACTGAGAATGTGACTCCCTTTTTCTTTTTTACAGGTAGAATGGTCAATGTCAAACGAAGCTTTTTGAAGTTCCCATGAGGGATTAGGAGATAAATGAAACGAGGACTGTTTCATTACTCTAGGATTAACTTTTGACTTTTCAAAAAGATCTGCTGTGAACGTGCCAATTGTAGTCAGAGAACAAATATCTTTTGCTCTGTTAGGAAAATGCTCATCCGATCTCAGGTAGATTTCATGATCAACATTGTTTTCAGTAGCTGAGCTTCTTATTATGTACTTTGCCAGCATCAATTCACGATATTCATCCAGAGGCAGAACTCCTATTTCTTTGTAGGTACCTAAGGATGAGGCATATGATGGCACACCCAAAGCAAGGCGAAAGGCTTTACAATCAAGACTCCTAAGTTTTTACAGTAAATATTTTGGAGCATTAAAAAAGACTGGTTGGCCGTATGTTAGTTTAGAACGAACTAGAGCCAAGGATAGATGTTTAAGTACCATAACGTCTTGTGCCCATTGTTGTTTACTCACTACTTTTAACAGATTTAATGTATTTCTGGTTTTATTTAACAAATATTCAATATGATAGTTCCATGTTAGTTTTGAAGTAAGATTTATACCCAGAAATTTAACAACAGATTTGTACTCAAGATACCTGCCTTCGAGTTTGAACTTTGGCAGGGAGGGGGAATTGGCTCCATTGTTGAAGAGTACAATGTTAGTTTTCTCTGGAGACAGTTTTAAACCATTTTCTATCATGTAAATACTAAGTTTCTCAAGCTCAAGCTGGTATACTTTCTTCACATAATTTAGCTGTCTTTTTGGTGTTGACTTTTTCATAGTTGTCTTCATCCACATGCAGAGGTCATTTGCATATTGAACAAGAACAACATTATTCGACAACGAACTAGGAAGGTCTTAAACCAAAATGTTAAAGAGATAAGGAGCAATAACAGAACCTTGTGGTATACCCATTTGTGTGTGTGTGTGTGTGTGTGTGTGTGTGTGTGTGTGTGTGTGTGTGTGTGTGTGTGTGTGTGTGTGTGTGTGTGTGTGTGTGTGTGTGTGTGTGTGAATCAATCAATCAATCAATCAAATTTTCATTTCCAGATGGTACATTGAGTAAGCATCGATTTGCTTTTTTCCATCAAGCCATCTATCTAAAGAAAAGAAAAAAAAACAACTGCAAAAAACAAAACAAAGCAACACAAAAACCAACAAAAATCAAAACAGAAAATCCCTAGCAAAACAATAAAACCAACAAAGAAAGAAAAGGGGAAAAAACAAACAAAGAAACAAATAAAACAACAACAAACATTTCACCAACATTAATTTGTGTGTGTGTGTGTGTGTGTGTGGTGTGTGTGTGTGTGTGTGTGTGTGTGTGTGTTGTTTCATTTCTCTCTCTCTCTCTCTCTCTCTCTCTCTCTCTCTCTCTCTCTCTCTCTCTCTCTCTCTCTCTCTCTCTCTCTCTCTCTCTCTCTCTCTCTCTCTCTCTCTCTCTCTCTCTCTCTCTCTCTCTCTCTCTCTCTCTCTGAATGTGTGTGTATATATATATGTATATATATATATATATATATGTATATATATATTACTGATATACATACTGATATATATACTAATATATATATACTAATATGATATATTAGTATATATCATACCTAAGGATGATATATATATCATGTGTGTGCGTGCGTGCTTGAACACGCACGTTTAGTTGTCTTCATCACATGATAGGCCTTATCATCACAATTAACTCCCAAGAATAGACTTTTGAGAGTGATTGGGCAATAAGCTATCTGCACCGTCCGTGCCGCGTTGCAAGCATGCATTAAGGTGTCGTAAGACTTTGTGGCTTTACATACTTTAGAGCAAGTATTCGATCTATGATCTATGATCTAGCGTACCTCTCAATGCTGACAACTTGCATGTATATAGTAGACTTATAATAGGTTGGCCGTGGTTTTGCTGTGCAGAATTTAACTTGCAGGCGATTTTTTGTTTCTTTTTCTGCTAGGGGAACCGTAACTGAAGACTGCTGTTTTTATTAAAGAAGTACAGGTTGTGTGGGTTAGTATGTTTCTTTTTTCTTTTCTTTTTTTCTTTTCTTTTTCTTCTTTTTTTAACACTGAATTGGAGTTTATCCTTTTTTTTGACAGAACGGAGAAACATGTCGAGTAAGTTATCATCAAAATGATATATTGTTTCAGTTTTTTGACAATAAACAGTTTTAGAGTTCTAGCTGAGTTTATCCAACTGAGATAATTATGTAGCCTATATCGATATACTGATCTGTTTTTGTTTTGTTTTGTTTTTTTCCTTTTGTTCGTTTCCTTTCGATCATTGGTAGTTGTCATCTGTCTGTAGACTGCTCGAAGTTGATGTTTATAATTATTGGCTTTGTTTTGTTTTGTTTTGTTTTGTTTACATTTCAGTGTTTGTTGTAAGCCTATTTTTCCTCATCTGATTTTTTCCCTCACCCATTGTGGGGGGTTGGTGGGGTGGGGGGTGGGGGGTGTCTAGATTGGCCTAGTGGTTAGAGTGTTGCGATCGTGATCTGATGGCTAGGGCTTGAGCCACTTCCGAAACAACCTTTCATGGGGAGATGATTTTATTCGCTGCAATAAGTTAATCAGTGCAGACTCACCCACCCCCCCCCCCCCCCCCACCAAACCCCCCCCAAGTTCTTTGATGAGACTATAACCCGACGTCCCGTGTGCAAACGCACGCAGAACATCTTGCGCAACCGCTAAAACCTGTTTTGTCTTTCGGAAGAGTAGGCCATTTTGTCTGTGTGTGCCAGTCAGATTGGAGTGGAATGGATAGGGATATCTTTCTTTGGTGTCTGATTTTGAGGTCGACATTTTGGTTCCGATTTTGTTTGTTTTGCTTTTCTTCAGTTTTTTGTTTGTTTGTTTTGCCTGCTTGTTTGCTTGCTGTCTAACTTGTCAGTTTGTTTCAATTCATTACTGCTTGTCTTTCTTCTCTTGTTTATTCATCAGTCTTTCTATCCTCTATTACCTTTATTAGCTGTGATTATTCCCAAAAATCCCTTTTCAGGGCAAGGGCCGGATGAAAAAAAACAACCTCTTCAATTAATCAATCTATTTTTGTTGTTGTTTTCTTTAATACTTTGGTCTCTAAGTGGGCTAGATAGCTCAGTGGTCAGAGCACTCGCTTTCCCCAAGCTAAGGTTAAGCAGCATTTGAGTATGGTTACCAAGTGGATGGGTGACCGTTTGCGCACCTTGGCTTCAGTACAGTCCCCCCAGTCCCCTTCCCCCCACCCAGCTGTAAATGGGTACCTGCCTTCTTTAGGGTCAGGGAAGGTAAAGTATTGAAGATGAGGAGATGGGCGCCGCCCTCAATATGCTAGCCCCTAGAGAAGCTGAGGTCTCTCACACCTCGCTCCCTTACGAGCACATAGGTTATGGAACACCTTTACCTCTGTAAGTAATTATTGTGGAGTGCCACCTGCAATAATCATGATTTTTTTATAGTTTCAGGGAACTTTTTCCCTGGAGTTAACATCAGTGCTGACTCCACTCTCCCCAAAAGTCCTTCGGATGAGATTGTAAACCGAGGCCCCGTGTGTCAACGCACGCAGAACATCTTGCGCATACGTTAAATCCTGTTTCTCTTTTTCGTAAGAGTAGGCCATTGTGTGCTGGTAGGAACTTATGACAATATTTACACAACTGCATACACACGGGGACTGGATGAAAAAAGCACTATCCCATTATCCTCGATATAAAAGAATAAAATAAAAAATAGAAATAAATTGACTTAAATTGATATGAACCAATTTCAGACTGGAAGAGAGGACGGTGTTCCTGCAAGGATTGTCTGCACTGACAGCCATGGTGTCTCCGGTATGGGTGATGAACCTCCTTTTGTGCTGCCTGACAGGTATGGGGTAGAGTTCGTGTGGGAAGAGTGTCCGTTTAGGTCTTACCTGCTTGTGTGTGTGTGGGGGGGTGGGGGGTGGAGGGGTAGGTGTGTGTGTGTGTGTGTGTGTGTGTGTGTGTGTGTGTGTGTGTGTGTGTGTGTGTGTGTGTGTGTGTGTGTGGGTGTGGGTGGGTGGGTCGGGGGTAGGTGTGTGTTTGTGTGTGTTTGTGTGTGTTTGTGTGTGTATGTGTGTGTGTTGTGCTGTGTGTGGCGTATGGGTATGCGCCTGTGTGTGTACGTGTGTATGTGCATGCGTGGATGTGTGTGTGTGTGTGTGTGTGTGTGTGTGTGTGTGTGTGTGTGTGTGTGTGTGTGTGTGTGTTTTCAGATCGAAATTGAATTTCTCAGTTTTTGAAGCGCTGAGAGTGTAGATATGTGGTTAAGCGGTCTGTACATTTGCTTTCGATGTTGTTCTATCGATTCGTTGTATCTGTCAATTTTTATGTTTCAGATCATGTAATGGCGTTTCCAGGAAACCTCGAAGAAAAGCCCGCAAGGCAAGTAAATCCTGTAGAGTTTTTAGTCAAAGGAATATGTTGTTGTTGTTGTGCGTTCCCCAGCTTAACACTCTGGGGGTCACCCAGAATGTGCACTCTGACTCACTCATCCCACCTGGGAATCAAAGTGAGACTGACATTGCACACTGAATGAGAAGATTGCGTGTATAACCGTTTTTAAATACCTCACCATATAGGCAGTCATACTCCGTCTTCGGAGGATTTTTCTCCTTTTTAAAGGAGAGTGCAGGTTGTTATGTTAGAAGCTTGTCATGACTGAGGACAATCTGAAAACACCTTTTTACAACATAGCAACACTTTAGTGTAGGCCTTGACACTTCTCTGACATCAATAACTGACACAGCTTTTGGCCTGGGCCAACAGGAATATAAGTCACGCTAAAACGTAGCATTTTATCTACTTATTTTTGTCCTTCCTCGGCTTGAACTTCCAGGTTCACCACCAATAATGAGATTGTTGTGTATGCGACCATTTTTGTCTACAATTAAGGTAGCGCCATTCCGACTTCGAGGATGATGTCTAAACACTCCGCCAGTGCGCATGCGCTTTTTAAAATTTTGTCATCCGTACTTTCAGGCACGCGAGGGCCTATTCTTCTGAAATACAGAACAGGTTTTAACGAGTTCGCAAGATGCTTTGCGTGCGTTTGCATACGGCACCTCGATTTATAGTGTCATGCAAAGGACTTTTGGGGGAGTGGAGTCAGTCCTGATGTCAACTCCAGGGGAAAAATTCACTTGAGGGGGAGGTTTGGTAGTGGCTCCAACTCGTGCCATTATGATCGCGAAGTCAAGGCTCTGGCCACTAGGATATCCCCCTTCCCGTCTCCATGTAGGTCTATGATTAGTAGCATCGGACAAAGAAAAAAACAACTGATGGACTTAATACTGTATACCTACATTTCTGACATAAAACATTTTTCAGTTTTATCTATTTCATAAAATGCTTGTACTGTGCCAACTGATGTTTTTAGTATCGTTTTTGACCAGATTAGCACACTATCAGTTCTAAACTGTAGTTGCTCTATGTTGTGATGTACGATTATGTTATAATCTTTTTTTTCAAGATATACTCATGTGTAAATCATGATATCTTGTATACTTTGTGCAGTAAGAGTGGGCAGCCATTTCAAATCCAAGTAGCTGTGGGACTGGGCCTGTGTGTTCTCTCTGTCACTGTCTTCGTCTTCATCATCGTCGGTTTCATCTGTTGTCCAAAGACTGCTTCAGAAAACAACAAATATGCTGGCAGAGTGCAAGCTTGGTGACGATTGACAGAGATTCTTTTGTTCGTTCGTTTGTTTCCCCCCCCCCCCCCCCAATTTTCATGTGTAAGATTTAGCATTTTATGAATTCTTGAGCGCCTTAAAGATATTTTGACTTTTTTTTTTTTTTTTTTTTTTTTTTAATTAATCTTCAGATTTATTCTTGCTTGTCATATTTCACTTATTTTGGATAGTTTGCTTGTCATATTTCAGTTTTTAGGGGCTTTTTTGCTTGGCCCAAGTTGAGTAACGATGTAAGCTAGGTGTGTTGTTGGAGACAGATGTAAGAAAAAGGAGTGTGGCTGACAGATTGATCAAATCGCTGAAGTTGTCATTGCAGGAATTTTTTCTGCAATGAAAGGAGTGCTAAAACCAAAAGGACTGATATCAGAACATCGGAAACATCATACTGTGATGTGATATTCGTGGTTGCTGTATTTTAGTTTTTGAATGAATGAATGAAGTATCGCTGA
>CM060329.1:48099707-48109707 GCA_030674155.1 Stramonita haemastoma
GTTATGCTTACAGAAGTATGACAAAAAAGTTTCATGACTGATTCCTTCACAAACTATAATCATACTTAACATGCAGGGGAGCCTAGTGGTTAGAGCCTCGTGATCTGACAACACGGGTTCAAGCCACCACCGACTCACCCCTTCGAGTGGATCTCTCCCCTGGAATGAACATCAGTGCCGATTCCAGTCCTCAGAAAGTACTTCGTAAGGAACTTAAAATCCGAGGTCCCATGTGCAAATAAAGCACGCAGAACATCTTGGCCACACGTAATAAACCCGCTTTGCCTTTCAGAAGAGTTAAGCTATCCCATGCCAGTATAATGCACACTGGTTTCGTGTTTAGATAATCTTCCCCGAAGTCGGAATGCTGCTACCTTAAAGGTGGGGAAAAACGGTGTCGTACACCCTCCCCCCCCTCCCACATCTTTGGTGAACCTGGGACCTGTATCCGAGGAACGAAAAAAACCAGCTTCACTTACCAGTTTTTGTTGTAGTATTTTGTTTGTTTTTTCAACATGTCATTTATAGTTATTTTCCTGCGAACATATTCAGCAACAACAAAAATTCATAAAGAAACAAATACATCAACAAAATAACAAACACGTGTCCTGAACAACACACAGAAACAAAACACACACACATCATCAGCTTTTGCCTATATGATGCAAAGTGCTAGAGCAAAAAAAAAGGATTGTCTTGCACCTTGTAAAAAATGAACAAATCATTACAATTCTTCATTTCATTTTAATATAACTGATAAACGAATTCTAACGATTGATCTGCACAAAATAATAACAACGGCATCAATTCAAGTGACAGATCGTTGTTAATTCAAAAACAAAACTCAAAGAAGAAGAATAAAAATTTTCGGGGGTGCATAGAGTAAGTCTGTGTGAACTCGTGGCTGAGATCATCCTCATAAATAGTTGATAATCAAGTTGACAAATGAAAGGAAAATAATTACCAAAAAATCATAATTAGATAAAAAAAAAAAGAAAGCCAGCCACTGAAATGGGCCAGTGCTTATTTTGAAACACAAATGCTTTAAGAAATAAACGCCACAATATTAAGGAACGTATTAAATAAACAAAACAACCCAACCCGAAACAAGATCTTTTCCGTTTGTAAAAGCGTAAAGAAAATGAAGAAGCAAACATAGTAAAATACAACTTCTTTACCATCTGTAACTGCGTAATGAAAATAAAGATGCAAATAAGTTAAACACATTCAACAAAGAAAATGAAGCATGCGACAATGATACACACAAGCCATCAATTCAGAAGAGTCAGGATCAGATCTGATACCAAACAAAACATAGCACCAAGTCAAGTCTGACTTTCATACCCCGCCAATCGCCAGCACCTCAGGTTTACTATGATAGCACCAGAATCAGAAAACTATCTCCAAAAATGTTATGATGCATACTGTTAAAAAAACACAAAAAACCTAGCGCTACTGAATCGGAATATTTTAAACTACAAAATGCATGTTATAATTATGATAATATTTGATATTGGTTATGAAGCTATAAACAATCAATTATTTAATAATACAATGATACAAGCTGAGGCCTGAATGTACAATCTCACATAATTATGCATACATAATTATTTGCATTTTGCTCAGTACACATTATGGGTATCGACAAAGGTACGTAGGGACTTTCAGACAAGTTTGATTAAAGGCACAAAATGCTTGAACAAATGCATAACGCACGTAGGTAAGTATGCACGCCTGCAAACACACACACACACACACACACACACACACACACACACACACACACACACACACACACACACACACACACACTCGCACGCACGCACACACACACACTTTACCCGCATGAACACACACACACACACACACACACACACACACACACACACACACACACACACACACACACACACACACACACACACACACACACACACTTCATGTACCCGCATCAAAGGTTAAAAAGATGTATGATCCAGTTCTTTATTATGAAAACAGTTTTCAGTGTTGTTGTCATTTTAGTTATGTTTTCCTACTTCTGTTTCTAAATCACATCTGGAAAAGCTCCCATAACCACTTTATTAAAGTTAACCCCATAGCTTTTGATGTCAGTTAGCCTATGGTCAGAAAACTACCTGGAGAGATTAAATTAGACTATTAAATTTTGTACTTAATTAATCTTTCTCACTGTTTTCATGACTGTATGAAAACCTCAGTAAAAATAAGTCATTTCATTGATATGAACTAAACCATCACCATGATGTTAACAGTATTTTCTTCTTTTTTGTGGTGATTTGGTTTGTTTTGCTTTGGGTTTTTTTTTCTTTATATGCAAACACATTCTTTCAAAAGAAAGTGACTTTTTTAACTGCCTTCTTGTAGAGGTAATCTCCCATATTACCTTACTGTTCTTTGATGCTATTCATTATTTGTGACAATGGGAATATAATTATGGAAAGGTAGTTTTCATATCGGTAATACTGATACATTTGATTTCTGTAGTTGAGGAAGTGTACTTTGCCAGAGATATTTCCCTGGTTCAGTTTCACATAAACACACACACACACACACACACACACACACACACACACACACACACACACACACACACATACGCGGGCGCACGCACGCGCGCACACACACATACCCACACACACTCATACATACGTACACTCACCCCCACTCCCTTTCTGCCCCACAAACACTTACTCTAACCCCCAAACACCCTACCTCCTTCATCCATCTCTCTCTCTCTCTCTCTCTCTCTCTCTCTCTCTCTCTCTCTCTCTCTCTCTCTCCTCTCTCTCTCTCTCTCTCTCTCTCTCTCTCCACACACACACACACACACACACACACACACACACACACACACACACATACACACACACACACCTCCCAACACACATTCATCTCCATTCCCCCACTCACAAACATTCACCATCCCTCTTCCTCCCCCCCCTCTCTCCACACACACACTCGCCCCCACCCCCATCCTCCCACTCACAAACACTCACCATCCCTCTTCCCCCCTTCCTTCAATTCCCTCCACCCCTCCCACTCACACCACCACACACACACACACACACACACACACACACACACAACACACACACACACACACACACACACACACACGCACGCACACTCACTCACTCACTCACTCACTCACTCACTCACCCCGCGCGCGCCACTCACACACTCACTACCACCCCTATCCCCCCTACACACACACACACACACACACACACACACACACACACACATACACACACACACCAACCCACCCACCCACCCACACACACACACACACACTCACACCCTCACACACCAACCCACCCACCCACCCACACACACACACGCACACACACACACAAACACACCCTACCCACCCACCTCCCTCTCCTCCCCCCATCCCTCCCCCTTCCCTGCCCCTTCTCCCTCCCCCCCCCCCCCACACCCTCCCCTCCCCCCCCCCACCACCCCCACACCACACACACACACATACTATCACCCCCCCACCCCCCTCAATCCTATCCTCAGAACTGCGTATCCTCAGTCTTGTCAGCAAGACCATGACTACCAACAGCAGCAGCAGCAGAACCAGCAGCAGCAGAAGGTGAAGACACAACAGAAGACGGAGCCTGATCTAAGGGCACCACCCACCCGTTATCCTCATCAGCAGCTGGGATGTTGCTGTGGCCGTTGTCCTGGCCACCGTTGGAGACGTAGCTGTGGTGGTGGGGGTGTTGGTGGTGGTGATCGCCGTTGATGGTCAAAGAGGTCTCGGTTTCTCTGGGAGGTTGGCTGCTTTCTCCGCTGAGGATTTGGTGGTCAGTCATGGGGTTCTCTACGGCCAGGACCTCGCTTCCTTTCTCCTGTAGGGGGTTGTGGTTGGTGGTGGTGGTGGTGGTGGGGGTGGGGGTGTTGGGGTGGGGGGTGGGGGGGGGGGAAGGGGGTGGGGGTGGGTGAGGGGGGTGATAGGGGGGAGGGGAGAGAGAGTAGGAGCAAGATTAGTAAAGTGTTTTTGTTGTTGGTTTTTGTTTTGGATTTTGGTTTTGGTTTGTTGATTTGTTTGTGTTGAGGGAGAGGGGGGAAAGACAAGATTATAAAGGGTTGTTGTTGTTGAATTTTTTGTTTTGGATTTTGGTTTTGTTTGTTTATCTGTTTTTTTGTTTGCAAAAGAACTCCCACACACCATTCAATAATCTCTTCACCACAAAAACAACAACCACCCCCCTCCACACCACACACACACACACACACACACAACAAAAGTAAGAATTAAACAACCAAAATCAACCAACCAACCAACCAACCAACCAGCCAATGTAGACAACTAAGGAAGAAAGCAAGAAAATAAGTAAGCACCCAACCACTCAACAAACCAGCTTGACTACCCATCCATTCACCCACCTAACCACTTATGCAACCCATCACACGGTTGTCCATCCTCCCACGTACCCACGAACCAGCCAACCAGACAACTAACTAGCCACTTACTAAGCTACACACACACACACACACACACACACACACACACACACACACACACACACACACACACACACACACACACTCACTCACACACCCACACCCACCCACACTCCCCCCAACCCCACACCAACCCACCCCTCACCCCACACACCCCCATCCCTCACCCCCACTCACCTCCACCCACCCCCACCCACACTCCCCAACCCCCCACCCACACCCCCCCACCTCACCCACACCCCACACACCCCAACCCCCCACCCCCACCCCACACACCCATACCTACACCCCCACCCCCCACACCCACACCCCCAATCCCACCTCCTGATCGGGGGCTAGAACCCAGACCCCTCTGCGGCGATAGTGCAGCAGCAGCAACCCCACCAGCAGCGCCAACAGACAGCAGGCGGCGATGGCGATGACGGCGATGAAGATGCCGCGGTTCCTGTCGAACAGAGACTGATGACGTCTACCACTGCCACCATCACCACCGAAAGCGCCGGCGCCGTCGCCATGGTCTGGTGGCATCACTTTCAGATCGCAGCGGTCGATGGTAGGACACACCTCCATCAGAGTCTGGCCAGTCTGTGAGGAAGGGGAAGAGGTAAAGAATGAATGAATGAATGAATGAATGAATGAAAGAATGAATGAATGAATGAATGAATGAACGAATGAATGAATGAATGAATGAATGAATGAATGAATGAAAGGAAAGAAAGAAAGAAAGAAAGAAAGAAAGAAAGAAAGAAAGAAAGAAAGGAAGACAGAAAGAACGAAAGAAAGAGAGACAGAGAAAGATAGAAAGAAAGAACGAAAGGAAGAAAGAAAAAAAGAACAAAAGAAAGAAAGAAAGAAAGAAAGAACGAACGAACGAACGAAAGAAAGAAACAACGAAGGATGGAATGAAGGAAGGAAGGAACGAACGAACGAAAGAACGAACGAACGAAAGAAAGGAAGAAAGAAAGAGAGAAAGTAAGAAAGAAAGAAAAGAAGAAAGAAAGAAAGAAAGAAAGAAAACTGTTAATGATTGATGAGGGTAAGGGTGAGGTTGAGACAGAAACTATACTACTGCAATGTTTTGGCAGCTCCTGCGACGGCACTGGAATCTTTCGTAACGGCAATTGCCTTTCTAATGGACTATTTCAGCGACATGGAGAGGGGGGGGGGGGGGGTCTGCTGCATGGGTAACTGCTTGCCCTCCATACTTACCCAGGCTTTGTGTGGGCCGACCTACGAAGATGAAACGCTCTGTGAATCAGCAATGTAACTTTTTGTGTATTAACAGAGATGTTTTTGTGTGAACTAACAGAGACATTGTGTGAAGTAACAGAGACGGTTTTGTGTGAATCAGCATAGACGTTCTCGTGTAAAATAACATAAACGATCTGTGTAAAATAACATGAACGTTGTTATGTGAAATAACATAAATTGAATGTCCTCGCATAAAATAACCGACATTTTCTATGTAAAATAACGCAGACGTTAGCGTGTAAATCAACACAGACGTCCACACGTGTGAATCAACATCATCTGAATGACAGTACAGGCGCCCTTGTATCAACCAGCTTAGACCAATCTAAGTTTAAACTAATAAGGACATATTATTGCAGACAGTAGACAAACAGGAAAACTCTTTCGCAGAGGAGTTTAAAATCCTGGCTATGAGAAAAGTTCCGGTTTAGTGCTCCTTCCGGCAAAAGATGACAGTTGGTAAGGTTGGAGAAAGTTCGGTCAAATTCTTCTCAAATAAGCTAGGTTTTATATTTTAAAATGTCCTGATGTAAATCTGTATGAAGCCTATGAATAAAAATATAACCTAAAAAACAGAAAACTGCATTTTTTTAGAGAGCAGATTTGGAAGTAAAAAGCATATTTTCTTCCCTGACTGAAAAAGGTTAGGTTAGTGAGTGTCCCGCGTGCACTTTTCAATCCATCCCTTCGTTTCTTCAGTACTTTGGGCAAATTGTGTGGTTTATTATTTTTTTTTAATAACTCCTCTGTTTTCACTGGAATAAATATTCTTACCAATCTCGAACTTTTGACAGAATCTTTGCCATTCGTAAGACATGACGGTTCATTACCGAATAGGCAACCAGTCGAAAAGTGACACAGGAGTTTTTTCCCCTCAGTTTCGTGACTAGAGCTTCAAGGTTCGCCAATGGTGAGATTTTGCGTTTGCCACCGTTTTAGTCCACCATTTAGGTAGCCGCATCCGACTTCTGAAGATGATGGCAAAATACGACACTGGTGTGCATGTAGTTTTTTAAAAAATCTACTTTTGTCATCCGATCCTACCGGCATATAATGGCCAACTCTTTCGAAAAACGAAACTGGTTTTGATGTGTAAGCAAGATGTTCTGCGTGCTTTTGTATAAAAGACCTCCGTTTACAGTCTCATCCGAAGAACTTTCAAGGCGAGTGGAGTCAGTACTGATGTTAACTCCAGGGTGAAAATCCCATTGAACAGGTGTTTCAGTGGTAGGTAGTTCGAGCCCAGACTGTCAGATCACAACTCTAGGCTATTCCGCACCCCCCCCCCCCCCAACTCCTTTCAGAAAATAAAACATAAAATGCCAACTCACCCGTGAGAGCAGTATTTCCGCAAAGTTATCATTTTTGATGATGGTAACGAAACGCTGTGCTGGTATGGTACCTGTAAGTAGGCCAGAAAAAAGTCACCATTTATTTGTATTAGTTCGTTTGCAGATTAAAAACAAAAACCATTAAAAATAGGGTCGTCTGCTCATATTCCCACACGCTCACACATTCATTGACACACACAGACAAACACAGACACACACAGACACACAGACACACAGACACACACACACACACACATACACACACACAAACACACACACACACTACACAATCACAACCACCCCCCCCCCCACGCCACACACACACACACACACACACACACACACACACACACACACACACACACACACACACACACACACACACAGTCCTTCGGATGAGACTTTAAACCGAGGCCCCGTGTGCGTACGCACGCAGAACATCTTGCGCACACGTTAAATCCTGTTCCGCTTTTCGTAAGAGTAGGCCATCGTGTGCCGGTGGGAACAGATGACAATATTTACAAAACTGCATACACACGGGACCGGATGAAAAAAAGCACATGATTGCTTATTCTGTTATCCTCGATATAAAAGAATAAATAAAATAAAAATAAAACACACAGAATACACTACACTACACTACACTACACTACACTACACTACACTACACTACACCACACCACACTACACTACACTACACTACACTACACTACACTACACTACACTACACTACACTACACTACACTACACTACACTACACTACACTACACTACACTACACTACACTATACTACACTACACTACACTACACTACACAACACACCCACACCCACACACACTACACTAACACCCCCCACCCACCCACCCCCACACACACACAACACAACACACACACACACGCACGCACGCACCTACACACACATATATACACACACAAACCGACACCCACCCACACACACTCACTCTCCCCCCCAACACACACACAATCCCACACATACAAACACATCCACACACACACACACATAAACACGTACACAAACACACACACACACACACTAACACACACACACACACACAACTAAACACGCACACTCATCCCCCACCCCACACCAACCCTCACCCCACCACACACATACACACACACACACACACCACACTCCCACACCCACACACACAAACACACACACAAACACACACACTAAACACACACACTCATCCCCGCCCTAACCCCACCACCCCCCCACCCACCCCCCACACCCCCATCCCCACCCCCCTCCATCCCACACCCCCTAACCCCCCCCCCACCCCACATACCCCCGCAACCCCCCACAACCCCACAACCCCCCTCCACACACACACATACACCCAAGAGACCTAAAAAAAAAACCTTTTACCATTAGTGGCAGGATCAGACACTAGCACGTCCACTACAGTGATGATGTGTTGGGGCAGAGAGGTCTGCGCGAAAAGCGTCAGATTATGCAGGCCCTCCGCGTCTGAGGATCCTGCTGTCAGCTCTTGAGACACGTTGCCCAAGAACGATAGGAGAGTGTCTCGAAACTCTGTCTCCTGCAAAGTCAAAGTCAAGTCAAAGTCAAACTTTTATTTCCAGATGGTACATTTGAGTAAGCAGTGCAGTTGCTTTTTTTATATTTTTTATCAAGCTATCCATCTAAGAAAAAAAATATATATATGCATATTTAAAAAAGGAAAAACCTTAAGAAGATATATCATACAAATGAAAAAGATTAAAAAAGAAATTGAAAAATACCCACACCAGAAGAAGAACTACACACACACACACACACACACACACACACACACACACACACACACACACACACACACACACACAGAGTGTTTTTAATCATTATTGATATTGTTGAATTCTTTAAACACTGAGATTTAATTCACGGAAAATAAAATATCTGCAAAATCTTTAACATCCTTTATTTGTGTAGACTCAGATTCAACTCATTGAAAAGAAGCTATTTTGCAATACTTACAACAGCCATCATTCGTCGAATATGACTCGTTTATGGACAAGAAAATATTTGCACAAAGTTCAATACAAACTTTAATAAAATTCTCTCTATTATGTAGTTATTTTGTTTACCTCATATCTCTTGCTTTCTATAAGAAAAACGTGTTGACTTTATCAGCAGATAAGTCAGTGATCTACGGACAGTTTGCGTAATAAAGATGATATACGTTGCTGATATCAAGCAAATAAGAATAACATAACCAGCTGTTGGACGGCTGTAATTTAATGTCTATATTGTGAGTTATAAAGTTTGTGCTTTTTCCCCTAAGTTAAAATGCTGTTACCTTAATGGTGGACAAAAAGCCCAACCCCAGTCACATACGCCAAAAATCTCACCGTTGATGAACCTCTGAGCTCTTGCTTGAGAAATAAGCAAATCAAAAGTGCTTTCAATTTTGGAAGAGTACTTCTCTTGTTAAGCATTCCCTCGGTGGGAACACATTGAATAAAAGCTCCGTTCGTTTCATTTGGCTTAAGTTGGGTAAGCCAAGTCCTTAGCTAGGTGGCTGACTGGTCAATTGGTTGATTGATTGATTGATTGATTGATCGATTGGTTGGTTGATTGATTGAATGGTTTGTGTGTTGTTTGGCACCTTGGTCGTTTGGTTGATTAGTCGGCAGATTGGTTTGATAGTTAGTTAGTTAGTTGGTTGGTTGGTTGGTTGGCTGGTTGGTTGGTTGGCTGGTTGTTTGCTTGTTTGATGAGTTTGCATCTGACAAGTGGGTGACCTGGTTGTGGGTCCTCTGGTTGTTGATTGGTTTTCGTGAGGCCTGTTAATTGATTAGATTTGGCCAGTCAGTTATTCAGACTGAGAGACTGATTGCCTTATGAGTTGACTGGTCAGTTAATTTTGCTGCAACGTTTGGAAAGAAGAAGAAAGAAA
>CM060329.1:48123474-48135264 GCA_030674155.1 Stramonita haemastoma
ATCAATCACCAGCCAATGGAAAATCAATAGAAAAAATGTTAAGAGTCAATTTAACAATAAACTCTCTCTAGACAGTTAGGACAAGAAAAAGCATCAGACATATAATATCAATAACATCCCCAAAGTCGGAATGCGGCTACCTGAATGGTGGGAGGAAAACAGTGGCATATGCAAAAATCTCACCATTGCTTTAAGTTTGGAGCTCTAGCCAAGGAATGGGGAAAACTTTTTTTGTTGTTTTTTATTGTATTAAAACTTCCTGATTGGGAAGGGTTTCCAGAAACAGGTCGCAAACTACATTCTGTATTTAGCAAAAGAATGTATTTAAAATGGGATATTTGTTTTCTTTGATAACCACGGCTCATCTGGGATAGAATAGCTCAGTGGTCAGAGCACTTACTTTCCCACAGCCAATGTTAAGCAGCATCGAGCATGATTACCAGTTGGATGGGTGACCGTTTGCGCGCCTTGGCTTCAGTACAGTTTCCCCAGCTGTAAATGGGTACCTGCCCTCTTTAGTGTCAGGGAGGGTAAAGCAGTGAGGGAGAGGAGATGGGTGCCGCCCTCAATATGCTGGCCCCTGGAGAAGCTGAGGTCTCTGATGCCAAGCTCCCCTACGACCACATAGGTTATGGAACATCTTTACCTTTATCTTTTTAACCATGGCTCAGAGCTCCAAGAGATAACATTGTTGATTTTGGTTTCCTCTGTAATGCATGAACAGCTCTCACATGAAGCAGCAGGTGGCAGTAATGCAGGAGTCTCTGGGTCGCCTGGGTCACCAGATAGCAAACTACAGTCTATACTTAGCAAATTAATGTGGTTGTTTTTATCTTTGATAACTACATCTCAAAACCCCAAGAAGATAACACTTTTGTTTTTGGTTTCCTCTTGTAACGCATGACGAACAGCTCCCACATGAAGCAGCAAGTGGCAGTAGTGCAGGAGTCCCTGGGTCGCCTGGGTCACCAGATGCGGGTGGTGAGCCACTGGCAGCACAGCGTGGCCTCGCAGCTCAAGTGTCACCTTGACCTTCTGCACCTGACCCACGCCTCCACAGCCTCCGCCTCCTCCCCTGCCATGACCAATGTGGCCAAGTGGATCAAGGTCATCCAGGCCGCCCAGCAGACCCACATGAAGGAGTGCGAGTCCCTCTTCATGAAGGTGAGTTAGGGGTGGGGGGTGGGGGTGGGGGGTCGGGGGCCCAGCAGACCCACATGAAGGAGTGCGAGTCCCTCTTCCTGAAGGTGAGTTAGGGGGGAAGGGGGGGGGTCGGGGGTTGGGGGGTGTGTGGGAGGGGGGATGATGGTCGTGGTGTGGGTTGTTGGAGGGGTTGGGGTAGTTCAGTTCTTCAGTTTTACGTCCTTCCACAAAATAGTGATATCAGGGTTGGGGTAGGGGGTAGGTCATGTGTGTCTGTTTGTATGGTTGGTTGTGTGTTTGTGTTATGAATAAGGGAGGGGTATGAGTTGGTATGTTGCATAACGTGCAGGTAATGCATGTATAGTTGTGGTGTGTGAGTGTGTGTTGTGTGTGTGTTTATTTTAGTTTTATTTATTTTATTCTTTTATATAGAGCATAATGGGATAAGCTTTCTTGTGCTTTTTTTTTACATCCAGTCCCCATGTTTATACAGTTTTGTAAATGTCATCTGTTCCCATCATCTGTGTGTGTGTGTGTGTGTGTGTGTGTGTGTGTGTGTGTGTGGTGCGTGCGTGCGTGCGTGTGTGCGCGCGCGCGCATGTGTGTGTGTGTGTGGAGTGAAAGAAAAGACGGGGAAAACCGTGTGTTTATATAACTATCATATGCATATCTGTGTAGAGAATACATGTATCAAGAGTGTATTTGAACTATAGGCTGCCACTAGTTGTTCATGCCATCAATACTGAACTGATTTTCTTTGCATTTCTATCTTCTAAATTTGATGGACATTACAGCTTAGCGGATTAGAGTGTTTAACTTCAAACCCCACTGGTCCTTGAAGTTGTGACTTTGAATCTTGGCTGCAGCTTCTGGTGAATTAAGTGTGGGGATTTTTTATAATCTTCCTGGTCAACTTCAAGTGCGTACATGTCAGCGCCTTAATTCCTTCTGTGTTGAGGTGGCCTTTCTTCAGGATTTTGTTGGTGTTGGGTTTTGTTTGGGGGGGTTGGGGGTAGGGGGGATGCTTTTTAAAATTCTATCCCCTTTTCTTAGAGACTCAAATGACCTGATGATTGAGTTGATGGTTGGTTGGTTGGTCATTCAGTTTGACATCCTTCCGTTAACTTGTGACATCAGATGGAAAAGTGTGTGGATGAGTGTGTGTGTGTGAGGTTGAGTGGGGGGAGGGGGGTGCATATTATATAGCTAATTATCCGCATTAAACAACTATAAGAAACAAAAATGAAAGCCATAAAACAAAAATGTAGAAAAGAAATAAATAACTGCTTAAACACTAACTTTGCAATTCTTATAACTAGTAAACATAAGAATGTGATAACAGAACTGTTACTTGAATAGTTGATGTGAATGGCCACAGATCTCTGGAGGACAAAGGATTTTTTTTCCATTTTGTTTTGGCTGAAATTTTGTTTCAATTTTGATAAATATTTGTCTTGGTGTGTTGAGAGTTTGAGCATACAGGCTCCAACGACCCCCCCCCCATGTGAACTGGTTGCCTTACAGACTGTGTGTGTGTGTCTGTGTCTGTGTCTGTGTGTGTGCATGCATGCATGTGTTTGCATGTGTGTATGCATGTGTGTATGTGTGTGTGTGTGTGTGCGTGCGTGCGTGTGTGTGTGTGTGTGTGCGTGCATTCATATGTGTGTGTGTGTGTGCATGTATGTGTGTGTGTGTGTGTGTGTGTGTGTGTGCATGTGTGTGTGTGTGTGTGTGTGTGCGTGTGTGTGTGTGTGTGTGTGTGTGTGTGTGTGTGTGTGTACTGTATACAGCTGCAGAGCAGCAGTGCAGAAGCCAGCAGCCAGCTACAGGAGGCGGTCAGTGTGCAGACTGCTGTCAGTGACTGGGACACCACCCTAAGCTGTACCCCAGCAGACAGATGGTCAGTCAGTTTTCTTTACATCAGTTTTGGTCAGCGTTTTTTTGTTGTTTTTCTCTAATTGTGACGCTCCACCATGAAATGAGTCGCTTAGCACCTGACCCACTTTTTCCGCTCAGAGCCATTACAGGCAGGTGGGGGTCAGGTTGTCAGTTTTGAGATTTTGAATGATTATGAAACTATAGCCATTTTTCTACCTTGTAATGAAATATCAAGTCATAATTTTGCATCCTTTTGGTTTTAAATGTGTTTTTAAAATATCCAAGCCCTCATTCTGACCATTGATTACAATGCTAAATTTGTCCATTTCTTGTTTTGTCATTTTCTGCAGTCAATCATTCCAACTTGTAATAAATTTTCATAGAATTATCCTATTTTTAATCTGTTTGTTGTATAGCCATTTCATTGCAGATTAATAGCTTATCAATAACTGAAAATTGACCTCTGGGGCAATGCGACTCCTTATGTGGTGGAGCGTCACAATTTCTTTGTTTATTATCCCTGGGCTAGAGCTTTGAGAATCAAGGTTTCATCAAAGGTGAGATTTTTGTGTATGTGACCTTTTTTTTTTTTTGGTATGTGTGTATGTGACCTATTTTGCCCACCATTAATGAAGTCATTCGGATGAGACTATAAACTGAGGCCCCGTGTACGAATGCACACAGAATATCTTGCACACACATTAAAACTCCATTCCGCCTTTCGAAAGAGCAGGCCATGACAAAATAATAAAAATCAGCATGCACACAGGTGTCATGTTTAGACACCATCCCTGAGGAAAAATCAGGGAAGTGGGAGTCCCCAGGGCGGCTTGGAGCTGTATATATATATATAAAATAAAAACAATGATAATAATTTTTTAAAAATAATAATAATAATGGGTAGGTGCTTTGGGAGAGCGGCCTGAATTTCACACAGAGAAATCTGCTGTGTCATAAAGTTGTGTAAAATAAAATAAAGATAAAATAAATTGTGTTGTGTGTGTGTGTGGCAGTGTGGAGAAGCTGAGGGTGCTACAGGACAGGATGAGGAAGATCCTGACCATGTTCAAGGACAACCGCGCCAAGAGAACCCTCAACTACAATGACGAACAGATCCACAAGTTTGAGAAGTATGTGTGTGTGGTTTTGTTGGGGTTTTTTGTTTTTCTCTCTCTTCTTCTGTTTTTCCTCTTTTCTCTTATACTTTATTATATTTCATTATCCTTTGTGTGAATATTTTGCTTGCTTTTTTGATATGTATGTGAAAAACCGCATTTCATAATATACAACAATGTACAACATGATAAAACTGAATAAAACTGGTTAGAAATTATAAAAAAAAAAAGTTTGAGAAGTAAGACGCCCCTTGTACATAGCTCAGTGGTCAGAGCACTCACTTCCTCCAAGCTAAGGCTTAACAGCATCGAGCGCGGATACCAACTGGATGGGTGACTGTTAGCGTGCTTTGGCTTTAGTATAGACCCCAGTTCACCCAGCTGTCAATGGGTATCTGCCCTCCTTATGGTCAGGGAAGGTAAAGCAGCGAGGAGAGGAGATGGGTGTCACTCTCAATATGCTTGCCCATAGAGAAGCTGAGGTCTCTGATGCTTTGCTCCCCTGCGACCACACAGGTTATGGGACACCTTTACCTATATGTATCTTTTGGAGAGTCAGAGGATATTGTGGTTATGTCTAAATTTTGGTTGAAAGAATGGTAGAAAGACATTTCTTCCATTTTGCTTGCGTGCGCACGCACACACGCACACGCACACACATACACATACACATACACATACACACACACATACACACACACACACACACACACACACACACACACACACACACACACACACAAATATACACACACACACACAATAAAAAAAATTATTTTAAAAAAAAGTTTGAGAAGTAAGACGCCCTGTTACAATCTCTTAAAAACTCTGGGTCTATATTAAACAAGATCTTATAACTGAAATAAATCATCTTATACACTTTCTCATTCTAAGAGGCACTAGTATCACCTTTTGCTGGGTACCATCTCATTGCAATATTTTTTATAATGAAAAGGTTGACAGAGCAGCTAAAAGTGCAGCAGCTCATTCAGACTCTGCTGCTACCTTGAAGTACCAATGTCAGTTCATGAGAATTATAACCTGTTGGAAAGTGCTTGCTGGAAACATGTAAGGAAAAAACAAGAAGATGCGGGGTATTCCTATGGTACCTCTTCTATTTTTGAATTAAATTTCTTTCTCTCTTCTCGTTATGGGTTAAATATATCCCGCCAAAGGCCAGTACTAAGTCTTATTAATAGATTGAAGTTAAATGCTTTCCAAACAAAATTTTCCAGAAATGTGCATTGTGTCTGTGGTGGGGCACTCTCAAACTTTCATATTCTTTTGGAATGTCAAGTGTTAAAAATGTACCTTCCCACCATACCTGAGAGATCTTTGCAGAAAGTGTTGAATAATTGTAAATTGCTATGTGAAATTGCTATGCTATTGAAAGAGAGTTGTGTCAGTAATTTGTTATAGTGCAAGTAAATATGTCATTTATTGATTTTAAGCAAAGGCATTCTGCCCACCATGGTATATTTCTCGACATTGTTTTTCTCCCCTGTTCTTTTCACATGGAATGTATTATATATATATGCCTTTTTAATATGTTGTAGTTACATTAGTTATACAGTTACTTAATGTGTGAATTCAATTACTTCATTGTATTATGGTTATAGTTGTTAGACAGTTCCTTTTATTCTGAATTGTTTGCCTTTTTGTGTCTAATATCACTTATTGTGAATAGACGTTAAATTGAAGAACAACACACACAATATACACACACACATATACAGATATACATACATACAATATACAGATGTGAGCACTCACACACTTCATACATGTGTCAGTCTCTGTGTGTGTCTCCACTTTTACGTCGTCTCTGTGTCATTCTGTGTGTGTCTCCACTTTTACGTCGTCTCTGTGTCATTCTGTGTGTGTCTTCAGTTTTACTTCATCTCTGTGTAAGGCTCTGTGTGTGTCTTCACTTTTATGTTGTCTCTGTGTCAATGTCTCTGTTTTACCTTGCAGGTATGCATGCACTCCAGTGTATTAACAATTATTTTCTGTGTTTCAGAAACAAGCTTTCGGAGCTGTGCACTCAGGCACGGTCCATGCTCACAGACAACTGCATGCGCAAAAGGAAAAACCTGTACATGGCCTACAAACTGTGGTTTGAGTGAGTGGCCTGCTTTTCCCTGTACATCTACACTTGTTTTACGTTATAATCTGTGATATTTTGTTTGCACAACCTTCACTTCTAGATTTTGTTAGCATTTCTGCATTAAAATTTTTTTTTTATATCATTGGATTGTTTTTCAGGTATTGTAATGATTTAGTGATTTGGGTTAAATTTGCATTTTGTGTCTTTGAAATTAAGTATCATCTCCAAAACTTGGTTGTGGCGGTGTTTGAAGTTTGAGATTAAGAACAATCATGTGTAATGGTTGGATTGAAAATAGCCATTTGAGCAAAAACACCCCCTTCCGAATCTTCCATCCCTCTCACCACCCCACCCTCTCCCCTTCCAAAACTTCCCCCCCTCTCACCTACTTTATATATGTGACTAGGAGTGAAGGAAAAAAGTGAACTACAACGGATAATGGTGGGAACAGATGACAAAATTTACAAAACTGCATACACACTGGGACTGGATGTAAAAAACCCAAACAAACATGAGAGCACATGAGAGCTTATTCCATTATCCTCAAAATAAAAGAATAAATTAAAATAAGAGATAAATAAATAAAGAATAAAAAAAATAATAACAGCAGCAGTCATGGCGAGTGCGGATGTGACTCGAAGCTATCATATAATGTTTGAACAAATATAAAATATAGCTATCTTGCATCTGTTGATTACGATTCATATCAATATGCCTGTCAGTATTGTAATTGCCCTTCAGGGATGATTAAAGTGTTTTTGACTTGACTTGACTTGACTGACTGATGGCTGGCTGACTGATTGCAGAAAAGCGGCACAGTGCCAGATGCTGGTGTCCAAGGTGGGATCCACCATGACACAGATCACAGAGGGGCACACTCACCTGGTCAACAAGCTTCAAAATGTAGGTGGAAATCATGTAGTGTGTGTGTGGGGGGGAGGGGGGGCGGAGGGGGGGGGGGGGGTTGTGAGTGTGTGTGGGGGAGGGTTGTGTGTGGGGGGGGGGGAGGGGTGTGTGTGTGTGTGGGGGGGGGGGGGTATACTTGTGTGTGTGAGTGAGTGAGGGGGGGGGATATATGTGTGTATTGCAGATAATTTGAGGTGTAAAATTTGGAAGGCATGTTATGAATATATCCATGAACTCTTACAACAGCTTTGTTTGGGTTGAGGAAAGCTAGTTAGATCATTTCAAAGAAAACTACAACAACAAAAGTGAGTAAATGACTGATAATTAATCAACTATTTGCAGAAAAAAAGAAAAAAAAAGATAACAATGTCATGCCAAAATCAGATGTGCTGGGCCTGACTTGTCAGGCGCTGAACGGCAGTGCAAAACATTTTCACTCAAATGACAAACAAGAAAAGTTGCTGTTTGAGTGTTCAACAAAGAAAGAAGAGCCGAAAAAACCTATGAAATATTTTTTTTTAATCATTATTCTTTTTTTATTCCGAGGATAAATAATGGAATAAGCACTCATGTGCTTTTTTTTTCCTACATCCAATCCCCCGTGTGTCTGCAGTATTGTAGATTTTATCACCGCCTGGACTTTATCACAGTTCTTGATTAAACCATTGGTACTGGGGGCAATAGCAAAGTGAAAAGCTGTATGATCAGTGGCTTTCTTTCCCACTCATAAAATTCCACTTTACAGCTTAGGCTTAGTGATCGACTATGACTCTCTGAGTAGGAAGCTTGACTTGCACAGTCCTCATGTGCTGCAGCCCTGGGGGCTAGTTGGCCTTTGGAGAACATCTCCAACGCTGACTGTTCATATGCCCTCTTAGCCAAGAGAGTGGGGATGTACTGTGGGCAAGGCTCCTCCACTATGATCAAAATTCTGCCCTGTTTCCGAAACAGCAGCTGCCTCCTCTGCTGTTTTGGAGGTCATTGTCGAACACAACGAACAAACAAACAGATTTTATCATCTGTTCCCAGACCACACACACAGTCAAAGTAGTCCTTCGGATGAGACTATAAACTGAGGCCCCATGTGCTAATGCACGCAGAACATCTTGCACACACGTTAAATCCTGTTCCGCTTTTCATAAGAGTTGGCCATATATTGTATGCCGGTGGGAACAGATGACAAGATTTACAAAACTGCATACACACGGGGACTGGATGAGTACTTATTCCATTATCCTCGATATAAAAGAACAAACAAATAATAAAAATAAATCAGTCAGACAGTCAGCACAGTGGACCTGGATCTTTCATTGACACAGGAAGAGGAGCTATGTTGCAAACTGATGTACAACTGATTTTGTGATGGAATGCGAAATCTAGGGACAATTTGTGTTGAGAGAATCTGAATGCAAGAGGGTTAAATCTTTGAACCTTCAGTCAGCACAGTGATTCTGAATCTTTCATTGACACAGGTGG
The DNA here is from genome assembly GCA_030674155.1 of Stramonita haemastoma. NCBI lineage: Eukaryota > Metazoa > Mollusca > Gastropoda > Neogastropoda > Muricidae > Stramonita > Stramonita haemastoma. Next base: position 48,132,100 of record CM060329.1, read on the forward strand.
AGGAGCGGTGTTGCAAACTGGTGGACGACTGTGTGGATCACCTGAAGAAGGATTTCGCCACGTCCCCCATGCCCCAGGCCATCCCAGCACAGCCGGCCATGACCAACGGCTCCAGCCGACAGGTCAACGGGGCAGGGGGCGTTGCCACCGATGCAGGTCAAGGTCAGTTTGTCAGACCGCCCGCCTTGGCCACCCGACAGGAGCGACTGGACAGTTTGCTGGACGGGTGAGAATTTTTGTATTTTAATGTTGTTGGGGTTTTGTTTTTTTTGTTGTTTTTTTTTTGGGGGGGGGGGGGGGGGGGGGGTTGTTGTAAGGGATTTTTTTTTTTGTTCCTGGGCTTGAACTTCGAGGTTCATCAATGGTGACATCTTTGTGTATGTGACTGGGGGGGGTTTCCCAATCATTTTGGTAGCCGTTGTTTGGACTTTGGGGATGGTGTCTAAACACAATACCCTTGTGTGCACACACACACACACACACGCACGTGCAGACATTCATGTGCACATGCATTCACCCACATTCACACTCACACTCATACACACACACTAACACACATACTAACACACACACACACACACATACACGCACTAACACACACACACAAGCACGCACGCATGCACACGCATGCACACACATACACACACACATGCACTAACACACACTAACACCCATACACATACACTAACACACACACTCTTTCGAATCATGGGCATGTAAATCCTCAGAGGAGGGAGGGGAGGAGGAAGGCCTAGGTGTTTGAGTACATCAGTATAAAGACTGCAGAAAGGGACTTTGCTCAAATGTGGATGGATACAAATTGCTCTGAGTATAGCAGTCATGTAAGTGTAAGATAAGATTAAGATTTCATTACTTCAGAAAACCCACTTGGGTTATATGAAGATGCTCATTGCTACTGATATACATACATGCACTGCACATTCACTCACAGGATAGCCTAGTGGTTAGAACATTGCACTCGCAATCTGACGACCTGGGTTTGAATCCCGTTCAAGGGTATATTTTCCCCTGGAGTTGAAATCAGTGCAGACTCCACTGTCTCCAAAAATACTTCAGATGAGACTGTAAACTGAGGCCCCATGTGTGAACACATGCAGAACATCTTGCGCACACGTTTACATTGTTTCAGTTTTTGAAATAGTAGGCCATTGTGTGCCAGTGGGAACAGATGACAAAATTTACAAAACTGCATACACACGGGGACTGGATGTAAAAAAGCACATGAGTGCTTATTCCATTATCCTCGATATAAAAGAATGAATAAGTAAATAAATAGATAAATGAATTTTTAAAAATATAGAAATTTTAATGTTGATATGTCTTTTTATTTCTGTTCCATGCAGGCTTCTGACTTCTCGAAAGTCACTGGAAGAATTGGAAATGCTCGTGACCGAAAACACACAGCTTATCCGAAAGTAAGTGGTGTGCGTGTGTGTGTGTGTGTGTGTGTGTGTGTGTGTGTGTGGTGTGTGTGTGTGTGTGTGGTGTGTGTGTGTTGTGTGCGTGCATGTGTGCGTGTGTGCATGCGAGTGGGCTGTCAATTTTTAACTTTTTTTTTTTTTTTAAGGGGGGGTTAGGGGGTATTTTTGTTCGTCGACTAGAGCTCCGTGATACACCAATGGTGAGATTTTGTGTATGCAACTGTTTTTGCCCACCATGAAGGGAGCAGCATTCCAGGTTTGGGGAAAACAGTTTATTTAAGATCTGTGGTAGCTTTGGAGAGTCATTATACTGAATTTTCAAGAAATATAATTTCACTCTCTTTATGCTTATATACAGTCACATTATGAAAGTTGTGGGTTTTTTTTTTAAAATGACCAAAAAAAATTAGAAAAAGGAAGTTAAAGAATATTATTGTTAAAAAGGTATCATTCTCTCTTTGATCACTGTTGTATGTGTGGTGTGGTGGTGTGTGTGCGTGTGTGTGTCTGTGTCTGTGTGTATGTGTGTGTGTGTGTATGTACTTGTGCGTGTGAGTACATGTGTGCACACTCACATTCTTGTTACAGGATTTTTATTTTAAGCTCTTTAGGTGTAATTCTCTCAATTCTTTATGTAAGTGTTGTTACTTCATTCCACAATTTGATATGAGTTCTGCTTCAGTAGCATACTTTTCTTGGGTTTTTTAAAACATATTTTGAAAATATAAACCTAGTTGCTTGCTGAAGTTGGATGCACTGGGCCTGACTTGTCAGGCGCTTAACAGCAGCACAACACACTTTCGATCATATGATGGACAAAAAAAGTGTTACTGTCAGAACGTTCAACAAAGAAAAGGAAAAACCTAGTAACGTAAAGAGTTAAGAAGAGGAAAAACCTAATAACCTAAAGAGTCAAAAAGAGGGAAAACCTAATAACCTAAAGAGTTAAGAAGAGGAAAAACCTAATAACCTAACAAGTCAAGAAGAGGAAAAACCTAGTAACCTAAAGACTTAAGAAGAGGGAAAAAACCCTAGTAACCTAAAGAGTTAAGAAGAGGAAAAACCTAATAACCTAAAGAGTTAAGAAGAGGAAGAACCTAAGGAGTTAAGAAGAGGAAGAACCTAAGGAGTTAAGAAGAGGAAGAACCTAAGGAGTTAAGAAGAAGAAAAAACTTAGTAATCAAACGAGTTAAGAAGAGGAAAAACCTATTAACCTAAAGAATTAAGAGGAGGAAAAACCCAGTACCTAAAGAGTTAAAAAGAGGAAAAAACCTAGTAACCTAAAGAGTTAAGAAGAAGAAAAAACCTAATAACCTAAAAGAGTGTGACTTGTGTTTCAGCTTTGGATCCTTAACTGCCGATGAAGAAAGAAACGCAGACACGGCATGAGACGCAGACGCCCTCAGACAGCAGATTGGGGATGTGTGTGTGTGTGTGTGCTCTGACTACAGATGCAAAGACTGAGAGGGAGCACAGTGCAAGAGTAAAGAAAACCAAGCGAGCAGTGGAGGGTAGGGGTGGGGGGGCTGAACAAGAGACACAAGACGAGACTCGAGATGTTGGATTGTTTTTGGGGTGGGTTTTTTTTTTTTTTTTTTTGTTACTGCTCATAGAGAATGGTAATGAGGAGTAGTTAGTGTGAAATCATCCAAAGTGACCTCCCATATTACTCTTGTTTATGTTTAGAATGTGATCGGGGGGGGGGGGGGTGGGGGGGGGGGGG
>CM060329.1:48135364-48142864 GCA_030674155.1 Stramonita haemastoma
CCTTTCTTTCATGTGGGGAGGGGGGGGGGAGGAAACCTGCCCCCTCCCCCCTTCAGCACTGGCCCGACAAGAGAGAGAGAGAGAGAGAAGAGAGAGAGAGAGAGAGAGAGAGAGAGAGAGAAGAGAGAGAGAGAGAGAGAGAGGAGAGAGAGCCTGTACTATACGCCTGCAGTCTTCCAGACTCCGTCCACTGAATTATGTGTGAATTATCGCCATCGATCTAACCTAACATCTGACAAACATGATGGATTGCAGCATGCCACAGAGAAACAAGAGAGAGAGAGAGGGGGGGGGGGGGGAGAGAGATGGGGAGGAGGGGGAGGTTGATATGGGTCAACGACAAGCGAAGCTAATATATTTTATATCGAGGATAATTCCATTATCCTCGATGTAAAAGAATAAATAAATAATGAATAAATAAAAAGCACACACACACCACGAACGACATTGTGAATCGACTAAGATACAGATCGATCTATCTATCCACGTTCTTTTCTCTATCTGTCGACTATCTATCAACAGATCTATCTATCTATCTACGTCCTTTTCTCTATCTGTCGACTATCTATCTATAGATCTATCTATCTATCTACGTCCTTTTCTCTATCTGTCGACTATCTATCTATAGATCTATCTATCTATCCACGTCCCTTTCTCTATCTGTCGACTATCTATCTATCTATAGATCTGTATTATCTCTCTACGTCTTTTTCTCAAGCTTATCTCTCTATGACTATATACATGTATGCATAGACTTCGGCTGGTTGGGGGGATGGGTGAGGAGGGGGGTAGGGGGGGGGGGCTAGTAGTGGGTGACTTGTCTTCCTCCTCTCTCCAGTGTTGTGTCGCTGTTTCTGTGCCGATAACGTTGACCCAATTCTTGTTTTCACTTGACTCGATCGGAAGACGCTACACGCTGTCAGTTTCGCTAGTGTGGTTCGATTGACGGATTTTTCCGTCTTTTTTTTTCGTTTTTGTTTTTTTCTTTGGGGGGTAGAAGGGGGGTTGATTGACAAGGGTGTCGTGTCATGCACTGGAATTGATATATATATATACACACACACAACCCCCACGACAGAAACTGACAACACACACACACACACACACACACACACACACACCACACACACACACACACAGGCACACACACAGGCACACACACATACAGAGGCACACACACACACACACAGAGACACACACAGGCACATACACATAGGCACACACACTGGGTGACACGGTTTTTCGGTTTGTTTATTGTGTCGTCAATCAAATCCCTTGTCAAGCAGTAGGTTATGTATCATGTTTAGAATTATTACCACCTAACACTTTCTCCCTTACAGAAATCTAGTTTGTCGAACACAGAACAGTACACGGCTAACACACACACACACACACAACACACACACACACACACACACACACATGAACACACACACATGAACACACACACACACACACACACATGAAACACAACCACACACACACACACACCACACACACACACACACACACACACACACACACTCGATTTACAAGCCTTCAAAAACCCTGATCATAACTGCCCCTAAAAAACAAGCCTTCAAGTAACCGCTAACGACGTCAGAACATGGAAAAACAAACATGTCCCATGTCGATCGAGTCAACTCACCTGGTAACGTTGTCGCTCGTCGAGTCTTCGTGTTCGGGCAAATATTGCCTCAGAACAGGAGGAAACGACGTCTTGAGAACACGGTACGCGGCCATATCCGTTTCGTTAAGGCGACAGCGAAAAAGAAAACACAAAATCAGGGTCTACCACAGGTCATATTTGATAGAAAACGGGGAGGAGGAGAAAGACGAAACACACTTGTTGTTTTGGTGCCCAGTAGTCCTAACTCCTGTTTCTGTGTATTCTGGAAGCGCTGGGCCTTCCCTGCCAGTCAGGTCAGTTGGAAGGGAGGAAAAAGAGAGAGAGTGGGGAGGGTGGAAGGTGGGGGGTGAGACCGGGGGTGGCAGTGGAGAAGAAGAGAAAGAGGTTGGTAGGTGTGACAGCAGTGCAAGGGGGATAAATCGATGTGGTCTGCTTGTGGAGTGTGGCCGACTGATTTGTCGATCATGTGAGGCCTTGTGTATGCCTTCGCCATGACAACGCCCGGGTCACGTGGCAAAAACAAAAGTGTCACGTGATTTTGTTCTTTCCTCTCTCTCTCTCTCTCTCTCTCTCTCCTCATCTCTCTCTCTCTCTCTCTCTCCTCTCTCTCTCTCTCTCTCTTCTCTCCTCCCTCTCATCCCTCTCTCCTCTCTCTCTCCCTCTCCTCCATTGACTTTAATATTATTATTATTATTATTTATTATTATTATTATTATTATATATTATTATTATTATTATTATTTTGTTGTTGTTGTTGTTTGTTGTTGTTTTGTTTTGTTGTTATTGTTTGTATATTGTTGTTGTTGTTATCATTATTATTGTTGTTGTTAATATTATAAACATCTTTTTTATTAACATTATTATTGTTATTGTTATTGTTGTTGTTGGGGCAAGTGCTGGGTAAAAAAAAAAAAAAAAAAAGCTCATATTTTTTGTAACGCGAAAAGAAAGTATATCTTCATTCAATTTTTTTTATTATTCTTTTATATCGAGAATAATGGATTACGCACTCGTGTGTTTTTTTACATCCATTCCCCGTGTGTATGCAGTTGTGGGGTTTTTTTTTTTAATCGTTTCATCTGTTCCCACTGGCACACGCTAGCCTACTCTTGAACAGGATTTAACGTGTGCGCAAGATGTTCAATAAATCAGTCAGTCAGTAAGTCAGGCAATTTGACGACCCGGTTCGAGTCCGGTCGAGGAGATTTTTCTCCTGGAGTTTAACATCAGTGCCGACACCACTCTCCCCCAAAAGTCCTTCGGATGAGACTGTAAACCGTGGCCCCGTGTGCGAACGCACGCAGAACATCTTGTGCACACGTTTAAATCCTGTTCCGCTTTTCGTAAGAGTAGGCCATCGTGTGCCGGTGGGAACAGATGACATTTACAAAACTGCATACACACGGGGACTGGATGTTAAAAAAAAAAAAATTAAAGCACAAGAGTGCTTATCCCATTATCCTTGATATAAAAGAATAAAATAAAAATAAACAAATAATAAAATAAGTCAGTCAGTCAGCCATACAGTCTGTCTGTCTGTCTGTCCTGTCTGTCTGTCCTCTCTCTCTCTCTCTCTCTCTCTCATTCTCTCTCCTCCTCTCTCTCCTCTACTCTCTCTCTCTCTCTCTCTCTCTCTCAAACAGAAGAATACAAGCAAATCTCTTTACTTTAGCATGCGGGACTTAGGGTTTCGGGGTCGGTTGCCGTTGTTCCTGCAGAGGTTTTTGGCCAAGAGACGCGCATCTTTTCCCTGGCTCTCTTCAGCGTCCAAGATCAACGACATCGTCAGGTCGGTCCATCAGGGGTGGAGTGTTCGCTGTTCGTGGACGATTTCGCTTTGTACGCTACGGGCAGTACGTTTGCGGGGGATCAGAGACAGATAGGCCTACAGCTCTGTGTGAACAAGGTTCAGGAATGGGCGCAGGACAATGGTTCAAGTTTTCGGTCGCCTAAACGAAGTGCGTTCACTTCACGAACAAGTCCAGAGAGCACTTCCCGGACCCCGTCATCCGCTTGGGAAAATCCACCATCCCGACGGTGGCCAAATTCTTGGGGATTTGTGTTCGATCGAAAGCTGAATTTCAGGAGCCATATCCAACATTTGAAAACGTCATGTCAGAAGGCCCTGAACCTCCTGCGGGTGATCGCCCATACTGACTGGGGAGCGGACAAGAGAACACTGCTGCACGTCTACAGGGCGCTGGTGGCTCCAAACTGACGTTAGGTGTACGGCTCGGCGAGGCCTTCCTACCTGAAAGCTGTGGACCCCATCCACCACCAGGTGCTCCGGATCTGTCTCGGAGCGTTCCAAACGACGCCGGTCTACAGCCTGTACGCGGAAGCGCCTTCTCTAAAAAAAAAACCAAAAAAAAACATAATAAATATAAAAAAAACTGTCTGAAATTGACTCTGAACTATTACAGCTTTATTCAGAATATAACAACCCAGCTTATGATTGTGTCATGAACCCCCGGTTTCAAGCCAAGTTTGAGAAACCGCCCTCTGCCGCCCCGCCTCTGGCATTCGATCTTCCCCATCTCCAGGAGGTGGGTATCGATCTAGGTGTCATCTACGACCTTCCCCAGTTCCCAGAGACACCTATGAGGATGGTGGAAAACCCGGTTGTTCGTTTTGATCTTGTGCTTACAGGAAAGATGTCACCAGTTCCACGGTGTACAATTATTTTTAGGATAAAATCTATTCTTCGATTTTTATAGGCAAAGAAGCAACTGAAAGGCTAAAACGTTGAATTACTATTTTAGAGACAGTGAATGTGTGTGATGCTCAGTAAACCCATATATACATATATATATATATATATAATTGAGGAAAACGTAGTGCACGATACCATTTGCTCAATCTATTTGTAAAAGATTTATCAAAGATTCAATATCTCAAAACAATTAATTGAACGTAAATTCTAGGAAATCATGTTATTCAGTATTACATGCAATTATGAGTAAGTTGCGGCCTGACTTGACTCGAGTTTCGTCACCTGGGTGAGCCCTCATCAGAGGTCCCGGCAGTGTCTGAATCTACGCCTGCTGTGGTACCTTACAGCAAGACACTTTTCAGAATTTGAAAGTGTCAATTGCATTCAAAGGAATATTTGATATTCCTGTAGCCTTTTGAAGCTGCCCTCGAAAGACAATGATAAAAAAGAGAAAGAAAGTATGCTTAGAATATAATTATGTTGAAAAAAAATTGAATAAGAGAAAATAAGCACCTAGTGAATCTTTGTGCATTAAGTTTGGGAATCCTATTGAAAGATGCAAGGGAGGTCATAAAGTTTGTATCCAGCCAAGTGGTCAGGTCTTAGCTGGATAATAACCCAAACATTGCAATACACTTTAAGTGCACGCACACGCAAGAGAAAGGGGGGGGGGATATTAATGGCCTACACTGGAATCTACTAGAGATGCAATTCCCCACTTGACCACAAAGTATTATTGAGGAAAAAGTTGTGGAGGAAAAACAAGAGCAGGTACCAACTTCTCAACCATTTTGAAAATGACTTATCAAAGATTCAATTAAAAAAATGAAATAAAAAAATATATATACATATAAATATATAGACATATATAGACATATATAGAGATATAGATATAGATAGATAGATAGATAGATAGATAGATAGATAGATAGATAGATAGATAGATAGATAGATAGATAGATAGATAGATAGATAGATAGATAGATAGATAGATAGATCTGACAGGGGTACAACCTATCTGTATACTGAAACAATTGGAGCAATGATAAGTTTGGAACTGATTCCTCATTAGCAACAATAGCAGAGGTAGCAGCAGAAGTGGTAGGCCTACTAGCTTCAACAACAACAACAACAACAGTAGCAGTTGTAGCAGCAGCAGCAACAGCAGTGGCAGTACCAGTAGAAGAAATAGCAGCAACAACAGTAGCAGCAACTACAACAACAGTAGCAGCAACAGCAGCAACAACAACATCAGTTGTAGGAGCAACAACAGTGGTGGTAGTATCAGTAGAAGCAGCAGCAACAACGACAATAGTAGCAGTAGCAGCAGCACAAACAACAATAACAGCAGCAGCAACAACAACAACAACAACAGCAGCAGTTGTAGCAACAACAACAGTGGTGGTAGTATCAGTAGAAGCAGCAGCAGCAGCAGTTACAATAGAAGTAGTAACAACGCTGACACAGCTGGAGTAACAGCAGAAGAAAGAGAAAACGAAAGCGTAGCAGAGATTTGCCCGAGACGTAGTTAAGTAAAACATGTCCGGAGTCAGACCAGCATTTTGTTCATACAACAAAACGTGCTTATCAGTTACTGACAGGATAAAAAACGAAAGAAAGCTGGATGGACAGAAGCAATTAACGCCGTTTTCATCAGTACTGCGGGAATTAAAATAATGATGTTAATTGCAAAGGAAACTACGCGAAGTAGGATAATACGGGTAATGAGCTGTTTCTTTCAGTAAGAGATTTACACACGCATGCCGCCCCCCCCCCCCCCCCCCCCCCCCCCCCACACACACACACACACACACACACACACTTAGGGGTCGGATAGCCCAGAGGTCAGACATTGCGCTGGCAATTTGACGACCGGGGTTCGATTCCCGGTGGAGGAGATTTTTTTCCTTGAGTTAACATCAGTGCCGACTCCACTCTCCCCAAAGTCCTTCGGATGAGACTATAAACCGAGGCCTCGTGTGCAAACGAACGCATAACATCTTGCGCACCACGTTAAAATCCTGTTCCGCTTTTCGTAAGAGTAAGCCATTGTGTGCCGGTGGGAACAGATGACATTTACAAAACTGCATACACACGGGGACTGGATGTAAAAAAGCACATGAGTGCTTATTCAATTGTCCACGATATAAAAGAATAAATAAATAAATAAATAAATGAAATAAATAAACACACACACACACACACACACACACACACACACACACACACACACACACACACACACACACACACACACACACACACACACACACACACACACAAGTCTTTCGGATGAGACTGTAAACCGAGGCCCCGTGTGCGAACGCACGCAGAACATCCTGCGCACATGTTAAATCCTGTTCCGCTTTTCGTAAGAGTAGGCTATCGTGTGCCGGTGGGAACAGATGACAAGATTTACAAAACTGCATACACACGGGGACTGGATGAAAAAAGCACATGAGTGCCTATTCCATTATCCTCGATATAAAAGAATAAATAAATAAAATATTTAAATAAACACACACACACACACACACACACACACACACACACACACACACACACACACACACACACACACACACACAACGCACACACACACACGCACGCACGCACGCACGCAGGCACGCACGCCTCCCCCACCCCCACCCCCCACCCCCCACACACACTACGTATAGAAAAGAAAGACAGGACGTAAGTAAGAGAGAATGATCAGATAGAAGTCTGAAAGAGAAAGAAGGACCTGAAAAAAAAGACAAACCAAAAGAAAGAAGAAAAAAGAATATAAGAAAAAGAAAGGAAATAAGCTAGCTCCAAGTGACTGTCTCCGTGGTGGTCAATTAAGACAGCTATCCCCCCCCCCCCCCCCCCCCCCAATCTTCTACTCCTCCCTTGTTTTACGTCGACCTCGCCGACAGTTTGATTTGGAGGAGAACCCCCCCCCCCCCCCCCCCCCCCCCCCCCCAAAAAAAAAAAAAAACCCTCCTGGAAAACGGCTTGGTGTTGTACGGGAGACAACTTCTTCTAAACTTTTAGTGCCTTTTTCTTACAGAGTTTGTCTCCCTTCCACTACATATTCATTAAGCCATAGAAACTGAAAGGAGACCCATAAATTTGGAAGCGAACCCCCCCCCCAAAAAAAAAAAAAAAAACCTGG
>CM060329.1:48155364-48170364 GCA_030674155.1 Stramonita haemastoma
TGTGTTGTGTGACTTGTGTGTGTGTGTGTGTGACTCTGTGTGGTGTGTGTGGTGTGTTGTGTGTGTGTGCTGTGTGTGTGTGTGTATGTGTTGTGTGTTGTGATTCCTTCTGCTACTTGATTAAGTATCAGAATTGACATCGACTCAGGATTTTTATATGTGTGTATTATCTTTTTTTAGTGAGTAGGTAGGAGAGTATAAGGAACAGGAATTGGAAACAAAATCTCTTGATTGTAAAGTAACAACGTATATATGTACTCACCATATGATATTATAAATATTTTATAGTATTATATTATTAAATTATGAATAAAATGGAATAAACAAAAACTGATTGAAAATACAATTTAAAAATATTATTATGATTAATATAGTAGAATTAATAAAATTGACAACTTACATAGTGATAGCCAAATGAGATTGCTTTTCAAGCATTTAAAACCAAAAACAGATTACCGATAAAAAAAGAATGATATTTTAGTAGAAGATTTTAGGCAAATGGACACAACTCACATGTCTCCTAAGGATTTGTTTCCAAATTTCTAGGAGAAAACAAAAACAAAATAGATATGCAGGGAAGGGGCACAGAGAGAAAGAGAGAGAGGGGGGGGGAGAAGAGAGATAGGAGAGAGGGGGAGGGGGGGAGGGAGAAAGAGAGAGAGATTATTCTTTTATATTGAGGATAATGGAATAAGCACCCATGTGCTTTTTTTACATCCAGACCCTGTGCATATGTAGTTTTGTAAATCTTGTCATATGTTCCCACCGGCATAATGGACAATAATAAAGCACCCATGTGCTTTTTTACATCCAGTCCCTGTGTGTATGTAGTTTTGTAAATCTTGTCATAGGTTCCCACCGCACACAATGGCCTACTACTCTTGTGAAAATCAGAACAGGATTTAACATGTGCGCAAGATGTTCTGCATGCATTTGCACATGGGCCTCAGTTTAAAGTCTCATCCGAAGGACTTTTGGGGAGACTTTAACAAATTGCCAGCGCAATGTTCTGACACTAGGCTATCCGTCCCTCTGTGTGTGTGTGTGTGTGTGTGTGTGTGGTGTGTGTGTGGTGTGTGTGTGTGGTGTGTGTGTGTGTGTATCACTGCTGTCAGTATGGCCTGTAACACAAGGCTCTATGATTTGTGTTCCAGGTGTCGGTGTTAGTATCGTTGATTCCTAGGACCAAACTCCATTCTCAGCATCACGCAGTACTTCTCAGAATGGCGACCACCAGCAGACTCGCTTCTCCAGCTCCCTGATGTTCCAGAAAGCTTTCGTGGATGGCCAGTGGGTGCCTGCCCGATCTGGCAAAACCTTTGATGGTTTGTGTCCTTTGCTTGTTTTTTGTGTTGTTATTTATTATTTTTATTTTTTATTTTTTTTATATTTATCTATTTATTTATTCATTTATTTATTCATTTATTTATTTATTCTTTTATTACGGTTGTGGTGTGATAAGAAAGTGATAATGAATACATGTGTATGTTTATGTGGGCCTGTCATCGGTTAATATGCACAGCTGTTACATGAAATTAGTACTTACATACGCACGCACGGCGTACACACACACACGCACGCACACTCTCTCCTCACACACACACACGCATGCACGTACGCACGCACGCACGCACGCACGCACGCACACACACACACACACACACACACACACACACACACACACACACACACACACACACACACACACACACAAGTCCTATCGGATGAGACTATAAACCGAGGCCCTGAGTGCGAACGCACGTAAAACATCTTGCACGCACGTTAAATACTGTTCCGCTTTTCATAAGAGTAGGCCACTGTGTGCTGGTGGGAACAGATGACAAGATTTACAAAGCAGCATCCCAAAGCTGGAATGAGGCTACCTGTATAATACGCAAAAACAGTTGCATAACAGAAAATTCCACCTCAGGTGAACCTCGGAGCTCTATCCAAGGAACAAAAAAGATGCGTTGAACGAATTCAGCCTTTTCCTTCAACAAAAAAACTGTAACGTCAAAGTGCGTGGAACGAATTCAGTCTTTTCCTTCAACAAAAAACAGTCATGTCAGAGTACATGGAACGAATTCAGTCTTTTCCTTCAACAAAAAAACTGTCACGTCAAAGTCACAGCGCACAAATCCAACATCACTCAGTCAAGAGTGCTAGATTTAGTACGCCCTTTCCTTTTTTACGTAGTCCAAGTGTAGGTCAGTTCCTGCTATAAATAGCGCCAGCTGGCCCCAGCTGGGCTGGGCTGGGATGGGATAATTAGAAGCTGAGAGGAGCTGAAAGTGGGGGGTACTGACAGCTGTGAAGTGCATTGAATTGATCATGGTGCACAAATCCAACATCACTCAGTAAGGCCTAGTGAAGAGTGCTAAAATTAGCACGCTCCTTCCTGTTTTACCTAGTCCAAGTGTGGGGCATTTCCTGCTATAATTAGCACCAGCTGACCACAGCTGGGATGGGATGGGATGGGATGGGATGAAGTGGATAGCAGCTGAGAGCAGCTGAAAGTGGGGGAAACTGACAGCTGTGAAGTGCATTGATAATATTTTTTATTTTTTATTATTATTATTATTTTATATCGAGAGTAATGGGATAAGCACTCTTGTGCTTTTTTTTACACCCAGTCCCCGTGTGTATGCGGTTTTGTAAATGCCATCTGTTCCCACCAGCACACAATGGCCTACTCTTAAGAAAAGCGGAACAGGATTACACGTGTGTGCAAGATGTTCTGCGTGCGTTCGTGCATGGGGCCTCAGTTTAAAGTCTCATCTGAAGGAAGGGATGAAATGGATAGCAGCTGAGAGGAGCTGAAAGTGGGGGAAACTGTCAGCTGTGTGGAGTGCATTGATAATATCGTTTTAAAGTGTATTGTGAAGTGCGCTGAAGGATGTCAGCCTTTTCCTTCAAACATCCTCAGACAGCAACTGTTAAATAATAAAATCTGATAAAATCTTAACGGTTCCAGTGACCAATCCCTCCACGGGGGAGGTGCTGGGCAAGGTGCCAGACATGGACGCCACAGACACCCGCAACGCCATCGAGGTGGCCTTCAAGGCCTACCAGTCCTGGAGAGAGGTCACAGCCAAGGTGAGAGGGCCAGGGTGTCATTGAATGATTGTTGTAGAGTGTGTTGTTGTTGTTGTTGTTACATGTAGTCCTGCAACGCCATTGAGGTGGCCTTCAAGGCCTACCAGTCCTGGAGGGAGGTCACAGCCAAGGTGAGAGGACCAGGGTGTCTTTGGTTGTTGTGGGTTGTGTTGTTGTTGTGGTAGTCTTGATGGAGGTCTAGGGGAGTGTGGTGGTATTCAAGATGCAGGGAGTTCCTTCTGTCTCACTCACTTGCTTTTCAAGGTGGTAAACGCAAGTGACAGGTTCCAGGCTTCTTGGTGAAGAGTGAGGTTTTGTTCATCATCGTCGTTGTAGTTGTCATCGTCATCCTCATCCTCCTCCTCCTCCTCTTCTTCTTCTTCTTCTTCTTCTTCTTCTTCTTCTTCTTCTTCTTCTTCTTCTTTCTTCTTCTTCTTCTTCTTCTTTGCATTCTTCTTTGCATTCTTCTTTGCATTCTTCTTCTTCTTCTTTTTTGCATTCTTCTTCTTCTTTGCATTCTTCCTCTTCTTCGTCTTTGCATTCTTCTTCTTCTTTGCATTCTTCTTCTTCTTTGCACTCTTTGCATTCTTTGCACTCTTCTTCTTCCTCTTTGCATTCTTTCTCTTTGCATTCTTCTCCTTCTTTTTATCAGCAAATAGTGTGTCATATATACACCACTCCTAAAAAGAAGTGGGTTTATGTTTCAGGAGAAATGCAGCATTTTACGCCGCTGGAGTGACTTGTGTATCCAGAATAAGTCAGAACTGGCGAGACTGCTGACCTGTGAAATGGTGAGATTGTGATTGTATTCGCTTGTGTTATTGCTTACATCCAAAAACATGGATCATTTTACACATTATTGGACACATATTGAACTGCTGCACTGTCTTGAGAATTGTAGCTAAAGGTAAAGGTGTCCCATAACCTATGTGGTCATAGGGGAGCAAGGCATCAGAGATGTCAGCTTATTGAGGGCGGCGCCCATCTCCTCTCCCTCGCTACTTTACCTTCCCTGACCCTAAAGAGGCCAGGTACTGATTTACAGCTGGGCAAACTGGGGGACTGTACTGAAACCAAGGCATACAAACGGTCACCCATCTACTTGGTAACCATGCTCGATGCTGTTTAACCTTAGCTTGGGGAAAGTGAGCACTCTGACCACTGAGCTATCCCGTCCCCTAATTAGTAGTTAGCTTAGGCCATTCCAGAATAGTATATGGATGATTGTAAAAAATTATTTTCTCTGGGACTCCATGCATTCTTGGCCAAAAGGGTGGGTTTCCTCATTCGTTGGGTAGAGCCCTGAGGTTCACCGATGGTAATATTTTTGCAAATGCGACTGGGTTTTTCCCCCACCATTAAGGTAGCCACATTCTGACTTTGGGAATACAGTTGGGAATGGAGCCTACCAATTTTGCCAGGACAGTAGGGAGATAACTTCCTTGCTCTTTCTGATTTTCACCTGTCATGAGTTCTTTTGATGTGCATGAATTCTTTAGTGCACAAGTCCAACTGGTTTAGAGTCTTCTTTGAAAGACTTAAAATTCAGTTGAATTTTTTCCATCAAATTGGGAAAAAAGGGCAAAGCTGGGATTGAACCCAGAACCTCACAGTTTATTTGTTAGGCAGGTGAACATTTTAACCATCCTGCCACCATCCTTCTTGGCCAGAAGTTTGACTATGATAGGAAAAAAACCAAGTCAAATGTGATTGCATTTTATAAACAGTAGGGATGTTGCTTTGAGCTAGTTATATACATAGATTTCACATGTATGTAAATGATTGTGACTGGAACTGTGGTATGTATTTTACGAAAGAAGAAAATGAAATGTTATCATACACACACGCATGCACACACACACACACACCCCACACACACACCCCACACACACACACACACACACACACACACACACACACACACACACACCAAAAGAAACAATCAAACATACAAACCTTTTCGGTTTTTTTTTGTGCAGGGCAAACCGCTGAAAGATGCTGAAGGAGAAATCAACTACGGCACGTCCTTCATTGACTGGTTTGGGGAAGAGGCTCGTCGAGCGTATGGAGACATCGTGCCCTCGCCCGCCAAGAACAAACGCATGATGGTCATGAAACAGCCCATCGGTGTCTGTGGCATGATCACTCCTGTGAGTCGCCAGCTATGACTCTCCACCACATAATGAGTCGCATTACATGTATATAATATATATATATACACACACACACATTATCCTGTGTTCCCCATTAAAGAGAAAAACCCTCCAAAGTCTAGAATGTGAGTGCCTCTTTGGCAAGATATTTGAAAACAAGACTTCTCATACAATATATGTGTCTCCATTTCAGTGGAACTTCCCGAACGCCATGATCACCCGGAAGGCGTGTGCAGCCATTGCAGCCGGATGCACAGTGGTGCTGAAGCCTGCAGAAGACACCCCTTACTCTGCCCTGGCTCTGTGTGAGGTCAGTCATGCTGGTCAATGGTGATGTGCCACCTGTTTTTGCTTATATGGGTTTTTTTTCATGTGTGACAGGAAGCCATTTTGAGGTGCATACCCTCATGCATTGCCCCTGGAGTTAACATCAGTGCTGACTACACTCTCCCGAAAATTCTTTTGGATGAGACTGTAAACCAAGGTCCTAAACGCATGCAGAGCATCTTATACACATGTTAAAATTTGTTCCGCTTTTCAGAAGAGTAGGCCATTGTGTGGTGGTGGGAATGGATGACAAAGTTTACAAAACTGTATACACTAGGGGACTGGATGTAAAAAAGCATATGAGTGCTTATTTCATTATTCTCAAAATAAAAGAGTGAAATATTTTATTTTAAAAAGAGGAAGAAATGTATAGATAGTGGTGTCTCCAAGATATCTTTGGGGTTTTTTTTATGTGTGGTCAATATTAACAAATGCCTAATCATAGAATTCCACATCATGTTCATGCCTTTCAGATTTTGTACATTGCAGTCAGGCAAAAATCAAAGAAGAACCACTTCATCTTTAAACACTCAGCTCTGGGCTGGAAGTTTTGCCAGGTTTTGGTGTAAAGCACAGTGTCAAAGCCTACATTAAATGATGTTACATCCCTTGCCTGAAGCTTTGCCAGGTTTTGGTGTAAAGCACAGTGTCAAAGCCTGCTTTAAATGATTTTACATCACTTGCCTGAAGCTTTGCCAGGTTTTGGTGTAAAGCACAGTGTCAAAGCCTACATTAAATGATTTTACATCACTTGCCTGAAGCTTTGCCAGGTTTTGGTGTAAAGCACAGTGTCAAAGCCTACATTAAATGATTTTACATCACTTGCCTGAAGCTTTGCCAGGTTTTGGTGTAAAGCACAGTGTCAAAGCCTACATTAAATGATTTTACATCACTTGCCTGAAGCCAGAATGCAGCTACCTTTGTGGTGGGCAAAAACAGTCTCATACTGTAAATTTTTCCATTGGAGATATAGCCCGGGAATGAACAAAAAATGTGTTATCTTTTGAGCTTGGTGAAGTTGTCTTTATCCATGATGAGCTTCTAGCACATATCCTGTATTCCATGTGAAGGAGAAAGACCCTCTGAAGTCAGAGTGTGGATGCCTATTCAGCAATATATTTGAAAACAAGATTTCTCGTCTAATGTTAGTAGTATACACACACACTCACAGTTAGTGTTGTGCATTTTCCACCTTAACACTTCGGGGGGGAGGGGGGGGGGCTGTCACCCAGAATGTGCACTCTTCCCACTGAGGTGAGTATGAAATTGCACACTGAATTGCGTGCGTGACTGTTTTCAAATACCTTGCCATATAGGCAGCCATACCCTGACTTCAGAGGAGACCTCAGTGATTTCCATGTGATGGTGTTTCAAAAGAGATATAGCACACATATTCTGGGTGACACTTCCCCCCCCCCCTCCTAAAGTGATTAAGCAAAGGAACAAACAATAAAAGAAGCCACTTTGCTGTGAAGATCTCAGTGGTTCACCTGTGAGCTAGACTTTTAGCTTTAGCTTTGTTTTGCAAAGGGGACGGGAAAGCTCAGTGATCAGAGCATTCGCTTTCCTTAAACTAAGGTTAAAGCAGCATCGGGCATGGTTACAAATTGGATGGGTGACCATTTGTGTGTCTTGGCTTCAGCACAGTTCCACCCAGCTGTAAAAGGGCACCTGCCCTCTTTAGGGTCAGGGAAGGTAAAGCAGCAAGGGAGAGGAGATGGGTGCCGTCCTCAATATACTGGCCCCTGAGAAAGCTGAGGTCTCTGATGCCTCGCTTGCCTACAATCGCACCTTTTACCTTTACCTTTACCTTGTTTTGCAGCTGGCGAGGCAGGCAGGGTTGCCGGCAGGTGTGTTGAACGTGGTGACCTCCTCAAGGTCCAATGCTCCATCTGTGGGCAAGGAGCTGTGTCAGAACCCCATCGTCAAGAAAATCTCCTTCACCGGGTCAACCAACACCGGCAAGGTATGATGGTGATGATGTCTTTTCAAAGTTTATATTCATGTGTTCGGAATTTGAGGGAGGTGGGAGGGTTGGGGTGGGGGGGAGTGGGATTTTTTGTGTTTTTCTTGAATTTTTAATGTTGTTTCTGTTTTGTGAAGGTTTGGGGTTTTTTTCATATTCCCATCTCTTATTGGGGGGGGGGGGGGGGGGGGAACTTCTATTTTTAAAATTGCTTTCAAGGATACGCTTTTTTTTTTAATTGATGTTATTGGTATTTTTTCCCATTTACTAACTCTGCTATTAGTAATTCTGTTGCACTTAAGAAAAAAAAACTTAATTAAGATAAGGAATGTTGTCTTAACGTATTGTTGTATAGTGCTTTTACTAGTAATTTGCAGTTTTGTTTTTTGTGTTTTGGCCCTTGTGGGTCTGTAACACACTCTCTCACACACACACACACACACACACACACACACACACACACACACACACACACACACACACACACACACACACACACACACACACACACACACACACACACACTCACTCACTCACTCACTCACACTCTGCTAGCCCTTCACCACAGTATCCTTTGACTCTGTGCCATTTTCAGATCCTTCTAGAACACTCAACACACACACACACACACACACACACACACACACACACCACACCACACCACACCACACCACACACACCACACCACACCACACACACCACACACACACACACACACACACACACACACACACACACACACACACACACACACACACACACACACACACACACACACCCACCACCACACCCACACCCACCACAACCCACACACACACACCCACACACAAAACACTCAACTCACTCACACTCACACTCTGCTAGCCCTTCACCACAGTACCCTTTGACTGTGTGCCATTTTCAGATCCTTCTAGAACAGTCAGCTTCCACAGTGAAGAAGATGTCCATGGAACTTGGAGGTAACGCCCCGTTCATCGTCTTTGACAGTGCCGATGTCAACACAGCCGTGGCAGGTTTAATGTCTGCCAAGTTCAGGTGTTCTGGACAGGTAGATAACTAACGAGCTGTCATGGGGGGGGGGGGGGGGGTCCATTCTCTTGGTGGTGTGTGTGGTAGTACTGTTGGGTGAGTGTTTGAAGAAGGATTTTGTTTGTAGGGTGTTGATATGGTTCAGTTTGTCTTGAGTTTGTATTGTGTTGTGTTTGTGTTGTCTTGTAATGTGTTGTGTTGTATAGCACTGTATTGCATTGCTTTTTATTGTATTGTACTGTATTCAGGGAGGCAGAATAGCCTAGTGGTTAAGGCACTGTGCTCACAGTCTGACAGTACAGGTTTGAGCCACCGTTAAGGTAACCATTCAAGAGGATTTTTTTTAGTTAACATCAGTACCAACAGAAACAGGATAGCTCAGTGGTCAGAGCACTTGCGTTCACCAAGCTAAGGTTAAGCAGCATCGAGCGTGGTTTGCCAGTTGGATGGGTGACTGTTTGCGCGCCTTGGTTTCAGTACAGTTCACCCAGCTGTAAATGGGTACCTGCCCTCTTTAGGGTCAGGGAAGGTAAAGCAGCAAGGGAGAGGGGATGGACGCCGTTCTCAATATGCTGGCCCCTAGAGAAACTGAGGTCTCTGATGCCTTGCTGTCCTACCACCACATAGGTTATGGGACACCTTTACCTTTACATTTTTTGCACGGAATGGCCTTGTAGGCTACCACACACACCCTTTCAATCACAGTATCAACATGAACGTCAACAAGTTTAATTCTTGTGTAAGTTCTCAATGTTTGCACCTTTGTTATTTCATTATTGTCTTCTGACCCTACTTCTTGTCTTCTGTTTGTAACTGTTCTTGTTGTCTTTGTTTCTGTTTTTTGGTTTATTGTTGTTGTTGTTAGTTAGAAGTGGGTATTTTATATTGATGTGATCCCTTATAGAGTGGAAGCAATGGGAAGACAACATCAGAGAGTGGACAGGCCTTGGGTGGAACGATCTACTACAGAGGGTGGAGGACTGTGGGGAGTGGAGGAAGGTGGTTGCAAAATCTTAAGTTGTGCCCCTACGGTCCACGGGACTACGGGACAGGTGAAGGTGAAGATCCCTGATAAGGGCGGGCACTGGATGTAAAAAAAAAAAGCACATGATCTATGAGTACTTATTCATTATCCTCGAAGTTTTAAAAAAATTTGACTTGACTTGACTCAGTTTCTGTTTTGTTTGGTTGCAGACGTGCATCTGCGCCAATCGCATTCTGGTGCAGGAGGGGATCCACGAGCAGTTTGTGAAGCGTCTGGCGGAGGTGATGAGGGGGGAGCTGAAGGTGGGGGATGGTCTGGATCCCTCCACCACACAGGGCCCTCTGATCAACAGAGCCGCTGTGGAAAAGGTGTGGAAACCAGAGAGGAGGAGGAGAGGGAAGTGGTGGTGTGTGTGTTGGGGTGGGTGGAGGGGAGGGGATGTTTGTGGGTGTGTGTGTGTGTTGTGTTGGTGGGGTAGGAGAGAGAGGTATGTTTGTTGTGGGTGTGTGTTCGGGGGGAGGGGAGAGAAGTGTTTGGTGTGTGTATTGGTGGGGGGAGGGGGGGGTTGTGTGTGTGGGGGGGGGGGGGGGGGGGGGGGGGTGCATGTGTGACACTCTGTATGTGACACTCTGTGTGTGTGTGTGTGTTCTTCAGTTTAACGTCCTTCCACTAAATAGTGGTATCAGACGTGTATGTGTGTGTTTGACTCTGTGTGTGTGTGTGCATATGTGTCCCCCCTTTCACTCCCATGTCGCTGTGGTCAGGTGGACAGTCTGGTCAAGGAGGCAGTCAAAGATGGTGCCACAGTCGTGCTGGGGGGAGAGCCCGACGGAAGGGAGGCAACTTCTACCAGCCGACCTTGCTGAATGACGTGACCATGAACATGAGATGCTCCACTGAGGAAATTTTTGGACCTGTCGCCACCATTTTGAAGTATGTACCAGTTTGTTTTTTGGGGGGGAAGGGGGGGGATGTACTGTGATATTTGTTGGTGCTTTTTGTGAAGAGTTTGTGCACAGTGCGCGAATCTAACATCACAGTCAAGAGTGCTAAATTTAGTATCCTTATACCAAGTCCAAGTATGGTCAGTTCTTGTTATAGATAGCACCAGCTAGGCTGGGATGAGATGGGATGGATAGCAGCTAAGAGCAGCTGAAAGTGGGGAAACTGACGGTGTGTGTGAGGTTTGTTAGCTTGTGATTAGTTACGTAGGGAAAAAATATTCCCATTCCTTGGCTAGGGTTCTGAGGTTCATGAATGGTGAGATTATCGCAGGCAACTCTTTTTGCCCACCATTCCAGTGTGCAGGATTTAAAAAAAAAAAAAAAAAGGAATAAAAATGTTACAAAGAAGACGACATCTGGAGAGTTATCATTTCTGATTTTCTGGTTCTTTTGGGGGGCAGAAGAGGGAGGGCAGAACATTGAGAGGATGGGAAGTGGGTTGTTTTTTTTTCTCTCTGTCTTTTTAAAAAAGAAAATTGGCCTTGGTAATGCTGTGGCCAGAAACAAACGTTTTGACAGCCTCTCAAAAGTAACAAGTGAGGTCAGGAGAGAGGTGGAGGTGGTGTGTGTGTGTGAGTGTGTGCATGTGTTTGTGTGTGTGTGTTGGCATAGATTCTCTACTCAACGCACAAATGTGTCGCTGTTTTCAGATTCAAGACTGAGGAAGAGGCGGTAGCCATCGCAAATGCTACCCAGTTTGGTCTGGCAGGTGAGTGGATATGGACTCGACTTCTCTTAGATAACTAACTCTTCCAGGAGTCCTTGAATTAACTTCTTTCTCTTTTAGTTAACTCCACTAGGAGTCCTTGAATTGACTCTCTCTTTTAATTAACTCATCCAGGAGTCCTCAGGTTACTACTCTAAAAACATTTTCAGGCAGTGTGTCATGGGCAAGTTGAACATGGTGGAAGATATTCACCCCTCTCCAGATCACTGATGAAATCCTAAGTGTATTTGTGTCATTTACATACCGTTAGCCTTAGCTGCTCCACTCTTGTTGTATAAGAAAGGTGGATTATAAAGTGCATAGGATGACTGTGATGCTTGTGTTCACACACTGGGCTTGATATGTCGTCTCATTTATAAGACTTTCTAGGGAATTTGTTCTGTAGTGTATTGTAATGTATTGCATTATTTTGTATTGTGTCGTTAAGCTGGGAAACACATACATCATTATCAAAACACATACACTTCAGATCACAAGACCCCATACTCTTAAACCATTAAGCTACATCCCCAACCCTCAACCCCTCCCTCCTCATTTCTTCCTTTTTACTTTTTTCCTATCAGGCTACTTCTACTCTGGAGACATCGGGCAGACGTGGCGTGTGGCGGAGAAACTGGAGTATGGGCTGGTGGGGGTGAACGAGGGGTTGATCTCCACGGTGGAAATTCCCTTTGGGGGAGTGAAGGAGTCAGGCCTGGGGACTGAAGGGGGGAAGTACGGTCTGTACGAGTACATGGAGTTGAAGTATGTGTGTATGGGAGGGATCTAAGAGGGCCCATTGTTCATATATATAGCGCTGCATTTGAGGCCCATGTGAAGTTGCATTTGAGGCCCCTGAAAGTGTTGTGAAATGGATTGTTCATATATATAGCGTTGTATTTGAGGCCCATGTGAAGTTGCATTTGAGGCCCCTGAAAGTGTTGTGAAATGGACACTGCATGCCATAATCAGAGGAACACTTGCTCAGTTGAGATGTGGTGTTTTATGACATTTTAGATGGGATAAGTTTTGTTCTAATTTTGTTTTGGGATATGTGTGTGTGTGTGTGTGTGTTCCTGTGTGTATATATGTACACTTGCACATGCGTGTGTTTTAGAGATGAACTAACATCTTTATGTTTTGAAGGGGGGGGTTGTTTGTCACCTTTTAGAGAAAGTATCAGTTTTTTTCTGGTCATGTGCCATTTGTCAGTATTGATTTTTTTTCCCCTCCATTTGTTTATATTGATTTTTGTTTTGTTTAAAATACATAAGAAAAAATATGAAGCTTTTATAATGTTATTTGTATATAAAAATGTTATACCCATGCTCAGTCAGTAGAATCACATGAAACATTAATTTTGTTTTCGTTGTCGTTATAGTTTGTTGTCCATTTTCCACTTGTTACAAGGTGACCAAAATCCTTGTACAAAACCTCATCAGATTCTGTCATTAGGAGATCAGCACCCTTCACCTGAGGACATTATGTTAAAAACAGTAACAAACATTGTGATGAATAGAAAACATGTTACACCACAAGTGATGTATAGAACAGCTTGCTGTACAGGTTGTAAATATTTTTTTTGAAGAGGTTTTAGAGTGTAATTAGATTAGAACACAGGTTTCCTTGTTTATTCATGGTCATGTTGCCCCCTTTGATGTCTGTAAATGAAGCATATGTCCAAGTATGAATGGTTGCTTTCTGAAATAGTCGGCCAGACGGTACAGTTTGTTAGACACTTTTCTTTGTCCCAACTTTCCCATCTCTGCACAGCTCCCCCCCCCCCCCCCCCCCTCCTTTGTTACAACTGTTAGAAGTGGATAGTTTATTGGCCTCTTTCAGTTCTGTTCTCCATTGGTCATGTTTTATTAGAATGAAACGGAGCAGTTATGGGTGTCAAATATTGTGTCTTACGAGTTGCTGTATGTTTTCATGTTTAGCATGTAGAACATCCAAGTCTTCCATTCCAGAAGTAATGAATACAAAATGTATAAGCTCTTTAATATTGATCTTGTGAATATATATATGCTTTTTAGGCTGAGATTGATAGCATGTGATGGTTTTGATAATGATTTTTAAAAAAAATTACTTATTAATCAGTATTGTATTTTGTTATAAGAATACATGTGTCGATGCTGACCTGTAACTGAAGAGGATAACACAACAAGGTTTCCTGTCTATGATGTCTGTCCAGAGTCCTGTATTAGGTCAGTGTTGACACAGCAATAAAGCAGAGTAAAGTGTGTTGACTTGTGGACTGCTGATTCTGACGATGCGATGGAACGAATCTGGGTATGGCTGGGGTGGAGAGACTGGAATGAGTGGTGTGGGAACAGCAGGAAGAGAAGCATCACAGAAGATGGTGTTCAGGAAAAGTTTGGTTTGGGTGTTGTTGTTGTTGTTGTTTTTTTTTTTGGGGGGGTTGCTTGGGGGTTGTTTTGTTTGGGGGGGGTGGAGGAAGTCCTTTAACTTACCTTTTAGAGTTATTTAATGTGATGATTAACAAACACCACACACTCACATTTTTGCATTTTGTTGTCTGATATCCACCACACACACACATCTACCCACACAAAAAACACAACAAAACAGAACAAATATAATATATACAACTAAGATATATATAATTATATATAATATACTATATATCAGTCTCCATTTGGAAGGTTATTGTGAACCCTGCTGGTGTGTGTTGTGTGAATCTTGAATCTTTGTGTGTGTGTAGGGGGGGGGGGGGCTTAAAATCACATGTCATTATTCATTCTGTACATGGTTAAGTAAAAAAAAATCACCTTAATTTTATACATTATGTATATGATACATCTAACTTTATACTGGCTTTATACTATCTTGTGTGCAGAGAATAATGTGTATGCGATGCAGTCCACACTCGAGCATTACTCGAGTGTAAGATAGCAGTGACACAATAATAACATCGACACATCTGATCAATCATTAAACAGAAAAGAACAAGTCTATGAAAAAAGTTCTCCATTCTTCAAATTTAATTTCAATCAATCACAAGGCAAAATTTTACATTGAACACAAATATATCAAACACACATGCATGAAAACACACACACACATACACACTTGCACATATGCCCACAAATATCAATACACACCACACAATGATGTATGTTAAACACATACCGCTAGATTCTCTCACCCAACACCACTAATTACACAAATATCACATTTCCCTTTCATCCTCCTCTTGTATGTGTTCACTTACACACACACACACACACACACACACACACCTGTTCATATATTTGTCAACATCTTTACATTCCAATACAAGTTACTGCAAGCATGTGCATGCATTCTCTCTCTCTCTCTCTCTCTCTCTCTCTCTCTCTCTCTCTCCTCTCTCTCTCTCTCTCTCTCACTACACCACACCCACACACACACCCACACACACACACACACACACACACACACAGCTTAAAGATCTGTCACCGCATACAAATATATTCACAACCACGCATACTGCAACAGTCACACGTTGTCAGGAAAGCAAGTCTCTCTGTGGCTCTTCTGTTTCACTGTTGATTTTCTGAATTTCTCGCAAGCCCTGAAAAACAAAAGGTTTATCTTTAAATCCATGATTATACACATCATTATCTCTCATACAGGCATCCTAGGCACATACACACATGCCACACATATTGGCATTTATTATGTTCACATGCTACTTTTTAGACACACACACACACACCACCACACACACA
>CM060329.1:48175364-48182864 GCA_030674155.1 Stramonita haemastoma
TCTCCTCTCCTCTCTCTCTCTCTCTCCTCATTATTTTTTGGGTGCTTTTTTTTTAATTCATAAGTATACACAGCCCCCCCCCCCCCCCCCCCCCCCTTCTCTTTCTCTCTCAAGCATATATATGTATGAGAAAAATAAGTGTAGGTAAGCCTAACCAACTACAACTCCATTCTCATCATAAAACAGATTTTGTCAAAGAATGGAGTGAAACTGCATGACATTAATCTTTCAAGTTGACAAGTGAGGAGTGTGTAGGGATAGGCCTACTGCCTGTAGCCTCACCTGACTCATGCTTCGGATCCTCGTTATTGAATACTTACCCTTGGGCGTACCTTACACCTAGACACTTTTTATGATTCAAGTGTCTATTGCAGCCCTAAGAATTGATACACATTCTTGTGGCCTACCATGCTGCCCACCAAAGGATGAACATACAAAGATAAGGAAAACATGCTTGATGTGAAAAAAAAATGTATAAACAAGGATAAAGGTGTCCCATAACCTATATATGGGGTCGTAGGGAGTGAGGCGTCAGAGACCTCAGCTTATCTAGGGGCCAGCATGTTGAGGGCAGCGCCCATCTCCTCTCCCTTGCTGCTTTACCTTCCTTGACACTAAAGAGGGCAGGTACCCATTTACAGCTGGGTGAACCGGGGAACTGTAACGAAGCCAAGGCGTAAACGGTCACCCATCCAACTGGTGCCGCCGCGGTAGTCGAGTGGTTAGGGCGTTTGGACTCGTAATCTAAAGGTTGCGGGTTCGATCCAGCTGTCGGCTATGGCGTTGTGCCCTTGGAAAAGGCACTTTACGGCTATATTTCACCCACCCAGGTGTAAAAGGGGTACCAACCTTGTGTTGGGGGGTTAACCTGCGATAGACTGCGTCCTATCCAGGGGGGAGTCTATGACTCTCATCGCTTTAGCGCCACAGAAACCGGGATAAGCACCGGCCTGATGAGCCTTAGGCTCGGGACAGACTTTTTAATCCAACTGGTAACCACGCTCAACGCTGCTTAACATTGGCTGGGGGAAAGCGAGCGCTCTAACCACTGAGCTATCCCATCCCTTTGAGCTATCCCGTCCCAGAAAAAAATGTATACAGAAAATAAACAGCTTGTGAATCTGTATGCCTTATGTTCGAGTGTCTTTAAAATAAAAATATGTAGATATAAAAATAAGATGATTATTATGTGTATATATAAAAATACAATAATTCTAAATCAAGGAAGGAAGGTGGCAGGATGGTTAAGACGTTCGCCTGGCAGCAAGTAAATTGTTAGGTTCTGGGTTCGCTTCCTAGCCTCGCCCATTCTTCCCAGTTTGATGAAAAAAATCGATCTGAATGTCAAAGTAATTTGGTTGAGACTATAAACCCGGTTCTTCTGCATGTGGAACAGCTCCCCCCCCCCTCCCCCAATACTTACCTAGGATTTGCGCTGTAGAGCCTACAGCGCAACTCCATATCTTCCGAGACTTAGGGATGCCTGCACACAATTATACATTATAATATAATACAATCTCTCTCTCTCTCTCTCTCTCTCTCACTTCTCTCTCTCTCTCTCTCTCTCTCTCTCTCTCTGGGTGTACCATCATAATGTTGTTCAAATGTTTGTTTACTGTCAGGTTTTCTTTTTGTTTTGTTGTTGTTGTTTTGTTTTTTGATTTGTTGTTGTTGTTTTCTCCTTTTCTTCATAATATTGTTTTAAAGTAAGACAGATTTGTCATGTTTAAATATTATCTTTTTGTTCGGGCTGCTCTCTTCTCTGCTGTCACTTTTCAATTTTAATCCATTTGATTTAATTATAACCAGTGTATCTCTTGGCATGAATGTTCCGGTGGGTTAGGGATTCTGTGTTTTGTTGAATACATACTTATCTCTTTTGTCTTAAACAAGTAGTAATGTGCCCAGTGGGGATTATGCATTTATTGAATGTATACTTATCTCCTTTTACAACCACAGGTTGAACTTCTATTCTTGGTGATGGTGATGTTTTTCCTTACTGGTTTTGCTTTCTGCTTTATCTTTGCTTTTTGGCTTTTCTCCTGTTTTGGTAGGGTCCTCTTTTTTTCCTCTCTATTCCCTAATCAGGGCAAGGGCCTGATGAAAAAAAAAGTATGTAAACGCTTACTCTGTTACCCTTGAAAAAAAAATTATTCATTCATTCATTCTCTCTCTGAATACTTACTCTACAGACCAAATTGTAGGCTACGGCCCACGTGAGGAGCTGGAAAGAACATGCCATTATTTTCCCAGACTCATCTAATGTGTAGAGCGAACGAGAGAAGAAGAAGAAGACGAAGAAGAAGAAGAGTACTTATTCCGTAACCCTTGAAAAATAAAGATTATCCATCCATTCTCTCTCTGGTTTTTGTTGTTGTTGTTGTTTGTTTTTGTTGTTGTTGTTTGTTTGTTTTTTTGGGGGGTTGCCTTTTGTTTTTGTTTTCTGTTGTTTTGTTTTGATTGTCTCTAATCAGGGCATGAGGGAAACACTTTACGACTTCCATTCTACCATCTCAATAGGAGGGCGAACCATTAACAACCTGCGCTTCGCTGACGATATTGATCTCATGGGAGCAGCAACAAGGAACTCCAAGACCTTACCAACAGACTGGGAGACAGAGCAGGCGCATATGGGAAGGAAGTCAGCACAGAAAAGAGTAAAGTAATGGTCAACAGTGCAAAACACAGCACACCGCAGCACAGATCTACATAAACGGCCAACAGCTTGAAGAAGTAGACGCTTTCAAATATCTTGGCGCTACCCTCACGAAAGATGGACGCCCCACCACAGAGATCAAGACCAGGCTAGCCATGGCAACATCAGCTATGGCAAAACTGAACAAGATATGGAGAAGCAACGACATCAGCTTCAAAACAAAGGTCAAATTGTTCAGATCCCTGGTCATCTCCATCTTGCTCTACAGCTGCGAAAGTTGGACAATGACCGCTGAAACCACCGAACAGATCCAGACGTTCGAGACAAAATGTTTCAGGTGACTGCTTGGCATTTCCTGGAAGGATCGGAAAACAAACACTTATGTGCGAAGTCAAGTCGCACTGCTGGCTGGTCCTCAGGAACCCCTACTAGCCATTGTCAAGAAAAGGAAGCTGGCATGGTTCGGCCATGTCACACGCCACAACACCCTCCCCAAGACAGTCCTACAAGGAACGCTAGAAGTTGGCAGACGCCGAGGCAGACAAACCAAAAGCTGGATGGATAACATCAAGGAGTGGACCCGCCTGGACAGTCCAACACTCATTCGGAAGGCGGGGGACAGGGCTGGATGGCGACGGCTGGCTGCAGAATCGTCTCTCATGTCTTCTCCACGACCATTCCGGTCATGAGAAAGAAGAAGAAGAAGAATCAAGGCAAGAGCCGGATGAAAAAAACATTATGTGAATACTTATCTGTAACCATTGAAAAATTAAGATTATGCATTCATTCGTTCGTTCATTCTCTTTTATTGAGTGTCCCATGCGAGCATCTAACTGCTGTACATATAGTATGGTGTGTGGTATGATGACTAGGCCTATGATCGTTCGTGAACTCAAGGGGCATAAGCCAGCATTTGTTGATGCGTTCACTTCCCGGAAAATGGAGTCGACCGACATTGCGAGGGACTGAATAAGTGTAAACAAACTTTCTTCTCGGCATGTCATTATGTGTGCTGGCGATTTGTGTGGATGAATCTTTGAATTTGAAAATATCCATACATTCGTATACAATAGCCAGATTGTAATGAACCCTGGGTTTCTGTCTACAAGTACGATTGATACAGCCTAATCGGGTCAAAATCGTGTTACTTCGCCTTCGGGCAGAAGGCAAAGTTTACGTTGACATTTTGAAATATTGACAACTAGAATCTCAGGATTTCGTTGTTGCTACCAATCCGCTGCCACGGTACGAAAATTTATTGTTTTTTTGTATTGTCTGGTAGATCTTAGATGAGGCGATTGTGTTGGAATTAACACTTGCCAAGATTCTTCTGTAGCCAGTGTAGGCTACAAGAAGTAATACAGTTAGTGGTTACTAGACCTAGTGTAATATGAGTACTACTAGTCTGCGCTGTATGTGTGTGTGTGTGTGTGTGTGTGTGTGTGTGTTGTGTGTGTGTGTGTGTGTGTGTGTGACACTAAGCATTTGTGTTGCAGCCTATACTCCTATAGTACAGCAGAATGTTTCAAGGAATGCAATGCAAAGGTAGATCATGTGTGAAAATGCCTTGTGTTCATCACAAAATTATAATATCAGAATGATTTCTTAGTACTGTCTATAGTATCATATTCATAAAATTTCTTTGACTTGGAGGGTCTGCAAGATTTTTTAAAAAATCTCTATTATATATATATATATCTTAGGCTTAAGATATTATGCCATTCAAGGACCAACATTCCAGTGAATGAAACAAAGTTAGTTAATCACTTGATGGTACTGACCCTAAATCTGATCATTCCACTGAGACTAGAGTCTAAGTCTAGTACAATCAAAAGAGACTGTTAAAAAAAAAAAAAAAAAGAGAATCCATTTTCATAAAGCATGAAAATACAATTCACTGATCAATTCAGAGGGTAGACCAGTGATCATGAATTGGAATCCCATAGGCATAAGGCATGATAAGCTAACCTAAGTGAAATATTGCACTCGCAATTCGACAACCCGGGTTTGATTCCCGTTCAAGGAAATTTTTCACCTGGAGTTAACATCAGTGCTGACTCCACTCTCCCCCTAAGTCCTTCGGATGAGACAATAAACCAAGGTCCCGTGTGTGAACGCACGCAGAACATCTTGCACACACGTTAAATCCTGTTCTACTTTTCGTAAGAGTAAGCCATTGTGTGCGGGTGGGAACAGATGACATATAATTTACATAACTGCATACACATGGGGACTGGATGTAAAAAAAAGCATGAGTGCTTATCCCATTATCCTTGATATAAAAGAATAAAATAAATAAAGTATGTTCTTGACATTCTGCTTTTCTTAGTCTAGTTATCAGCAATTTTCAGAACACCTGCATCGAACCTCAGTTGCTTGAAGGTGACTCACTAAATATTTCTGAAGTTATTTTGCTAATATTTTTAGCATTAAACTAAAAGGCACTGTTGACATGAGAGAATGTTGATTTCTTTAAAAATTGGAACACTCTTTTTCCATCTATAGGCATAGCCATAGGCCAGGGAAGCAACATTTGAATTTTGTTTTAAATATCAGAATAAATTTAAGTGAGTATCTCTTATTAGTATTGATGGTTTGATTTGGTCCCCAGAACGGCAAAAAGTTAACATTGTAACTTTTCCCTATGGAAATTAGTGATAGAGTGACTCACTGACTTCTGCCCTCCCCCCCCCCCCCCCCCTAAGAATTACACTTACAGTGTGTGTGCTATACTGTACACACACAGAGTACAGGACTGTGACTTAAGTTGTGATAAGGACCATTATTATGCTTCAAATCATGAAAGCCTTGGTTCTACTTCCATATGACTAAATATGATTTGCCTAAAAAATTTTGTTACAAGTCTACAAGTACAGAATTTAAAAACCTGTTATTAGTGTTTACTAGACCACATGTGGATCATACAGCTTTTTCACACTTGTAAGTGTTTCAGAGATTATATCATTGCCCATAACTTGGGAACTCAAAAAGCCCCCAAAACTAAGCAAAAGAAAAGTTTACATAAAGTCAAGAGAGCAAATTAACCAGAGAAACTAGGGGCTTATGTTCGAGATCTATTCCTTCATCACATGATTTATGTGTCACTCAAGATTTAGACTACCGGTTGTTCTACTTCCAGATTATCATAGTAGTACCAGTAATAACAATAATCAAAGCAATTTTTATATTGTAAATTTCAGAGGGGCCTAGCTGTGTGTGGCTGTGAAAAGCAATGAAACCCATGAAGCAGACTGGGGCGTGAGTTTTCATGTCAGGTTCCACAGTCAGTCACAGCACAGTGCCTACATCAGTACATACATGTCTAGATTGCATGGAGTTGGAATTTTTCAGTGCAGAAAACACTTTTCAGTCTAAGTCATTTCTGTTTTGTTTTTTTGTTTGCATCCTGAAGTGTGCAAAGTCACGTGCTGTGAATAATGCATGCTGCATTCTGGCAAGTTTGATGAGTTGGGTTTGAATTCTGCCATTGTACAGTGCTTGTTCATTTAAGTTGTGAAAGTTGCCTGGAGGTTTTTTTCACATGTTTGTTTTCTTCAGATTCAGATAATGCATGACAATTTGGATATTGTGTATTTAAGGGCTGATTCAGTGATTGAGAATTGTTGAATTTTTTTATTTTAAATGTTTTGTGCAGGTCTATATCAAATCAAGGAGAATTGATAAATTTACTCATTTTGTGTTTTTACATACGTGTATGTGTGTACATTTATTTATTTATTTATTTTATTTATAAAATTCTTTTATATTTAGGATAATGGAATAAGTACTCATGTGCTTTTTTACATCCAGTCCCCGTGTGTATGCAATTTTATAAATCTTGTCATCTTTTCCCACCGGCACACAATGGCCTACTCTTATGAAAAGCAGAACAGGATTTAATGTGTGTGCAAGACTTCTGTGTGCATTTGCACACAGGCCTCGGTTTATAATCATAATATAATCTCATCCAAAGGACTTTTGGGGAGAGTGGGGTCAGCACTGATTGTAACTCCAGGGGAAAAATCCCCTGAAATGGGAATGGAACCTGGGTCGTCAAATTGCGAGCGCAATGTTCTAACCACTAGGCCATCTGTGTGTTGTGTGTGTGTGTGTGTGTTGTGTGTGGTGTGTGTGTGTGTGTGTGGTGTGTGTGTGTGTGTGTGTGAGGCGCGTGCGCATGTGTGTTTTTGTGTGTGTCACTGTGTGTGTGTTCAATTTCAATTCTATTATTTTTGTTGTCTTCTTTCTTGAATGCTCAAGAAATTCTTTTATTTCAAAATGAACATTTTTTAAAATACTCATATATGCTGTTTTATGTTCAGTCTCATGTGCATGTAGTTTTGAAAATGTCATCCATTCCCACTGGCGCACAATGGCCTTCTCTTCCAAAATGTGGAATGGGTTTTAACTTGTGTGCAAAATGTTCTGCGTGCTAGGACCTTGGTTTTTAGTCTCATCCAAAGGACATTCGCTCTTGAGGGTATCTGGTGGTGACTCATACCTGGGCCTTCAGATCACAAGCGCAACACTCTAACCACCAGGCAGTTCTGTCTTGTACAACAGTGTGTGTGTGTGTGTGTCTGTGTGTGTGTGTGTGTCTGTGTGTGTGTATGAGTGTGTGTGTGTGTATTTAATTATTTTATGCCATTAATAGTGTGTGTGTGTGTGTGTGTGTGTGTGTGTGTGTGTGTGTGTGTGTGTGCATATAATTATTTTATGCCATTAATAGTGCGTGTGTTTGTGTCTGTGTGTATGTGCGTGTGTGTTTGTGTGTTGTGTGTGTATAAAATTATTTTATGCCATTCATAATATTTAACATTAAGGACTAGAGATTATAAATGAGC
>CM060329.1:48202864-48225364 GCA_030674155.1 Stramonita haemastoma
TCCAATTCGTACATTATAGGAACACCTTTACCTTTAAAGACATGGGTGTCTGCTGTTCTTGTTACCTGCAGAGGTCTGAAGCGGCTGCTGACCCCCTTCCTGGCAGCCTTGCTGGAGAAGGACCCCAGTCGCACCTGGCCCTTTGACCACTTCTTTGACCAGGTGGCTGCCGTCACCTGCAAGGTGGTGGTGGACGTCTTCTGCCCCTCCCTCCTGCTGCCCATCAAGGTGTACGCTGAGAAGACTGACACGTACGTATCTGGTGTGCTGTGGGGTGTGTGTGTGGGGGGGGTGGGGTGGCCCTGGCTTTTTTTGGATTTGACTGTTGTGTGTTGTTGATGTTAATGTTGTTGGTTTATTTATTTATTTTTAAAATTTTATTCTTTTATATCAAGGGTAATGGAATAAGCACTCGTGTTCTTTTTTATATCCAGTCCCCATGTGTATGCAGTTTTTGTAAATAGTGTCATCTGTTCCCACCGGCACATGATGGCCTACTCTTACGAACAGCGGAACAGGATTTAACGTGTGCACAAGATGTTCTGCGTGTGTTCGCACACGGGGCCTTGGTTTATAGAATCATCCGAAGGACTTTTGGGGGGAGTGGAGTCAGCACTGATGTTAACTCCAGGGGAAAAATCCCCTCCACTGGGAATTGGGAATCGAGGGTGTGTTTGTGTGTCTGTGTGTGTGTTTGGTTTGGGGGGGGGGGGATTTACACACAGTAATAGATATCCATCACGCTGTGACCGTCACTAATTACTACCACATGTTAAACCCGCTATCAGGCTAGAAGAAGAAACTCTGCAGAGTGCCTGGAAGTAATTATAGCTGCTGGTATGTACTTAGAAGGAGGAAAAGGCCAGCAAGCATGTGTGCCTGACCTGATTTCGTGATGGAATGCGAAATCTAGGGGCAGTTTGTGTTCAGAGAGTCCAATGTAAGAGGGTTAATTACCTTTTGTGAAACTGCATCACATACACAGCAGTCAGTTTCCCCCCCTTTGAGCTCCTCTCAGCTGCTAATTATCCCAGCCCAGCCGTGGCCAGCTGGTGCTATTTATAGCAGGAACTGACCACACTTGGACTAGGTGAAAGGAAGGAGCGCGATAAATTTAGCACTCTTGACTAGACCTTACTGAGTGATGCTGGATTTGTGCTTTGTGCATACGTTTTATCCCTACCCTCCCTGTATCCCCCCCTCATCTCTCAGGCTTCAGAGGCTGAGGGAGCTGATCGCAGAGCAGACGGACATTTCCCCAGTGAACCAGCTGCTGCTGTTGGGGGGCCAGCAGCTGAGCACTCTGGTGCAGCCCTCACAGCCCATCAGGGAATACCAGCTGGACATCAGCAACACCAACCCCATCATGGTCTTCAGCAGCGCCCTCGCTTTTCCTCAGCGCCCCTACAGCCCCGGTGTGGGTGAGTCAGCAGTTTTTTTGTGTTGTGTGTGGGTGGGTGGGGGGTGTTGTGTGGGGGTGGTGGTGGTGGGGTGCATGGGGCATGTCAGTTGTTGATGTCAGCTAATTGCCAAGGCCTACACTGAAATGTTGTTATGGTGTAAAATGTTGTGTTGAGATTGCCTTCAGCCACGACAAGCTCTTAACATAACAACATGCACTCTCCTTTTGAAAACAGTCATACACCGCAGACCTCTCATTCAGTGTGCAGTTTCAATCTCACAGTGATTCTCAGGTGGGATGAGTGAGTCAGAGTGCACATTTTGGGTGACCCCCCCCAGAGTATTAAGCTGGGGAACGCACAACAGCAACAACATCTTTGGACCAAAATCCCCTTTTCAAATCACTGAGTGAACACACACAACGAATATGGCAATGAGGGAGTCAAATAAGAAAATTTGAAATGATGCCAACCATCTGACTGTTTTCAGGCCAGTTCCCTCAGCTGACACCAGCGGTGGCGGTTGACTACGACTACCCACAATGCAAGAGGTGCTGTGGTGTTCTGCACTCCATCATTGAAGCTGTTCGCATCAACACGGAGACCACCACACTGGTCAACATGGCCGTGCACATGTACTGGTGAGTGCACAGACAGAGAGCTGAGCAACAACATTTGTCATAGAAAGAGGATTGGGAAAAAAAGTTTTTCAAAAAAATTTAAGAGACAGTATGACATAGCAAACAGCTGTTACATCCTTGCTCTCCCCCTCCCCCTTTCTTCCAGGACCTGCCTACCCATGTCTGCACACTGCAATCACACCCACTCTCTGTCTCTGTCTCTGTCTCTGTCTCTCTCTCTCTCTCTCTCTCTCTCTCTCTCTCTCTCTCTCTCTCTCTCTCTCTCTCTCTCCCCCCCCCCCTCTCCCTCTCTCTCTTCTTGGGAAAGAATGAGAACCAGGTTTGGGGGAGGGGGGGAAGGAAGTGTGTGAAATTGTAATGAAGTGTTGGGATTTGCTCAGACTTCCAGTTCATTGCTGTGGTATTGGTTGTAGCCCTGCTGATCACAGAAGCCATATCAGGGCTGTTACCTGGTCCGTTCTCATTTAAATGTTGAAAGTTATACTATAGATATATTTCAGTTTTAAAGTTTTTTTTTTTTTTTTTTTTTTAAAGAAATGTAGATATTGAAAATGGATCAGAGTTTCTGTCACTATTTTGTTCTCTACAGTTCTCTTAATTTTTTTTCACATCTTGCAGCCATATATAAAAACGGAAATGCTTTTGAAGAGTACAATAACTGACAAAACTTTATATGTACCAAACATACCGAAGTATTCATAGTTGTTTTTTTTTAATCTAGTAAGTACTTTGTTTTTAAAGACTAATAAAACATATTTCATATAATTATCCATCAATCACCAGCCAATGGAAAATCAATAGAAAAAATGTTAAGAGTCAATTTAACAATAAACTCTCTCTAGACAGTTAGGACAAGAAAAAGCATCAGACATATAATATCAATAACATCCCCAAAGTTGGAATGCGGCTACCTGAATGGTGGGAGGAAAACAGTGGCATATGCAAAAATCTCACCATTGCTTTAAGTTTGGAGCTCTAGCCAAGAAATGGGGAAAACTTTTGTTGTTGTTTTTTTATTGTATTAAAACTTCCTGATTGGGAAGGGTTTCCAGAAACAGGTCTCAAACTACATTCTGTATTTAGCAAAAGAATGTATTTAAAATGGGATATTTGTTTTCTTTGATAACCATGGCTCATCTGGGACAGGATAGCTCAGTGGTCAGAGCGCTCGCTTTCCCACAGCCAATGTTAAGCAGCGTTGAGCGT
This sequence comes from Stramonita haemastoma, assembly GCA_030674155.1. Classification (NCBI taxonomy): domain Eukaryota; kingdom Metazoa; phylum Mollusca; class Gastropoda; order Neogastropoda; family Muricidae; genus Stramonita; species Stramonita haemastoma. The sequence continues at coordinate 48,206,112 of CM060329.1, forward strand.
GGTTACCATTTGGATGGGTGACCGTTTGCGTGCCTTGGCTTCAGTACAGTTTCCCCAGTTCACCCAGCTGTAAATGGGTACCTGCCCTCTTTAGGGTCAGGGAAGGTAAAGTAGGGAGGGAGAGAAGATGGGCGCCGCCCTCAATATGCTGACCCTGGAGAAGCTGAGGTCTCTGATGCCTTGCTCCCCTATTACCACATATAGGTTATGGGGCACCTTTACCTTTATCTTTTTAACCAGGGCTCAGAGCTCCAAGAGATAACATTTTAGTTTCCTCTTGTTATGCACGCAAACAGCTCCCACATGAAGTAGCAGGTGGCAGTGGTGCAGAAGTCTCTATTTAGCTGGGTCACCAGATAGCAAACTACATTCTATATTTATCAAATGAACGTATTTAAAATTGAATTTTTTAAAATTTTGGATTTTGGTTTCCTCTTGTAACGCAACGCCAAACAGCTCGCACATGAAGCAGCAAGTGGCAGTAGTGCAGGAGTCCCTGGGTCGGCTGGGTCACCAGATGCGGGTGGTGAGCCACTGGCAGCACAGCGTGGCCTCGCAGCTCAAGTGTCACCTTGACCTTCTGCACCTGACCCACGTCTCCACGGCCTCCGCCTCCTCCCCGGCCATGACCAATGTGGCCAAGTGGATCAAGGTCATCCAGGCCGCCCAGCAGACCCACATGAAGGAGTGCGAGTCCCTCTTCATGAAGGTGAGTTAGGGGTGGGGGGTGAGGGTGGGGGTGGGGGGTCGGGGGCCCAGCAGACCCACATGAAGGAGTGCGAATCCCTCTTCCTGAAGGTGAGTTAGGGGGGAAGGGGGGGGGTCGGGGTTTGGGGGGGGGTGTGGGAGGGGGGATGATGGTCGTGGTGTGGGTTGTTGGAGGGGTTGGGGTAGTTCAGTTCTTCAGTTTTACGTCCTTCCACAAAATAGTGATATCAGGGTTGGGGTAGGGGGTAGGTCATGTGTGTCTGTTTGTATGGTTGGTTGTGTGTTTGTGTTATGAATAAGGGAGGGGTATCAGTTGGTATGTTGCATAACGTGCAGGTAATGCATGTATAGTTGTGGTGTGTGAGTGTGTGTTGTGTGTGTGTGTTTATTTTATTTTTATTTATTTTATTCTTTTATATAGAGCATAATGGGATAAGCTTTCTTGTGCTTTTTTTTTTACATCCAGTCCCCATGTTAATGCAGTTTTGTAAATGTCATCTGTTCCCATCATCTGTGTGTGTGTGTGTGTGGTGTGTGTGTGTGTGCGTGTGCGTGTGTGCGTGTGTGTGTGTGCGTGTGTGTGTGTGTGTGTGTGTGTGTGTGTGTGTGCATGTGTGTGTGTGGAGTGAAAGAAAAGACGGGGAAAACCGTGTGTTTATATAACTATCATATGCATATCTGTGTAGAGAATACATGTATCAAGAGTGCATTTGAACTATAGGCTGCCACTAGTTGTTCATGCCATCAATACTGAACTGATTTTCTTTGCATTTCTATCTTCTAAATTTGATGGACATTACAGCTTAGCGGATTAGAGTGTTTAACTTCAAACCCCACTGGTCCTTGAAGTTGTGACTTTGAATCTTGGCTGCAGCTTCTGGTGAATTAAGTGTGGGGATTTTTTATAATCTTCCTGGTCAACTTCAAGTGCGTACATGTCAGCGCCTTAATTCCTTCTGTGTTGAGGTGGCCTTTCTTTAGGATTTTGTTGGTGTTGGGTTTTGTTTGGGGGGGAGGGGGGGGGGTAAGGATAGGGGGGGTGATTTTTAAAATTCGTTCCCCTTTTCTTAGAGACTCAAATAACCCGATGATTGAGTTGATGGTTGGTTGGTTGGTCATTCAGTTTGACGTCCTTCCGTTAACTTGTGACATCAGATGGGAAAGTGCGTGGATGAGTGTGTGTGTGTGTGAGGTTGAGTGGGGGGAAGGGGGGTGCATATAGCTAATTATCCGCATTGAATAACTATAAGAAACAAAAATGAAAACCATAAAACAAAAATGTTGAAAAGAAATAAATAACTGCTTAAACACTATCTTTGCAATTCCTATAACTAGTAAACATCATAATACTATAAGAGTGTGATAACAGAACTGTGACTTGAATAGTTGATAGTTGATGTGAATGACCACAGACCTCTGGAGGACAAAGGATTTTTTTTTTCTTTTTGTTTGGCTCAAATTTGCTTCACTTTTGTTAAATATTTGTCTTGGTGTGTTCAGAGTTTTAACAGCCATTGTGCAGGCTCCAACAGCCCCCTCATGTGAACTGGTTGCCTTACAGACCCTGTGTGTGTGTGTGTGTGTGTGTGTGTGTGTGTGTGTGTGTGTGTGTGTGTGTGTGTGTGTGTGTGTGAGTGTGTGTGTATGTCTGTGTGCATGTGTGCATGTATGTGTGCATGCATGCATGCGTATATGTGTGTGTATGTGTTTGTGCATGCATGTGTGTGTGTGTGTATGTATGTGTGTTTGTGCATGTATGTGTGCATGCATGCGTGTGTGTGTGTGAACAGAACAGAACAGAACATCGTTTATTGCCATGGAAGCATACAAGAATATAGACACAAGTGAACAAATTGGTTAGAAAAAGTCACCGAAGATTCATGCAAACAAAAACATACTTTTCAAAGGGTCCTTGAAGGTCGTCAAGCTGTACAAAATCATTTGGAACCAAATTATTCAAACATATTTGTGTGTGTGTGTGTACTGTATACAGCTGCAGAGCAGCAGTGCAGAAGCCAGCAGTCAGCTACAGGAGGCGGTCAGTGTGCAGACTGCTGTCAGTGACTGGGACACCACCCTAAGCTGTACCCCGGCAGACAGATGGTCAGTTTTCTTTTCATCAGTTTTTGTCAGTGTTTCTTTTTAATATAGTAGTAGTAGGCACCCATCAGTCTCGGAAAACTATGGAGTTGTGCTCTAGTCTTTTAGAGCGCAAAGCCTGGGTAAGTAAGTATGGAGGGCAAGCTGTTACCCATGCAGCAGACCCCCCCTTTCCATGCCACTGGAATGATCCATTGGAAAGGCAATGACCGATACGAATGGTTCCAGTATCGTTGCAGGAGCCACCAGAATGTTGCCATATACAGCCCCGAGCCGCCCTGGGACTCCAACGGATGGTGTCTAAACACGACACCTGTGTGCATGCTGTTTTTTTAAATAATTTTGTCATCCGCTCCTACCGGCACACGATGGCCTGCTCTTCCGAAAGGTGAAACGGGGTTTTAATGTGTGCGCAAGATGTTCTGCATGCATTCGCACATGGGGCCTTGGTTTAGTCTCATCCGAATGACTTTGACATTCAGTTTTTTTTATAATTCTTTTTTTATTATCCCTGGGCTAGAGCTTTGAGAATCAAGGTTTTCATCAAAGGTGAAATTTTTGTGTATGTGATCTTTTTTTTTTTTTTTTTTGTATGTGTGTGTATGTAACCTATTTTGCCCACCATTAATGATGTCATTCGGATGAGACTATAAACTGAGGCCCCGTGTGCGAATGCACACAGAACATCTTGCACACACGTTAAAACTCCATTCCGCCTTTCGAAAGAGCAGGCCATGACAGAATAATAAAAATCAGCATGCACACAGGTGTCGTGTTTAGACACCATCCCTGAGGAAAAATTGGGGAATTGGGAGTCCCCAGGGCGGCTTGGAGCTGTATATATATATATATAAAAAAAAAAACCACAATGATAATAATTTAAAAAAAAAAAAATAATAATGGGTAGGTGCTGTGGGAGAGCGGCCCGAATTTCACGCAGAGAAATCTGCTGTGTCATAAAGTTGTGTAAAATAAAATAAAGATAAAATAAATTGTGTTGTGTGTGTGTGTGGCAGTGTGGAGAAGCTGAGGGTGCTACAGGACAGGATGAGGAAGATCCTGACCATGTTCAAGGACAACCGCGCCAAGAGAACCCTCAACTACAATGACGAACAGATCCACAAGTTTGAGAAGTATGTGTGTGTGGTTTTGTTGGGGTTTTTTGTTTTTCTCTCTCTTCTTCTGTTTTTCCTCTTTTCTCTTATACTTTATTATATTTCATTATCCTTTGTGTGAATATTTTGCTTGCTTTTTTTATATGTATGTGAAAAAACCGCATTTCATAATATACAACAATGTACAACATGATAAAACTGAATAAAACTGGTTAGAAATTTAAAAAAAAAAAAAGTTTGAGAAGTAAGACGCCCCTTGTACATAGCTCAGTGGTCAGAGCACTCGCTTCCTCCAAGCTAAGGCTTAACAGCATCGAGCGCGGGTACCAATTGGATGGGTGACCGTTAGTGTGCTTTGGCTTTAGTATAGACCCCCAGTTCACCCAGCTGTCAATGGGTATCTGCCCTCCTTATGGTCAGGGAAGGTAAAGCAGCGAGGAGAGGAGATGGGTGTCACTCTCAATATGCTTGCCCTTAGAGAAGCTGAGGTCTCTGATGCTTTGCTCCCCTGCGACCACACAGGTTATGGGACACCTTTACCTATATGTATCTTTTGGAGAGTCAGAGGATATTGTGGTTATGTCTAAATTTTGGTTGAAAGAATGGTAGAAAGACATTTCTTCCATTTTGCTTGCGTGCGCACGCACACACGCACACACACACACGTACACGCACACACACACACACACACACACACACACACACTCACACACACTCACACACACATACACACACATACACACACACACACACACACACACACACACACACACACACACACACACACACACACACACCTACACACACACACACACCTACACACACACACACACACACACACATATACACACACACACAAATATACACACACACACAAATATACACACACACACAATATACAGATATACATACATACAATATACATATGTGAGCACTCACACACTTCATACATGTGTCATTCTCTGTGTGTCTTCACTTTTACGTCGTCTCTGTGTCATTGTGTGTGTCTTTTCACTTTAACGTCATCTCTGTGTCAGTCTCTGTGTGTGTCTTCACTTTTACATCATCTCTGTGTAAGGCTCTCTGTGTGTTTTCACATTTACATCGTGTCTGTGTTAGTCTCTGTGTGTGTCTTCAATTTTATGTCGTCTCTGTGTCAGTGTCTCTGTTTTACCTTGCAGGTGTGCAAACACTCCAGTGTATTAACAATTATTTTCTGTGTTTCAGAAACAAGCTTTCGGAGCTGTGCACTCAGGCACGGTCCATGCTCACAGACAACTGCATGCGCAAAAGGAAAAACCTGTACATGGCCTACAAACTGTGGTTTGAGTGAGTGGCCTGCTTTTGGGGGGTTTGGGGGCTGGTTTACATCGTTTTACTTGTTATAGGTTATGTTGTTGTTGTGCATTCCCCAGCTTAATACTCTGGGGGGTCACCCAGAATGTGTACTATGACTTATTCATCCCACCAGGGAATCAGTGTGAGATTGAAATTGGACATTGAATGAGAAGTTTGCATGTATGACTGTGTTCAAGTACATCGCCATATAGGCAGCAATACTCCAACTTTAGAAGATATTTTTCCTCTTTAAAGGAGAGTGCAGGTTGTTATGTTAGGAGCTTGTCATGGCTGAAGGCAATCTTGACACAACATTTTACAACATGATCAGATTTTAGTATAGGCTTCAGCAGTTAGCTAACATCAATAACTGACACATCTTTTGGCCTAGGCCAGTTTTAATTTGAAATCTGTGATATTTTGTGTGTGCAACCTTCACTTCTAGATCTTGTGTTAGCTTTTCTGCAATTTTTATCATTCATATATTATTGGAGTATTTTTTAGGTGTAGTGGTGATTTGGGTTAGATTTGCATTTTTGTGTCTTTGAAATGAAGTATCATCTCCAAAACTTGGTTGTGCCAGTGTTAGAAGTTTGGGATTAAGAACAATCATGTGTGATGGTTTGATTGAAAATAGTCATTTGAGCAGAAATCTGTCTGATGGTAAACTTAAGCATTTTTGCCAAGAAAAATTGATATGAAAAAGATGGGAGGGGAATAAAAAAACAACAACAAAAAACAACCTTGATTGTGGAAGAAACGGTTTGAACTGAATATGAAGACAAACATATCGGATGTGATGGTATTGGAAGGACTCTTGTCATGGTGTTATCAGGGAAGGCAGTGCTAACGCTTTTCTAAACCCACCTGATAGTGATAGTAAAACTCAGAGACCAGGATATAAAATGTGAAAGAAAAGAGTTCTTACAGAAGAAATAGTTCACAAAAAAAAAGAAATAAGTTTTTTTTAAATCTACTCTGTGGTTAAACTAATAATCAAGCAAACAAGAATCCTCCCCCCCCCCCATCCCCTCTGTCCTTACCATCCCCACCCCCTCCCCTTCCCAATCTTCCATCCCTCTCACCTCTACCCCCCACCCCCAAAACTTTCCCCCCTCTCACCTATTGTGTGGTATGCAGCCATTTAGTTTTTATTTACACACCATTAAGGTAGCTGCATTCCAACTTCAGGGACACTGCCCAAAACGGAAAAAAACAACAACTAAACTTGATGCAATGTCCCAATGACTCCAGAAGGAGTGAAAGGAAAAAAGGGAACTAGAATGGATAATGGTGGGAACGGATGACAAAAGTTACAAAACTGTGTACACACTGGGACTGGATGTAAAAAAAAAGCACACATGAGAACTTCTTCCATTATCCTCAAAATAAAATAATAAATAAAAGATAAATGAAAAATGAATTAAATAAATGAATAACAGCAGCAGTGATGGCGAGTGTGGATGTGACTCGAAGCTATCATATAATGTTTGAACAAATATGACATGTAGCTATCTTGTATCTTTTGATTATGATTGGTACTTTAACATGCCCGTCAGTATTGTAATTGCCCTTCAGGTATGATAAAAGTGTTTTTGACTTGACTTGTATTTTTGTATTTGTATTTTGTACCACTTTATGTCACAGCAGATTTCTCTGTGTGAAATTTGGGCTGTGCTCCCCAGGGAGAGCGCGTCGCCACAAGTGCAGTGCCTACCCATTTTTTCTTTTTCTTTTTCCTGTCTGCAACTGTATTTGTCTTGACTTGACTGACTGATGGATGGCTGACTGATTGCAGGAAAGCGGCACAGTGCCAGATGCTGGTGTCCAAGGTGGGATCCACCATGACACAGATCACAGAGGGCCACACTCACCTGGTCAACAAGCTTCAAAATGTAGGTGGAAATCATGTAGTGTGTGTGTGTGTGGGGTGGGGGGGGGGGGGGGGGTGAGGGGGGGAGAGTTGTGTGTGGTGTGTGTGGGGGGGGTTGTTGTGTGTGTGTGTGTGTGTGGGGGGGGGGGGGGGTTGTGTGTGTGTGTTGGTGTGTGTGTGTGTTTGCATGTGTGTGTGTTTGTGTTTGTATGTGATAGTGTATGGGTGGGTGGGTGTGCATGTGGGTGTGAGAGAACTAGAGAGAGAGAGATTTACCGGCATTAAATAATTGCCCCCCCCCTGAATCCTGAACCGGGCTTTGCCTGGATTTATACAGCAGATTTCCATCACGCTGTGACCATCACTAATTGCTACCACATGTCAAAGCTCTATCAGGCCAGAGGTACAAACCCTGCTGAGAGTCTGGAAGTAATTTAGCATAGCTGCTGGTATGTACTTAGAAAGAGGAAAAGGTGAGTGAGCATGTGTGCCTAACCTGTTTTCGTAATGGAATGCGAAATCTAGGGGCAGTTTGTGCTCAGAGAATCTGAATGCAAGAGGGTTAAACCTTTGAATCTTTAATCAGTGACACTCAGTACAGTGGTACTGGATGTTTCATTGACACAGGTGGAGGAGCGGTGTTGCAAACTGGTGGATGACTGTGTGGATCACCTAAAGAAGGACTTCGCCACGTCCCCCATGCCCCAGGCCATCCCAGCACAGCCGGCCGTGACCAACGGCTCCAGCCGACAGGTCAACGGGGCAGGGGGCGTCGCCACCGATGCAGGTCAAGGTCAGTTTGTCCGACCGCCCGCCTTGGCCACCCGACAGGAGCGACTGGACAGTTTGCTGGACGGGTGAGGATTTTTGTATTTTGATGTTGTTGGGTTGGGGGATTTTTTTGGGGGGAGGGTGTGGGTTGTTTTTTTTTGATTCCTGGACTAGAGCTTTGAGGCTCATCAAGGGTGACACCTTTGTGTATGTGACTGGGGGGGGTTTCCTGATCATTTTGGTAGTCGTTATTTGGACTTTAGGGATGGTGTTTAGACACGACACATTTGTGTGCACACACACGCATGTGCAGACATTCATGTGCACATGCATTCACCCACATTCACACTCACACTCACACTCACACTCATACACACACACACATTACACACACACACACATACTAACACACACACACACACATATACACGCACTAACACAAACACACAAGCACGCACGCATGCACACACACGCACACACATACACACACACACGCACTAACACACACACTAACACCCATACACATACACTAACACACACACTCTTTCAAATCATGGGCATGTAAATCCTCAGAGGAGGGAGGGGAGGAGGAAGGCCTAGGTGTTTGAGTACATCAGTATAAAGACTGCAGAAAGTGACTTTGCTCAAATGTGGATGGATACAAATTGCTCTGAGTATAGCTGTCATGTAAGTGTAAGATAAGATTAAGATTTCATTACTTCAGAAAACCCACTTGGGTTATATGAAGATGCTCATTGCTACTGATATACATACATGCACTGCACATTCACTCACAGGATAGCCTAGTGGTTAGAACATTGCACTCACAATCTGATGACCTGGGTTTGAATCCTATTCAAGGGGATATTTTCCCCTGGAGTTGAAATCAGTGCAGACTCCACTGTCTCCAAAAATCCTTCAGATGAGACTGTAAACTGAGGCCCCATGTGTGAACACATGCAGAACATCTTGCGCACACGTTACATTGTTTCAGTTTTTGAAATAGTAGGCCATTGTGTGCCAGTGGGAACAGATGACAAAATTTACAAAACTGCATACACACGGGGACTGGATGTAAAAAAGCACATGAGTGCTTATTCCATTATCCTCGATATAAAAGAATGAATAAGTAAATAAATAGATAAATGAATTTTTAAAAATATAGAAATTTTAATGTTGATATGTCTTTTTATTTCTGTTCCATGCAGGCTTCTGACTTCTCGAAAGTCACTGGAAGAATTGGAAATGCTCGTGACAGAAAACACACAGCTTATCCGAAAGTAAGTGGTGTGCATGTGTGTGTGTGTGTGTGTGTGTGTGTGTGTGTGTGTGTGTGTGTGTGTGTGTGTGTGTGTGTGTGTGTGTGTGTGTGCGTGTGTGCATGCGAGTGGGCTGTCAATTTTTAACTTTTTTTTTTTTTTAAGGGGGGTTTAGGGGGTATTTTTGCTCGTCAACTAGAGCTCTGTGATACACCAATGGTGAGATTTTGCGTATGCAACTGTTTTTGCCCACCATGAAGGGAGCAGCATTCGAGCTTTGGGGAAAACAGTTTATTTAAGATCTGTGGTAGCTGTTGAGAATCATTATACTGAATTTTCAAGAAATATAATTTCACTCTCTTTATGCTTATATACAGTCACATTATGAAAGTCGTGGGTGTTTTTTTTTTCAAATGACAAAAAAAATTAGAAAAAGGAAGTTAAAGAATATTATTGTTAAAAAGGTATCATTCTCTCTTTGATCACTGTTGTATGTGTGTGGTGTGCGTGTGTGTGTCTGTGTCTGTGTGTATGTGTGTGTGTATATGTACTTGTGCATGTGAGTACATGTGTGCACACTCACATTCTTGTTACAGGATTTTTATTTTAAGCTCTTTAGGTGTAATTCTCTCATTTCTTTACTTAAGTGTTGTTACTTCATTCCACAATTTGATATGAGTTCTGCTTCAGTAGCATACTTTTCTTGGGTTTTTTAAAACATATTTTGAAAATAAAAACCTAGTTGCTTGCTGAAGTTGGATGCACTGGGCCTGACTTGTCAGGCGCTTAACAGCAGCACAACACACTTTCGATCATATGATGGACAAAAAAAGTGTTACTGTCAGAACGTTCAACAAAGAAAAGGAAAAACCTAGTAACCTAAAGAGTTAAGAAGAGGAAAAACCTAATAACCTAAAGAGTCAAGAAGAGGAAAAACCTAATAACCTAAAGAGTTAAGAAGAGGAAAAACCTAATAACCTAACAAGTCAAGAAGAGGAAAAACCTAGTAACCTAAAGACTTAAGAAGAGGGAAAAAACCTAGTAACCTAAAGAGTTAAGAAGAGGAAAGACCTAATAAGCTAAAGAGTTAAGAAGAGGAAGAACCTAAGGAGTTAAGAAGAGGAAAAACCTATTAACCTAAAGAATTAAGAGGAGGAAAAACCCAGTACCTAAAGAGTTAAAAGAGGAAAAAACTAGTAACCTAAAGAGTTAAGAAGAGGAAAAACATAGTAACCTACAGAATTTAGAAGAGAAAAAATCCTAATAACCTAAAGAGTTAAGAAGAGGAAAAAACCTTATAAGCTAAAGAGTTAAGAAGAGGAAAAAACCTAATAACCTAAAGAGTTAAGAAGAGGAAAAACCTAATAACCTAAAGGAGTGTGACTTGTGTTTCAGCTTTGGATCCTTAACTGCCGATGAAGAAAGAAACGCAGACACGGCATGAGACGCAGACTCCCTCAGACAGCAGATTGGGGATGTGTGTGTGTGTGTGTGCTCTGACTACAGATGCAAAGACTGAGAGGGAGCACAGTGCAAGAGTAAAGAAAACCAAGCGAGGAGTGGAGGGTAGGGGTGGGGGAGGCTGAACAAGAGACACAAGACGAGACTCGAGATGTTGGATTGTTTTTAGGGTGGTTTTTTTTTTTGTTTTTTGTTACTGCTCATAGAGAATGGTAATGAGGAGTAGTTAGTGTGAAATCATCCAAAGTGACCTCTCATATTACTCTTGTTTATGTTTAGAATGTGATGGGGGGGGGGGGGGATTTGTTTGGAGAGGATTTTGAGGGTGGTTTTTTTTTGGGGGGGGGGGGGTGTTGTTGGTAGGGGGAAGGCTTATAGCTTAAGTTGTTTTTTGGGGCGGAGGGGGGGGGGAAGGGGGCTTTTTGTGTTAAAATGTGTTTGATGTTGTGTATTTTTGAAAAACGTGATAAGATAATGGAAACACACTTACGATACAACAGCATATAATGTTTGATGCCTTTGCTGTAAAATATTCATTTTTAAATGTTGCAAGAAATCTTCTTGATTATGCAGATTGTAATTTTGAGTCTGGTTTGATAGTTGTTTTTTTGTTTTTGCTCGGGGAGGGGAAGGGGGGATTGTGTGTATGTGTGTTTTTAAATGATTTTTTCAAATATTTTATTTCAGTTTTGGAGGATATTTATGGTAAATTTCTTTCTAAGTTTTGTTCTCGAATTCTAATGCTTGTGTATTATTTCAGTCAGAAGTAAGAGTCCACATGCGTAAGGGAAGAAGTAATGCAATAAACAAATAATGGAAAATGAAAATATAAGAAATTATGAAGTGATACAACTAAATCATCCTATTCATGCATTCTTGGTTAATGAAGAAATACAATAAAGAAAGAAACACAGTTGTAAGTTTATCAATCAGTTGTAAAAGTGAAAGATTTAGATTTGATTGTAGGAAGATGTGTTCTGTGTGGTTTTTTGTGGGTTTTTTTGTTGTTGAGATTTTGCATACGAGACCATTTGCCTACCATGAAGGTAGCCATAATCTGACTTCCTGGAATATTTGTAAATAGTCATGTACAGACAGAAGTTGGTCTTTTGCCTTTTATCTTTTTAAAAACATTTTTTTTTTTTACCTGTGGTTGTTTTTACATGATACAATCCATGGTCACATGTAAGTGATGTTGGTGATATTGCAGGTCAGTTGTTGTTTTATGTGTGTATACAAGTGGATAGTTGTTTAGGTACATTGCAATGTGGAAAGGAATTCTTTTTAGTAAGGGAACTAACCCTTTTTTAAAAAAAACAAACTTTGTTCATATCCTACTTAAAGAACATGATAAATCAAGTAGAAATCATTTTGTCAGGCTCCAGTTTTGCCATCTTTTCACTAAGAATTGTATTGAATATAGTTTTCATGTGTGGCTTTTTTTTTTTTTTTTTTTTTTCCCCCCTAATGTAAACAGCAAGAGAGAGTGCTCTCACTGACCAACAAGATTCATCCTTGATCATTGATATAACAGCCAGCAGCATTTTCTTTTGTTTAAAAATTTTTTTTTTTGAGACATGAGCAACTTAAAAACACTTGTCATCGTTCGTGTTTAACTACGTTCTGAACAAAATTCATTCAGCCTTTCATCAGTGATCATCACCGTTAATCATATTGAAGTGATGTGCAAGAAAAAGGACATGAATACTTTAACAGCAACCCCCCCCCCCCTTCACACACACACACACAGAAAAAAGCTGTGCAATAAATAGTGTGGAGGGAATACTCAGTGTAACACACCATTGCATCAGCTCATTGCATCTTGATGTGAAATTCCTGTGATACAGCATCCACAGCTTTTCCTTTCAGCTTAGGTACACACAACATCCAAAGACTGGACATAGAAACACCATATATATATATCTACATAGTGACTGCAATGAAGCTGTGTTTGGTATACATTATATTCTCATTGTGTCTGAAAATTGTGCGTATATTTTTGTAAGTGTATGATGTCCAAGGAGAAAGAAAAAGAGGCAGGCCAAGGAAGAGATGGGAGGACAACAACATCAGCGAATGGACAGGCATAGACCTCGACAAAATTTTTAAGAAAGGCAGAACAGAGAGAGGAATGAAGGGAACTGGTTGTCAAATCTTCAGGGGTGCCCCCACGGTTGCCAGACTAAGGGATTTTATTTATTAATTTTATAAAAAATTCTTTTATATTGAGGATAATGGGATAGATAGATAGATGAGGATTTGCTACAAATCACCCCCCGCCTCCCATTTCTTCTTTATGTTCCATGCAACCTGACCCAGTGAAATCCTATGCTGAAAGGGAACAAAGGCTCACAGCTCCAGCTTCAGTGATTCTTATTCTTCCTGTCATATGTAGGGGTATATAAGCTGAAAGACTAATTCTAAAGATGTAAAATTGAAGGATTTGACTTCTGTCAGAGGCCCTGAATTATACTGCTTCTGTCATGGTGGAGACTGAGCTGTTTATTTATTTATTTTATTTATTCTTTTATATCAAGTATAATGGAATAAGCACACGTGCTTTTTTACACCCAGTCCCTGTGTGCATGCAGTTTTGTAAATCTTGTCATCTGTTCCCACCGTCACACAGTGGCCTACTATTTCAAAAGCGGAACAGGATTTAACGTGTGCGCCAGATGTTCTGCATGCGTTCGCAAGGGGTCTTGGTTTATTGTCTCATCTGAAGGACTTTTGGGGAGAGTGGAGTCACTACTGATGTTAACTCTAGGGGAAAAATCCCCTCAAACGGGAATCGAACCTAGGTCGTCAAATTGCAAGCGCAATGTTCTGACCATAGGCCATCCCATCCCCTGTTCATCTAACAAGCGCAAAACTAGCAAACAAACAAACTTTTGTTGGCACTTGGTTATATTTAAAGATGGGGATTTTAAAAAAAATGATTTTTCAGGTCAGTGTGTGTATGGAATGGTGTCTTACTCCGCTTTGCGGATACCGCTTGCAGAAAACTGAGTATGCCTTTGAAAGATCTCAGAATTCATATCAGTTAGGTAACCTGCAAAGACTTTGCAATACCCAGCATGCATGTGCCGCTTCTCTTGTGTATTAGATTGTGCCGTTGATGGTACATCTGCCGAGTGGAAGGAATTTTTGACAGAATGTATTTAGAATGTCTCTTAGCAGCCAGCATACAAGTAATGAAAGGAATGGTTAATTTCCCCCGACTGAAACAGAAAAAAGTTCTGTTTTTCTTTTTTTCTCTTTTTAGCGTTTGTCTCTTATGTCATACAGTACTGCTCTTAAGTGCATGGTTTATTTTTATATTTAATTTTGGATTGTGTTTTACATAGTAAGTGTCAGGATTGTAAAAAAAACATTTTCTGCATCTAAAAAAAACAGTTTAGAACTTTCAGTTCATTTCATGTCTTTTGTGTGTGTGTGTGTGTGTATATATATAGATGTGTTTAATTGTATGTAATGTATGTGCTCCTGAATTTGTTGTTGGTGTTTGTTTGTTCCTCGCCAGAGCTCCAGGATTCACCAACGGTGAAATATTTCTGTCTGCAAACTGTGTTTGCCTACCATTAGGGTAGCTGCATTCCGACTTGGGGGATGCTCCTGAAATGGAACTATGGGGATAAAGGGGGGGGATGAATTTAGAGGGAATACAGTGATAATGGTTTTTAACATGTATCGTTTATAGCCCAACCATAGATGGGTAGTTCAAGGAAGGAACAGGGGAAAAAACGATAAAGAATGTTCATCCATAAACTTGAAAAAAATAATGGGTTGCGCTGCTCTTGTGGTGACGTGCTCTCTCTGGGGAGAGCAGCCCGAATTTCATGCAGAGAAATTTGCCATGACTGAAGGTGATATGAAATGAAATGAAAATGAAAGGACACAATGGTGATGTCGGTTCATAATTTCACACTTTCTTTTTTTTTTTTGGATGACGTTAAATGGTAATGATTGCTCTGCAACTGTGGTGCAGCCATGAACTCACAGTCTGTCTCCGTTAATGTGGCTGTGGTCCTGTTTGTTGTTTGCTAGATGAAGGAGAAAGATTTCCATCCTTGCCAGGGTCTTTCTGTTCTGACTGAAAGTTATTGATGAATGTGCCCACACTCTGTGACTGTGTGTTGCAGAGATTCCAGCATTTTCGTGCATGAATCTTTCGACAAAGTTGCAATTTTTTTTTCATTGGTTTACTGATTGAAAGTGTAATTTTTTTTAAACATGATTTCTGGTTTCTCTTATAATCTTGCTGCCTTCTGTCAAGGTTTTCTTAAGATTGTGTGTTCTGTCAAAGTCTGAGATGGATTATTTGTTGATGACTGCACATTTTGAAAAAATCTTATGAAATTTTTAAAAAATTAAAGATGTGTAAGCATCATGTTTGACAGCTGTTTATTTCAGCATCAGGTCAAAGCGTAGCACAGTGAGTGACAGTGGCTTGATGTCACAGTGTGGCGAGAGGCTGATGTTACGTCATGCCAGATGTACATGTATATATAACACGGCAAAGAATGTAAATGTGAATAGGTGTATTCTTTTTCTCCGTTGAATGCTCAGACAGCAACTTTTGTTGTCTTTCATTTGTGCAAAAATGTGTTGCGCTGCTGTTAAGCACCTGACAAGTCAGGCCCAGCATGTCCCCGACTTTGGTGTGGAATAGGAGTATCATTCAGGAACTTGTCCATGTTCAGAGTTAGGATGTCAGCTAGGTATCCAGTGAAAGAAGCCTAAAGAGAACAAAGCACTCACTTGGTTCCAATACAATTCATTCATCCAAGATAAACTATGAGTGAAAAACATTACCAAAAAATGTGAGTGCAGACAAACGTAAGCAAAAATATCTGACATCTTTTTTTGTAAGAAAATAATCATGTGTCTCCAGTGCCTGTGAACTTGCAATGGACACATCATTCTGCTGTCACCACTGTCATTTTCATAGCTTTTAACAGGGGGTGGGCAGATTAAATTGATTTTGATGCCATTCAGTGTTATGGGAGGCTGAACAAGCTTGACTTTTGTTATTTAACAAGATATATATAGAGACGCTAGCTGATAACCATGCCCAGAGATTCTTGTATGAGAGGTAGTCATTTGCCAAGCAAGGGCACAATCATCAGTTGTATTTTTATCCATTTTTTTTTTCCAGCACAAGTGTCAAATTTTGGCAGTTTTTTTTTTTTTTTTAGAAATACAGCTAGCGCTGGGAGTTTCTACAAAGTAGAATGGCTGGCAGTGGCAGTGAAAAGGTTAAAGTTTTGAATAGAAGTACCAGAATCATGAATGGGATTTTGTAGCGAAAAGGTTAATTAAAGTTCTGAATAGAAGCACCAGAATCATGAATGGGATTTTTTTTTTTTTTTACTGTACAGTACTGGAAGTATGGAGGTTGCAACAAGATACTGTAAATGTGTATTTTGTAGAGTAGGTCTAGAAATCTGCTGGAAGATTTTATGTGGTGTATATATATTTCGTTTTGTAAGGAAATAGATGTGTTTTTAAGGATGGTTGGGTTTTTTTTCGCTTGACTTTTTCTGTGTGTGTATGTGTGTGTGTGTATGTGCGTGCATGTGTGTGTGTGTGTGTGTGCGCGCACCAGCGTGCATGTGTGTGTGTGTGTGCATGGTGTGTGTGTGGTGTGTGTGTGTGTGTGTGTGTGTGTTGTTTTCTGTCATGTGATTATTTTCATTGGGTTTTTTTCATGTTAGCTTTCTGATTCTTAAAGCCTTGTTGAAAACAATTGTCTGATAAACATTGTTTGCTTGAAATAAAATTGAAAGGAATTTTTTGTATGGAATCATTCTATGGCCATTTTTTTTTCTGAAGATGTATGATTTTTTTATGTGTGCATCACTCATTTCATGTTAAGACAGTAAACAAAGTGGGATGTGTCTTATATGTGAGTTCACTGAATTTCCTCTTGTGTGTGTGTGGTGTGTGTGTGTGTGTGTGTGTGTGTGTGTGGTGTGTGTTGTGTGTGTGTGTGTGTGTGTGTGTGACCATGCATATGCATTTGTGTGTGTGCATGTATGGGTGTGTTCTTGCATCTTGTGTGTGTGTGTGTGCGTGCGCGCACATGTGTGTGTGTGTGTGTGTGTGGTACAAGCATGGGCACATAAATGCCCTAACATGGTGTCAGTCCATACATGGCTGCTGAGGTCAGCAAGAGGTACACTACAAGCAGTGGAGATGAGGAGTGAGTGTGTATTTGCCTGTTGGCATACATGTGTATTGGGAATCATAATCAGACAGACTCTTTGAGTTTCTTACTGTTACTGATTCACCTCTGACCCTACTCGGCTGGCCATTTGGGTGATCGACATCAGCACCTGAATCTGACACATAGCTTTATTGTCACATAACACACACACACACATACACACACACACACACACACACACACACACACACACACACACACACACACACAGTCACACACAGATACACACACAGTCACACACACACACACACGCACGCACCAGCATGTGCACACACACATACACACACACACATGCATGCATGCACGCATGCACACACTCACTCATATGCACATACACGCATACACACATTCTGGACACTTTTGTCGTGTTTTGAATGCAGTTATTTAAAAAAACAGTGATTGGTGTATGTATAGTCAGGAGGTTGGTGATAACAGAGATAAGTCTTTTCAAGTTTGTTTGTTGAGGTGGTGGTGGTAGTGTTTGATCTCATCCCTCCTCCTCCCCCCCCCCCTCCCCCCCCCCCCCCCCCCCAAATTATTAGATTTAGGAAAAAGCGTGATGAATTTCAGCAATTTAGTTTCACTTTGGTGGGGTTTTTTTTTAGAACCATGTAAATCTTAATTGTATTTCATGTCTTTTTTGTACTCTGCTGCTGTTATTTCTTCTACTACTCTATGAAACTTACGTAACACTGAATTTCTCTTGAGATAAAAAAAAAGAACAGAATCAGAGCATTTGAACACAAGTTATTCATATATAATTATATTTCTCACTAAAAAAATGACTGAACATGAGAAATTTGCTGTGTGAATAAATATGCAAAATGATAAAAGATTTGAAAGATACCAAGCAATAAGAAGCAGTGGGCAGTGTGCTTTTTGTTTCTAATCTTTGTTTTGCATATTTTTGAGAAGAGAAAAATACCGTTAATTTGTGGGGAGAAGATTGCATGATTTGCAGTATTACCACAACTGAGTATTTGGTTCTGTGCAAGTGATGATTTTGTTTTTTCATTCTGCAGTTACTAAAACTTCGAGGTATGCAGATGGTAAGATTTTGGATATATGATCATTTTTGCCAACTATGCGGAAAGGTAGCCGCATTCCAACTTTGGGGATGGTGTCTAAACAATTCACCTGTGTGCATGCATTTTAACAAATTTATCATCCGTTCCATCCCACCAGCACTCAATCGCCTACTCTTCTGAAAGGTGGAACAGGTTTATGATATGTGAATAAGATGATCTGCATGTGTTTGCACATGGGACCTTGGTTCTTAGTCTCACCTAAAGGACTTTTGAGGGATTGGAGTCAGTACTGATGTGAACTTGGGGGGAAAAATCCCTTGAATGGGTACCTTGGTAGTGGCTTGGTCCTGGGCTGTCAGATCATGATACAATGCTATAATCATTTGGCTATCCTGCCCCCCAGTGATTTCTTTGTGAAGAAGTTGGGTATAATCTCTGTACTAAAACATCATGTTTTTGATATATGTTTTAAGGAAACCCTATTGTGATGATGATGATGATGAGTTATTTCACCATTGTTTTCTTCATGGGTGTACACACCATGATCAAGATATTGTTATGTGGACATGAGCTTCATTTGTTTCTTCATGTTAAAAGAAAAAAAAAAGCTTGAAAAGTGTTTGTTAGTGATATATATATATATATGGCAAGTGGCAGGATGGTTAAGACGTTCGCCTGCCAATATGTAAACCGTGACTTTCTGGGTTCATACCCAGCCTCGCTCTTTCTTCCCAGTTTGACGAAAAAATCGAACTGAATGTCAAAGTCATTCGGATGAGACTCAAAACCGAGGCCCCGTGTGCGAATGCACGCAGAACATCTTGCGCACACGTTAAAACCCCATTCCACCTTTCGGAAGAGTAGGCCATCGTGTGCCGGTAGGAGCGTATGACAAAACTCTAACACAACCAGCATGCACACAGGTGTCGTGTTTAGACACCATCCCTGAGGAAAAATTGGGGAGTTGGAGTCCCAGAGCGGCTCGGGCTGTAGGTATACGGCAACGTTCTGGTGGCTCCTGCGACGGTACTGGAACCATTCGTATCGGTCATTGCCTTTCCAATGGACCATTCCAGTGCCGTGGAGAGGGGGGGTCTGCTGCATGGGTAACAGCTTGCCCACCATACATACTTGCCCAGGCTTTGTGCTCTAAAGACGAGCGCAACTCCATAGTCTTCCGAGACTGATGGGTGCGTACTAATATATATATATATATATATATATATATATATATATATAATATATATATATATATATATATATATATATATATATATCTTTTATATTTTTGTTTTGGAACTAGTATTGAGGTGTAGTCCATGATTTTCATTTTATTTTTAACTGTTTTTGATGCCGTTAATTATGTGTACA
>CM060329.1:48235364-48245364 GCA_030674155.1 Stramonita haemastoma
CAATGCTGTATCAATTTTCTTTCTCTTCATACAATCAGTTTCTTCATGCACTAACGTAGTATAAACTATAAAATCTCTGCCTTCTTGTAAATTATTCCTCTACACAAACCAAAATTCAACAAGATTACAGAAAATCGCTTGATCATGTAAGCGTTCTCATTCTGACAAATTAACCTGCATATAACGATGGAGAGTTTTCACACAATTCTATATATAAAAAGGATAAATAAATAAATAATTCTTGGCTGACAACAGTTTGGGAGGGGGGGGGGGGGGAGGGGGGGGGAGCGGTGGAGAGCTTTCACGTACCTCTGAGAAGAGAATTATTCTCTGTTGACAACATTTTTTTTAGCCGGGTGGGGGTAAGGGGTGAGTCACTGCTGGTATCTGAATCATATGCCATATATCTGCGATCAGATTTTGATGGGATCAGACTCGAGCAAAATCTGGTTTATCAACCAACATCACGTGCGTTACTGCCACGAGTCCCGCAAAGCATATAATTATGTGTCGTCTTGTGGTAACAGTCCTTCTGCCAGACGTGATCAACATTGTTTTGCTATAAGTTAGTGAACAAAAGATGACGGTTAAAGTTCACCATACTGTAGTAATGTGGTAAATTGTGAACATAAAACATAAAATAAAGCCCTCACCATTATCCATTTAGCGTAATTGTAAGGTTATCAACTCGTTTCGATACCATTTCTATGCATATTTATTCTTTGATTTGTACCTTTTGGTTTTCATTTTGTCTCTCTTCCGCCTCCTCTTACTATTTGCTACTACAACTAATTCTGCTGCTGCTACTACGGCTGCTGCTCTTACTTCTACTAGTAGCCAGATAATTGGAGTTTATAATAGTGTCCGTAGTTGATGAGTATATGAGTAAGCATACTATTTGCGAAAGATCTTTTTTCTCCTGTTTAGAATAACACCCTCGATTCAAGTTTTCTTTTTTCTTTTTTTTTCTTTTTTCGTTCCTCGGCTAGAGCTCCAAGGTTTATCAATGGTGAGAGAGAGAGCGTACATGTGCTTCATGGAAAAAATTTCAAAGAAGCAAAAGCAAAACAAACAACAACAACAAATGATAATAATGAAATAACAAAGAAAGAAAGAAAAACCAAAGGCGAAAAAACTTAACAAGAAGTGTTGAGTCAAATAAAAATCTGACGGATCCCATAGTCAAATGGTTGGAAACAAAAACCAAGCCACCCACCCCAACCCCCACCCCCCTTCGTTCTTGCCCACCATGAAGGTAGCAGCATTCTGACTTCGGGGATGTTTGCTGGGTATGTTCGCTTTTTTTCTGTAACCCACCGAACGCTTGCATAAATTATGGGACCTTTAACATGCATAGTTGATCTTCTGCGCGTACATATACACGAAGGGAAGTAAAGCACTGGTAGGTCTGCACTTGAAGTTGATTTTGGAAATCGTAAAAATGACCATCCTTAATTCACAAGACACCGCCGAGATTCAAACCCAAGACCTCATGGATCCGTGTGATTGAAGGGGGTTGGGGGTTGGGGTGGGTGGCTTGGTGTTTTTTTTTCCAACCATTTGACTATGGGATCCGTCAGATTTTTATTTGACTCAACACTTCTTGTTTAGTTTTTTCGCCTTTGGTTTTTCTTTCTTTCTTTGTTATTTCATTATTATCATTTGTTGTTGTTGTTGTTGTTTGTTTTGCTTTTGCTTCTTTGAAATTTTTTCCATGAAGCACATGTACGCTCTCTCCCTCTCTCTCTCTCTCTCTCTCTCTCTCTCTCTCTCTCTCTCTCTCTCTCTCTCTCTCTCTCTCTCTCTCTCTCTCTCTCTCTCTCTTGTTTTAAATCAACGGTTATCGTAGGGAGTGAGGTGAAACAGAGCCCTAATACGAAAAAAAAAAAAAGAAAGAAAGGAAAGAAAAAAGTAAACGCTGAAATGCTAAGTAGAGATAATATGGAAACAACCCCAGTGAATACACATGCTAAATATAGGCACCATACGTGTGCTGTTTAAGTGGTCTGGCTAAAGTGCTATTGTTTAGATAGAATCTCTCGTGATCGTTCGCGATAATTATAAGTGAAGTACTGTCATTTGCGCATGACTTTTTTTTTATATGTTCGCATGCCCTTTCTGAAGTTTCCCATCATTTGTGCAATAACAGTTATTCTGTGGTGGTCTTTTGTAGGGGTTAAGTTTAACATTCTGTCGGTGGTGTTCGTTTGATTTAAACTCCCATTTAGCGGTGTGTGGGGGGGGGGGGGGGGGGGAAGGGGGGGATAGCCTAGTGGTTAGAGTGTTGCGCTTGTGGTCGGACAGCTCAGGATCGAACCATTTTGGAGGCGCCCGTTTCAGGGGTACTATAAACCGAGTAGGTCTTGAGTGCGAACCCGCACGTAAAATATCTTGCACACAAGTTAAAAACCCGTTCTGCTTATCGGAAGAGCAGGCCATTTCACGCCAGTAGGGACGGATGATCTTTTTATCTAAAAAAAAAAAAAAAAGCATGCATAAAGATGTTGTGTGTAGACACTATCCCCGAAGTCGGAATGCAGCTATCTTAATGGTGGGTAAAAACGGTTGTATGATTATGCAAAATCTCGCCATTGGTGACACTCGGGGGTTCTAGCCGAGGAATGAAAAAAAAAACACCCCCAAAACACAGCCCCAACCCCCAAACATTCCTTGATTTTTAGTTGGTTTTGTTTCTAAACCAATTCTTATGCCTTTTGTTGTTGGTGGTGGTGGTGCTGGAGGTGGTGGTGGTGGTGGTGTGCGCGCGCGCGCGTGTCTGTGTCTCTGTGTCTGTGTCTGTGTGTACGTGCGTCTGTGTGTCTGTGTGCACGTGCATTCTTGCGGGCGTGCGAGCGTACGTGCGCGTTCGATAATACTCATCCACTGGTGTGTGTGTGTGTGGGGGGGGGGGGGGGGGCACTAGCAAGAGTGCAGTAAACAAACGGCTGCGGTCGTGTCCCCTTTTCTGACAAGAAACCTTACTTGGAGTCATCGACAACATCACCACTGATGATTCGTGTTGTGTAGAGGCTGGCCACCGATCACGAAAAACATGATTATTATCATTATTATCATCAGATTGTTAAGAAGGCAAGGAAGAAGAATACTGATGACAAGGCAAAGTTGACTGGTTCGAAATGTGGGATTTTGGGGGTACTTTGTCACACTGAAAGTTCACCAGTCATATCGATGCTTCTTATAGATAAACTTGATGTTCAAGTTAGATAAAGTAATTTAAAAAAAAGAAACAAAAAGAAAAAAGTTTGTCTTCTGAGGAAAAGATCAGTTTGATAATAATGATAATATTAAGGATGATAATAACTACCCGCTTCTATATATACAGTATGTGCGTATGTGCCGTGCGTGCGTGTGTGTGTGTGCGTGCGTGTGTGTGTGTGTGTGTGTGTGTGTGTGTGCGTGTGCGTGTGTGTGTGTTTGGGTGGGTGTGTGTTGTTGCATAACGGTACAGCTGCACACACACACCAATTTATTTTCTCCCACGTGTGTAACAAAACAATACGAGAGAATAGCCCGACCTGATGGGGCCTTTTGCGTGACATGGAAACTATAGAAACCTTGTGACAGATTCGATTGTTTGTATGGTGTTGTCAGTATGACTAGCACCTTTATTTGGAAGCCCGCCCACACCCACACTCCCCTCCCCCCTCTCCCTTTCCCCTTGCAATGGGTGTAGGTTTTATGCAATAACTAATTTCCTATCCTGCACAACATCATGAATGATAGTCTTAATAGAAAGTGGATGAAATGTTTTTCATGTCACATCCTGTATGTCCTGACGAATCAGTTTTTGTTTTCATCTTATATGGTATAAAGTCTTGACGGACGCTATAGCCGAGTGGTTAATACCATTCTGATTTCAATCCCGTGGACCCATGAAGTCGTGGGTTCGAATCTCGGCAGCTTTGTCTTGTGAATTAAGGGTGGAGATTTTTTTTTTTTTACGATCTCCTAGGCAAACTTTAAGTACAGACCCACCAGTAGCCTTGATTCTCTCCATGTATATACGCATACAGAAGATCAATATGCACGTTAAAGATCCCGTTCTTTATAATCAGCGTTCTCACCCCACCCAGGTGTAAAAGGGGTACCAACCTTGTGTTGGGGGTTAACCCTGCGATAGACTGGCGTCCTATCCAGGGGGGAGTCTATGACTCTGTCGCTTAACGCCACAGAAACCGGGATAAGCACCGGCCTGATGAGCCTTAGGCTCGGGACAGACTTTTTTTTTTATAATCAGCGTTTGGTGGGTTGCAGAAACAGGGACATACCCAGACTGCACCCTGTATACAGTGCAATGAACTGCTCTGAAGTCAGTACGTGTGTGTCGGCAGGGAACAGCGAGCAGACCTCCTGCAGTGCTGAGCTACACGCACAGACAGGACAGGACAGACCAGGTTCTTTGCGATTCACTACACCAATAATGGGAACGCAGAGAAGAAGAGAGAATGATATTGTCCTCACGGTGAGTAGCAGATCTTGTACTGGTTTTATCTATGGTCATAGAATGTTTGTTTTTGTTTCGTTTTGTTTTGTTTTGTTTAATGTCCATTCACTACTTCGTGATAGAGACACACCGCATTCAAACCTTCACCTGTCATATATATATATATATATATATATATATATATATATATATATATATATATATATATATATATATATATATATATATATATATATATATATATATATATATATATATTATATATGCATATTTTTTTTTTCTCATATTATATATCATATATATATATATATATATATATATATATATATATATATATATATATATATATATATGATAAAGCTCGACTGTGTGGTCCCAGTCTTCCCATTGAGCCCATAGCACACACTTACTCTGGGTAGGAGCCGACCGGAGCCTGAAAAATCCCAATGACTCTCAGGGAATCAAACCCACGACCTTCCAGTTCGGAATCCAAGGCGCTAACGACTACGCCATGGCGACTGGTCCTGATAGTATAAATAGCACCCCCACCTTCTAGAAAATTCTGTGCTAGGAATTCCCTCTTTTCTATCCCACTTGTTGTTTCTGCCTTGTTTATGTGGGGTGGGTGGTTTTTTTTCCTTCTTCCTGTCCACCCCCTTGTCTATTTCCCGCCTTCTGGGTCTACTATTCTGCCCCCCCCCCCCTTTTTCCCCCCCAAAAAGACTTAAATGATAACAATACTCTTCCTCTCCGAAATCAGAATGCGCTGGGCCAGACTTGTCAGGCGATTAACGGCGGCAACAGCAACGCGTTTTTCGTTCATTCGACGGACAACAATAGTCTGCTGTCTGAGCGTTCCACGAAGAAAATTGAACAAAAATTCAGTGGAGACCTCGAATGTAAAGAGAGTATTCCCTTACAAGAACAGCACGCAACACCCACCGGAAGTGTCCACAGGAAGCTCTCAGACTGGGGGAAGAAGTTCTTATCTGTGAGTCTGTCCATTTAAGAACGACGGTGGCAGGATGGTTAAGACGTTCACCTGCCAACAAGTAAACCGTGAGATTCTGGGTTCTATTCCCAGCCTTGTCCTTTCTTCCCAGTTCGACGAAAAAATTTCGAACTGAATGTTCAAAGTCTTTCGGATAAGATTATAAACCGAGGCCCCTTGTGGAACGCACGCAGAACATCTTGCACACTCGTTAAAAACCCGTTCCCCATTTCGTAAGAGTAGGCCATTGTGTGCCGGTAGAAACAGATGACAGAAAAAAAACAACAGTATGCACACAGATGTCGTGTATAGACACTATCCTCAAAGTCGGAATGCTGCTACCTAAAATGTTAATAGTGGTGGTGGGTGAGGGGGGGGGGGGGGGGGGCGGCGGTAACAAACGCTTAAAATCATCGATGAACCTCGGAGATCCAATCGAGGAACGAAAAAAAAAAAGAAGAAAAAAAAGCCTGCTCATTTAACAACAGCCCCACACAGCAAACAGTTAAGCGTTTGAAACCTATTTTGAAACCTTTTTATTGGTTTTATTGCGTCAGCCTTGATAAACTCGGTCGACAACCTTCCTTGCTTTTAGCACCCAACTGCGACCGAGAATTCAGTTGAGAATGCTGCGTTGGTTTGTATGTATCCATTTCCACCCTGCTTTAGAGAGGTGCATACAGCAGCAGGTCACGAAACTCTAGAACATGGGGGGGGGGGGGGGGGGGGGGGGGGGGGTGGTGGGTTTGGCTGATGCTTGCTACCTTAGAAAGATGAGCCGGTCATAAAAGTCTACTGAAAGAATGGGTTGGTTGATATTTCAACCTGGTAACGACCTCCGGAAAAAAGCAGTCAGTGAGAGGATAAGACTAAAAAGCTTTTTTTTTTTAAAAAAAATGTGTTTGGGATTAAAAGATCTTTTTCTTTTTTTTTCTTTTTTTCATAACTTTTTTTTTTTTTTTTTTTTTTTTTTTAGGAGCGAAGAATTTAGCCGTGTGTTTGTTTATCAGTGTGGATGAATGAAACTACGTCACGTACGTATCAGATAGTAGGTGTTTTTTATTTTTTTTTATTATTAAAATGTTGAAATTTGTGAATGGTGGGGGTGGGTTGGAGGGTGGAGGCAGAAGACAGTATTGGTGACGCGTTTCTGTGATTAGGAGAATTCAGTTTGTTTGTTTGTTGTTTTGTTATTGTTGTTGTTGTTGGGCGTTCTCCGGCTTAACATCCTTGGGGTGGGGGGGTAATCCAGAATATACACTCTTGTCTCACCAACCACACCTGGGAATCACTGAAAGACTGACAGTACACACACTGGATGAGAAATGTGTGTGTGTGTGTGTGTGTGTGTGTGTGTGTGTGTGTGTGTGTGTGTGTGTGTGTGTGTGTGTGTGTGTTCAAATACCTCGTCCTATAGGCAAGCCATATTCCGATTTCAGAGGATTTTTGCTTTCTCCTTTGGTGAGCTGAAATGCAGTTTGTTATGCCAAGAGTTTGGTAAAAGGTAAGGTGATCTCAGCATAACATCATTAACCATTTGGGGGACGGGATTGCTGGGTGGTCAGCGTGATGCGCTCGTGATCTGCTGACCCGGGTTCGAATCTCGTTCTAGAGGATTTTTCCTCCACTCACAACCCCCCCCTCGTGCTAAACCGAAGTCCCGTATGTGAACGCACGCACAACACCTTGCGCACACGTTAAAACTCGTTCCTCTTGTCGGAAGAGTAGGCCATTGTATGCTGGTGGGAACGGATGACAAAATTTGCAGAGCTGCATACACACGAGGACTGGATAGTAAAGGCACATGAGTGCTTATTACATCATACTCGAAATAAAAGAATAAGACTTTAAATGGATAAATAAATAAATTATTAAGCATAATGACATATAAATGTAAGCCTTGGCACTCATCTTACGTCAATAACTGATACAGCTTTTGGCCTGGGCCAGGTTCTCATCTGAAATAAACTGACGCTTTTCCCTCGACAGATCATGCAGGATATTAAATTTGAAAGAAAAAAAACTGGAACCAATGGATATAAAATCGGTTAATTACATTTTGGTTAAAGAAAGAAGATTAGGATGACAAATGCTGATCATTATATTTTTTTCTAATTACGATGAAACCTCAAAATATCTACAAGAAAATTAGAATAATGATGGATCAGACGAGGAAAGATTTGATTAATAGATACAGTAACGACAGAAAACTAGATTGTCAGGTCACAGGGATTGATCCAGGCACCTTATATAAATGAAGAATGATTTTCCGGTTTTTTTTATGACAATTATGACGTTTGGTTTTTTTTTTGTTTTTATACAGATATAAGATGACTAATCTGTGATGTCTGTTTTTGTTTTTAAAGATGACATAAGATGGCTAATCTATGCTATAAGACTTTTATCCCATGATCTGTCCTAACACTCCAACTGTTACTGTACGGGGAAATTTATCAAGACATTGCTTTTGGTGAACGCTTTTTCGTTCCTGGGCTAGAGCTGTCATGCTCAGCAATGGTGACATTTTTTGTGTATGCCACCGCCTTCCCCCCCCCCCCCCCCCTCCCCCCCCCCACCCCTACCATATTTTTTCAAGCACCATTCCGATTTCAGGGATAAGGTAATATCAGAAGACTTGAAAATAAACTGCAATTTAAAGATATCTGGGGGGGGGGGGGGGGGGGTCTTGTTAAAATAATTCATTTATTTAGTGAAATCTGTCTTTAAGTTTAAATTCTGGCTTAATCAACAAAGATAGATTAGCTGCACTTTCGTTTTCGCCTGAAGTTGTCATTGGGAAGAAGGGTGTGGTGGGGGATCGGTGGTCTAGAGGTAACACACCCCTCTAGAAATCGAGAAGTCGCGGGTTCGATCCTTGTTTAGCCCCCAAACTCTCCCCCTTCATCCACTAGACTCTGAGTAGAGGTTTGGGCGCCAGTCTTTCGGATGAGGTGATAAACTGAGGTTCTGCTTGCAACGCACATTCATTTTTTGCATGTGTTTAAGAACTCAGGGCAACAAGAACTCACGACAACAAGAAAGTTGTCCCTGGTAAAATTTATTTTTAAGAAAGTAGCCGCTCTCTGGCAACACACATTTAGCGCATGCAAAAGAAACCCCAGCAACAAGAGAGTTGTCCATCGCAAAGTTTTGTAGAATAAAGATCCACTCTCCAAGGAGAAACAAAGACACATGGACACAGTGATAAAAACCCCACACTATTCTAAGAAGAAATAATTGTCACATTTTGTGCGTTTGTTTGGTTTTGTTTGGTTTGTGGGGGGGGGGGGGGGGGGGGGGGGTTGTTTCTTGTTTGTATTTTTGTTGTTGTTGTTGCCACGGTGCTCTTCCCAAGAAGAGTGGCCTAAATTTCAAGCAAATAAATCTGCTATGACCGAAAGGGGTTTGCAACACTTTATTCTATACAGCACCTTTATTTCATTTAGGCAGATACACAGAACACTTGCACACATACTAATACCCGCTCTGCCTTTTGGAAGAATAGACCACTGTGTGCTGGTAGGAACATATGACTTTTTTTTAAACTGCACACAACACACACGCACACACACACGCACGCACGCACGCACGCACGCACGCACGCGGCACGCACCACACACCAACGCACACACACGACACACACACACACACACACACACACACACACACAACACAGGTGTCGTGTTGAAGGCACCATCCCCGAAATCGGACTGTAGCTATCTAAATGGTGGGTTAAAGACGGTCGCATACGCAAAAAAAATATCACTATTGGTGAACCTCGGAGCTTTAGCCGAGGAACGACAGATAGATAAATAAATAAGATAAGATAATAAATGAATCAGAAAAAAGCCATGAAAACAGGATTGCGCGCGCTGTATGCCTAAATTAAAGTCACACTTTGTGCACCCGAAAATCAATGATTCTTTTTTTTTGTTTTGTTTTTTTTTTTTAAAATCAGTGATTAATTTGATGCTGGTGATGCCTTCTTAGGGATTCTGGCGATAACCCACTTTATCAGTTTTCAGATACAGCTAGCTTGTTTTTGTTGATGTTTCGTTTGTTGCTTTTTTTTTTTTTTCCTACAATGTCCTTTTGTTGTTTTGTTGATTTTTTGTAGTGTCTTTTGTTTGTTTATGTTTCTACTATAATGTCTGTTTCTTTGTTTGTTGATGTGTTTTTTTTTCTGTAATGTCCCTTTTTTGTTTCTTTTTGTTTATTGATTTTTCTTTAATGTCATTTTGTTTGTTTTTGATGATTTTTTTAAATAATGTCCTTTTGTTCGTTGATGTTTTTTTTCTTCTACAATGCCCTTTTACTTCTGTGTTTGTGGATTTTTTTCTATAATATCCTTTGTTGTTTGTTTGCTGTTGTTGTTTTATCATATGTCCTTTTGTTTGTTTGTGTTTCGTCTATGTCCTTTTGTTGTTTGTTGATGTTTTTTTCTATATATGTCCTTTTGTTTGTTATTGGTGGTTTTTTTCTGTATTGCCCTTTTTGTTTGTTTGTTGTTGTTTTTCTAAATATCTTTTTGTCTGTTTGTTGTT
>CM060329.1:48250505-48258005 GCA_030674155.1 Stramonita haemastoma
ACACACACACACACACACACACACACACACCACACACACAACACACACACACACACACACAAACAACAACACCCATCCCCCCCCCCCCCTCCCCATCCACCCACCCCATACCCCCCCCCCCCCCCCCCCACACACACACTACAACCCCCCCCCCCCCCCACAAACACACTACAACCCCCCCCCCCCCCCCCACACACACACACACTCAAAATCATTGTCTGTTACTGGTCCACACACACACACACACACACACACACACACACACACACACACACACACACACACACACACACACACACACACACCACACAGTCCCATTAACACAAGAAGGAGTGAGATATTTCCCCATACAGCCTTTCACTCTGGGATCGATAATATCCTGGCAACAGAAGTTTTAGGGTGTCATCTGACGACACTTGGCGCCGAGTGGACTGACTACAGTAGTCATGTTTGAGTCTTGAAGCCCCGCCACGCGGCTTTTGCGGTTTTCAAGATTGAGGTCAGCCGGCTAAATCTTCCATTATGCCGCTTAAATTAAAAAAAAAAAAATTATTTTATAGACGAGGATAATGGAATAAGCACTCATGTATTTTGTATTTGTATTTTGTACCACTTTATGCCACAGCAGATTTCTCTGCGTGAAATTCGGGCTGCTCTCCCCGGGGAGAGCACGTCGCCACAAGTGCAGCGCCTACCTTTTTTTTTCTTTTTCCTGCATGCAACTGTAATTGTTTCCCTATCAGATGTGCTTTTTTTTTTTTTACATCCAGTCCCCGTGTGTATGCAGTTTTGTAAATCTTGTCATCTGTTCCCACCGGTACACAATGGCCTACTCTTACAAAAAAATGGTACAGGATTTAACGTGTGCGCAAGATGTTCTGCGTGCGTCCACACACGGGGCCTCGGTTTAAAGTCTTATCCGAAGGACTTTTGGGGAGAGTGGAGTCAGCACTGATGTTAAACTCCAGGGGAAAAATCCCCTCGAACGGGAATGGACCCGGGTGGTTAAATTGCGAGCGCAATGTTCTGACAACTAGGCTATCCCGTCCCCCTTAAAAGGACTCATTGATGTTTGTTTGTTTGTTTGGTTGGGTTTTTTTTTTTTTTTTTTTTTTTTTTTGGGTGGGGGGGGGGGGGGGGGGGGGGGGGGGGGGGGGGTTGGTTCTTCGCCGAATGCTAAGACAGCAACTGTTGTCTGTCATATGAGCGAAAATGCGTTGTGCTGCCGTCAAGCGCCTGACAAGTCAGGCTTAGTGCTTCTGACATTGGTGTTACAGAGAATTGTTATCATCTTTTTGGAAGGAAAAAAGGGCAGAAGAATGGACCAAGAAGGCAGGAAAAAAAAAAGACAAGAAGGAGGTGACAGGAAGAAAAGAAACAAGGCAGAAACAAAGAGCGGGATAGAAAAGAGGGAATTTTGAGCGCATAATTTTCAGGAGGTGAGGGTGATATTTATACAAAAAGGCCCCCCAGCATCCATTCAGACGACGTGCGCGCGCGCGCGCGTGGGCGCGCGCATGCGCGTACACACACACATACACGCATGCACGCACGCACGCACGATGAAAATAAGCACATGAGTGCTTATTCCCTTATCCTCGATATAAAAGAATAAAATAAAAATAAAAAAAAAACGCACGCACGCAACACACACACACACACACACACACACACACACACACACACACACACACACACACACGCACACACACACACACGCACACACGCGCGCACGCACACATACACATACACACATATCTATCTATCTATCTATCTATCTTCTATCTATCTATCTCTCTCTCTCTCTCTCTCTCTCTCTCTCTATATATATATATATATTATATATATATATGAATGTTTGAATAAATGCAGGTATGCCACTGTAACTAGATATCAAGTAAGGTTGTCTTTATCACTGTTCTCTTCCTGTCCTTTGATCACTCTCACTACCACCTATCCCCCCCCCCCCATCTTCCACCTCCCCTCCCCCCCCCCCCCCCCCCCCTCCCACTCTCGCGCTTAAAGTGTCATGTCTTTAGCTGGGTTTTTCATCGTTAACTGGATTAAGAGCGTACCTTCAATTGCGCGACCCTAGTTCAGACGCAACTGGAAATTGTTCCTAAACTGCTCAACCCATCGTTCTATACCAAAACTCATGAAAACAACCTCCTAAATGGGAAAAAACGATATCAAACAATGTCATTGGAACAGCGGATGTAAATCGAGTACTCCCAAACTTTTTCCCAGGAAATTTGGTTGTTTTACCTTATTTGTACGCTCACGAAGACAGTAGGCATTGTTAGATTTGGAATCTGTTTGTGTAGCGATTTGCATTGACAGCCCACCTGGTGAAGGAAAGGAGAAGATAAAGATTCCACAGAAAGTTTCCAGATAAGACCCTGAGAGAAGTTCTTATCTCCGTTGAGCCTGTCCACTTTAGGACGTAGACCACTTTACGACAAATCTCTCTCTCTGTGTCTCTGTCTGTCTGTTTCTCTCTCTCTTCTCTCTCTCTCTCTCTCTCTCTCTCTCTCTCTCTCTCTCTCTCTCTCTCTCTCTCTCTCTCTCTCTCTCTCTCTCTCTCTCTCTCTCTCTCCTCCTCTCTCTCTCTCCAGTGAATATGATAGAGCATACTCTGTAACAGGAGATGAAGTACATTTTGTTTTATTATCCCTTTATTAACGACTTTAAGGGGGAAAACTAATTCTGTCCTAGCAAAATAAAAAGAAAATAATACCAACCAGCCAGTTGCATTTTGAAGTCAGTTTGCTCCTAGGACGTAATAATCTGAATATCATGAGCAATTTAGATCTACATCTCTGTAAAGCCTTTGGAATGAAAGATGTGAGGATGTCATAAAGTTGTTTGTCTTCCCTACTGTGATTATTTTGTTTGCATGTGTTTGTCACAGTTGTACTTCATGATGTGTAAGTTTTATCATCATCATCATAAATGATAGATTTGATCAGCAACCCCTTCGTGTTTGGGTCAATGACCTATTTATGAATCGGTCTGTTAACAAGTTCAGTGCTTCTCTCTCTCTCTCTCTCTCTCTCTCTCTCTCTCTCTCTCTCTCTCTCTCTCTCTCTCTCTCTCTCTCTCTCTCTCTCTCTCTACTTGCTCATGAAGACAATTATTTGATGCCCAAATACAGCCCATTGTGTTATATGGTGCAGAAATTTGGGGTTTGGATGCAGCTGTCACGCATTGTGAATCAGTGCACCTCTGTGCTCTAAATCAGTTTTTAGGCTTAGATAGACGTACATCCAATGATCTTGTGTATAGTGAAACTAATAGACATCCTCTCTCTGTTAATTCTGCTGTAAGATGTATCACCCACTGGATTAAGATTCTGCATACGGATGAGGACAGGCTACCTTTTTAAATCTTTCGAGATGCTTTATGATCTAGATGTCAAAGGGAAAAAACAACTGGGCTACACAAATACGTACCTGTTTGTGTGAACTCGGGTTTGGATTTGTTTGGTTCAATCAAGGTGTTGGAAATTGTAGAGAGTTTATTCACGCTTTCAGGCAAAGACTGATTGACTGCTGATGGCAGCAATGTAGTGATCACATACAAACCAGTGAAAGATATCAAAATATGTACAGACAATTTATAAGTTCACATGATGCCAAACCTTGTCTAAAGTCTGATATGGACATACATTTGAAAAGAATTATGTCTAAGTTTAGACTTGGTGTATCAGATATAAATGTTCATAAATTCAGATACAGAAAAGTTGATGTTGATGACCTCAGGCTGCTATGGTGTCCAATACTAGAGGATGTTAGGCATTTACATCCCCGTAAAATATAGGAGGCAGCCTCATTTATTTAGACTCTTGTTTACTCATGGCGTCAAGTCAGCCTGAGGTTGAGCGCAGCCTCACTTTATATTTGTATAAAGCTTTCGGAATTAGCGATATATTGTTATTATATATGTCATATTTTTTGTCACTGACGTTTTTGTTATACAATTTTTGTTGTTGTTGCCCTAGCTGAATAAAAGCACCAAAATGCTAAGCAGTTCGGCAACCCCTTTCATGTATGGGCCAATGGCCTTTTTGTGAGATCTCTCTCTCTCTCTCTCTTCTCTCTCTCTCTCTCTCTCTCTCTCTCTCTCTCTCTCTCTCTCTTCTCTCTCTCTCTTCTCTCTCTCTCATATCTCGGCTTCTTGTCATTTATCTGTCAACACAATGTTATCAAGGACTGATAGTGTTTTAACAACAGTTCAATCACGGGGTGGTGCGTCTGTATGTTTCGATATGGCCTGATTGTAAGCGTACATCATCAACTGTCCTTTTTTTTTTTTAAAGTTGTGTTGTGTGTGTGTGTGTGTGTGTGTGTGTGTGTGTGTGTGTGTGTAACGTGCTGTGCGTGCGTGCGTGTGTGTGTCGGTCAAAGACCTTTGAAAATAATGGGGGAAAAAACCCAAGACCTGTTGGCCTCATTGAAATATGAATACACACCTATGAGTGAGTGGGCAAAGTTTGAAGCTTTTTTTCCTCCTTTTTCTAGCCACCCTGAATAGGAAAGAGAGTGATAACATACAGAATATTCTCCCCCCCCCCCCCCCCACTGAAAAAAAAAACCCCTCCCACCAACCCGCACTAAGAATAAAGGTGACAGGATGGTTAAAACGTTCGTCTGCCAACAAGTAAACCGTGAGGTTCTGGGTTCGATTCCCACCTTCGCCCTTTCTTCCCAGTTTGACCAAAAAAAACCCAAACAAAAAACCCCGAACTAAATGTCAAAGTCACTCGAATGAGATAAATCGAGTTCCCGTGTGCGAACGCACATAGAACATCTTATGCACACGTTAAAAAACCTCGCTCCACCGTTCGGAAGAGCAGGCCATTTGTGTGCAGGTAGGAGCAGATGACAACACCCCCCCCAAAAAAACAACAACCAACAACAACACCCAAACAACAAACAAAAAAAAAACCCACATGCACACAGGTGTCGTATTTAGACACCATCCAGAGGAAAAATCGGGGAGTTGGAGTCCCAGGACGGTTCGGGGCTGCAGCTTATGTGGCAACGTTCTGGCGGCTCCTGTGACGGCACTGGAATCATTCCTATCGGCGATTGCCTTTCCAATAGACCATTCCGGCGACGTGGGGAGGTGGGGGTGTTGTCTGCTGCATGGGTAACAGCTTGCCCTCCATAATACTTACCCAGGATTTGCGCTTTAGAGCCTAGAGCACAACTCCATAGTCTTCCGAGACTGACGGATGCCTACTGTAAGCAAGTACATGTAGTTATCTTAGTCAAGCGAACAATCAAACCAACCAAAAAGGAGTGATGAGTTAAAAGATGGAAAGCAGAATAGTAAATTTTTTTCTTTATAAAGAATTTCAGTAAAGAAGGCTTTTAAAAAGTTATATATTATTTATTTGTTGATTTATTTACTGATCGATCGAATCGATCGATTGATTGATTGATTGATTGATTTTTTCTCTTTATTTATTATTATTTATTATTATTATTATTTTTTTTTTGGGGGGGGGTATCAGTTTTTACTCTTCTGGACTGGATGGAACTGAGTACTTGAGGTTTTGTATGCTGGGGCTTTCTTTGGTGGTAATTGTACTCAGTCGGGTTTGGGTTTTGTCATTTTTGTTTTGGGGGTGGATTTTTTTGGTCTTTGTTTTGTTCTGCTTGTTTTGTTTAGATTGTTGGAAGGTTTTTTGTTTTTTTTAAACAAAAGTAAACCAAAATAGGGGTGGGAGAACTTGGGTATGGTTTGTATTCACTTTATTATTTATTATTATTATTATTTTTTTTTTTTTTTTACACTTTGCTTTCTCCTGTGCTGCTTCAAAAAGAGAGAGAAAAAAAATTATTAAAAAAAACAAAAAAAAAACACATCCCAAGCCATAGCCTTCTCCATTACCGTCATAGTTGGCTTCTCTGCATCCGAAATGTGATCTTTGGCCAGGCAATTATGCTGTTGTTTATTGACACTCTGCGTGCATGTGGTGTGTGTGTGTGTGTGTGTGTGTGTGTGTGTGTGTGTGTGTGTGTGTGTGTGTGTGTGTGTGTGTGTGGTGCGTGGGGGCGTGCGTGCGTGCGTGCGTGTGCGTGGTGTGGTGTTGGTGTGGTGTGTGTGTGTGTGGTAGTGAGAGAGAGAGAGAGAGAGAGAGGAGAGAGAGAGAGAGAGAGAGAGAGAGAGAGATGATGTGTGTGTGTGTGTGTGTGTGTGTGTGTGTGTTGTGTGTGTTGTGTGTATGTTAGTGTTAGTGGTGTGTGTATGTGTGCGTGCGTGCGTGCGTGCGTGTGTGTGTATGTTAGTGTGTGTGTGCGTGCGTGCGTGCGTGTGTGTGTGTGTGTGCGTGCGTGCGTGTGTGTGAGAGAGAGTGTGTGTGTGTGTATGTTGTGTGTGTGTGTGTGTGTGTTAGTGTTGGTGTGGTGTGTGTGTGTGTGTGTGTGTGTGTGTGTGTGTGTGTGTGTGTGTGTGTGTGTGTGTTAGTGTGTGTGTATGCGTGCGCGTGTGTATGTATGCGCGCGCGTGCGCGTGCGCGTGCACGACGCAGGCGCGCTCAAGTGCATATACCTGCGGCTCGTGTCAACGGACAGTCTATGAGTTTGGAATGAATGACTGTGGCATGGTCACTGTTCAGTTTTGTGTGTTGACCCCTTTCCGTCTCGGTATAAAATGCAACTGCTGTGCCAGAATGATAACATCGAGCATTATTTCTGTTGTGTGGTCGTCGCCTCCCTCTTTATTGGTGCTGTCGTCGAAGTCATTGTCATCGTTGACATGACAACCAAAACCTACGGAAAGGTTCATAGGGTATTTCATTGGAAAAAGAAGAAGAAAGAAAGAGAGAAAGAAAAAAAAGAAGGTGATGTTGATGATGTTGATGATGAAAAAGAAGAAGAAGAAGAAGAAGAAGAAGAAGAAGAAGAAGACGATGATGATGATGATGATGATGATGATGATGATGATGATGATGATGATGATGATGATCACGACTTCGACGACATTTTGTCGAATGGTGAAGACAGACAAAGCTCGTTGGTAAGAAAAAAGTGACGACTGACTGATACTTTAGCTGTGTGTGGTATGAACTCTCTGTTTGAATCTTGGGAGCATCTGATGAATAAAGTGTGGGGATTTTTTACCATCTCCTTGACCAACTTCCAGTGCAGACCTGCCAGTGCTTTGAATTCCCCTTATGCACCCCCCCCCCCCCCACACACACACACACAAACACGCACACATCTATCTATGTATCTATGTATCTATGTATCTATGTATCTATGTATCTATGTATCTATCTATGTATCTATCTATCTACCTATCTATCTATCTATCTATCTATCTATCTATCTATCTATCTATCTATCTATCTATCTATGTATCTATCTCTATCTATCTATCTATCTATCTATCTATCTATCTATCTATCTATCTATCTATCTATCTATCTGTGTTTGACCTAAACGCACCTATTTTGTTGTCGTTAAATAGGTTTCTTGTCGTTATCTGGAT
>CM060329.1:48263005-48278005 GCA_030674155.1 Stramonita haemastoma
GTCGAGCGTGGTTACCAGTTGGATGGGTGACCGTTTGCGCGCCTTGGCTTTCAGTACAGTCCCCCAGTTCACCCAGCTGTAAATGGGTACCTGCCCTCTTTGGGGTTAGGGAAGGTAAAGTAGCGAGGGAGAGGAGATGGGTGCCGCCCTCAATATGCTGGCCCCTAGAGAAGCTGAGGTCTCTGACGCCTCGCTCCCCTACGACCGCCTAGGTTATAGGACACCTTTACCTTTTTAACTGGATTTTAAGGCCTTGAACTGTGCGAACTTAGTCCTAAAGTAACTGGAAATTTTGTTTAAAAAAATGCTTAGCACTTCGTTTTGTATCCACACACGTATAAGCACTTCCCAAAATAGAAAAATATTACATGGAAGTTTTTCTGTGTGTTTTTTTTTCGTTCCTCAGCTAGAGCTCCAACGTATATAATTGGTGAAATTGGCGTAACTACGCTGTCGTTTTTGCACACACAGAAGGTGGCCAATTTCTGACATTGTGGATGCAGTTGTTTTTTTCTCTCTCTAATTGTGTCACCCATTCCTATGGGTATGCAATCGCCTACTCTTGTGAACGGGTTTTAACCTGTGTGCAAGATGTACTGCATGTATTTGCACACGGGTCCTCAGTTTGTTGTCTCATCTGAAGGATTTTATAGGGCAGTGGAGTTTACGGTGATGTTAACATTCCGGAAGAATATCCCTTTGAACGGGTGCATCGGTGGTGGCTCAATCTCGGCCGTCAGATCACGAGGGCAGTGCTCTAACCACAAGGCTAGCCCCCCCCCCCCCCCCTTATTTCACCTCACTCCAGTGCATACAGTAATACCCCCCCCCCCCCCCCCCCCCCCCAAACAAACAAAAAACAAACCAAAACAACAACAGTCAAATAAACAAATAATTCAGTCGAAACTGCCAACATGGGAAAACTCTGTTCTTTTACCCGATTCACACGCTCACAAAGTAGGTTTTTCTCTGTTTTGAGATAATCAAGTTCATAAATTGAATTGAGGACATTAGGAATTGTCAGATTTGGATTCGTTTGTTTTGAGATTTGCAGTCAGTGTGTTAGAAGCCCATTTACTGAAGAAAGGAGAATTTTTTTGTGTTTTTTTTTCTCCACAGGAAATTTCCAGACCCGGGAGGGAGTTCTTACCTCCTTTGAGCCTATCCACTTAACGACAACATCCACTTTACGACACAACATTCGCGTGTGGAAGGTGGTAGTCGTTCGTTGTGTTGGCGGTAGTAGTAATGTTAGTATAAGTTACAGGCTTTACTTTGCTTCTTTCTTTTCATGTGGGTTTTTTTTTTTTCCTATTAGAAATTTTCCCGCTTGCGTCCCACTTATGAGTTTGTCCTTTGGACGTATTTTCGCGATGATCATTGGACTTCGCCAAGGAGATATGCAATTGAAAGTGCAAAATGTGTGTGTGTGAACGAGTGTTGGAGCCTTGCTTGAATCTTTCTTCGTTGGTGTGCATTCATTTTGTTGCTTGTATGATTGTCTGTTTCACTGTGTGTTTTCTTTATTTATTTATCTATTAATCATTTATTTATTTAGTTAATTAGTTAGTTAGTTATCACTCTTTGCCGTTTGCCTTTTTGCTTATTTGATGCCATTACTGTGTTGGTCTTTCTCCTTGATTCTGTTTAAGTTAACATGTGAAACAGATTAGAAATGAAAACAAAACAGCACATGATGACGGCATGTTGTATTCTGTCCACCAGGGGTCATACTAATGATGTCTTTTGGGCACAATAATTATAAGCTCCAACCTTGTGTTGCTATGCTTCTGATGATTGTTGTTCATCTCTCTCTCTCTCTCTCTCTCTCTCTCTCTCTCTCTCTCTCTCTCTCTCTCTCTCTCTCTCTCTCCTCTCTCGCTCTCTCTCTGTTCTGTGTCTGTGTCTGTCTCTCTGTCTGTCTCTCTTCTGTCTCTGTCTCTGTCTGTCTGTCTCTCTTTCTCTTTCTCTTCTCGTTCTCTCTCTCTCTCTCTCTCTCTCTCTCTCTCTCTCTCTCTCTCTCTCTCTCTCTCTCTCTCTCTCTCTCTCTCTCTCTCTCTCTCTCTCTCTCAACAAACTGACATAGATCGAACATGTCTACTGTAACAATGAAATGCATACACTTTCCCAGTGTTCACCAGTGAAAGATTATTTGCTGTATAGTTTGATCTGCTACCGTCCAAGCATGATTGACAACTTCACAACTGTTCTCATGAAATCCCGTATCCCTGACTTGTATGATGAGAGAGAGAGAGAGAGAGAGAGAGAGAGAGAGAGAGAGAGAGAGAGAGAGAGAGAGAGAGAGAGAAGAGAGAGAGAGAGAGAGAGAGATTATTTCTTTTAATTCTTGAGGTAAAGGAATAGGCACACATCATGACTTTGTTGTTTTGTTGTTGGTTTTTTATTATTTTTTTTTTTTTTACATTAACCCCCCCCCCCCCCCCCCCCCCCCCCCCCCACACACACACACACAGTCGAGAGAGAGAGAGAGAGAGAGAGAGAGAGAGAGAGAGAGAGAGAGAGAGAGAGAGAGAGAGAGTACGCATGTGAAACTACTTGTACCTATCAGAATAGTTGAACAGAAATCGACGTTTTCGGAATTACCGGTTTTTATGGGGATTTTTTTCTTTTTCTTTTTTCACAGTATAGTACAAGTTAGGGTTTGGTTGGGTTTTTTGTCGTGCCTTTTTTTTTTTTTTCCCCTCGTATCTCAACACTCTACTGATCATTCAGTTAACACTCTCATAGGTGTGCTCATCTCAACGAGGCATCACTGTCAGACCATGCATCTTACGCGTGTGGCTGCTTCTGTGTTTATTTATTTAATTTTAAAATATTTCTTTTTATGTTATTCTTTTATATCGAGGATAATATGTGTGTGTGTGTGTGTGTGTGTGTGTGTGTGTGTGTGTGTGTGTGTGTGTGTGTGTGTGTGTGTGTATGTGTGTGGTGTGTGTGTTTTGTGTGTGTGTGTGTGTGTGTGTGTGTGTGTGTGTGTGTGTTTAACAGAATTTCGCCAGGTTGGTGAACGTGTGTTTAACTTCAGTGATAGATGTACCTATTGATCACGGGTTTTATTTGTTTTGTTTTGTTTGTTTGTATTTGTTGTTTGTTTGCTTGTTTGTATTTTTTCAACTTCACTCCTTGCACTCTATCTCTCTCCACATAGATTATTGGACCAAATGACAAATGCTTCACTGATATGAAATAATATTTCACACTCTTGTTGTAATAGGTTAAAAAAAAACAACCAAACAAACCTAGCAAACAAAAAAACAAGTAAAAAACAAACAACTAACCAGACAAACAAGCAAATAAACAAACAAATAAACAAATATTGGTCGGTTTCTTGTAATCAGCCTTGTCACATAATTATTTATTTTATTTTATTACCACTTTATATCACAGCAGATTTCTCTGCGTGAAATTCGGGCTGCTCTCCACAGGGAGAGCGCGTCGCCACAAGTACAGCGCCACCCTTTTTTTCCCTTCTTTTTCATGTCTGCAGAGGAATTGTTTCCCTATCAGAGTGGTCATTTTCTACATAATTTTGACAGGGACAACGCTCTTGTTGCCGTGGGTTCTGTTAAGTGCGCTAAATAATGATGTATAACACATGGGACCTCGGTTTATCGTCTTATCCAAAAGACTAGCACCTAGACCACCACTCATGGTCTAATTGATGGGGGAAAACTTTCGGGCCCATACGGGATTCGAACCACTGCACACTCCGACCCAGACTTTTCGCTTCCTGGATAGGCGCGTTACCTCTGCCTCTGGACCACCGATCCACCATTATAATTACGCTGGGCAGGGCATGTCTCTAGAATGGAGGACCATCGCCTACCGAAGATGGTTCTCTACGGTGAACTTTCCACCGGACACCGCTACAGAGGCGCACCAAAGAAGAGATTTAAAGACTCTCTGAAGAAATCTCTGTCAGCCTGCCTCATAGACCATAACCAGTGGTCAGTCCTTGCTGCTGACCGGCAGGCCTGGCGACACACTGTGCATCAGTCGGTCTCCTCCTTTGAGGACAATCGCAGAGCGGCCCTTGAGGAGATGCGAATGAGGGGAAGAACCGCGTCCCCTCTACATCAACCCCAGAATCGACTTTCCCCTGCAGCCGCTGAGGCCGGGTTTGTTTGTCACGCATTGGACTGAACAGCCACCAGCGAGCCTGCACCAGACGTGGACAGTGCCCTTAATCTTCGTTCGCGAAGCCAAGCCATGATAATTATTTGTTACCTGTAAATATTTGAAATCCAGGCTTTTGGGCTTGCTGTTCAATCTCAGTTCATAATTCTTCATACTGGTTCTGAGAGTGGTTTAGGCCTAAGGGTGGTTCTGAGGTATTCTGGTCTTTAGTATTTGTTGGTATACAATCTGTGTGTCTACCTGTTTGTTTGTTTGTTTGTTTGTGTGTGTGTGTGTGTGTGTGTGTGTGTGTGTGTGTGTGTGTGTGTGTGTGTGTGTGTGTGTGTGTGTGTGTGTGTGTGTATCTTTGTATATCTGCCTCCGTCTGTCTGAATCTCTGCGTGTCTCTCTTTTTAAATAAAAAATTCTTTAATATTTTAAAATATTTTTTTATTTCGATGATAATGGAATAAACACTCGTTTGCTTTTGTTGTTGTTGTTGTTGTTGTTGTTGTTGTTGTTGTTGTTGTTGTTGTTGTTGTTATTATTATTATTATTAATATTAACATCCAATCCCCATGTATATGCGGTTTTGTAAAAAATCTTTTATCCGTTCCGACCGGCACACAATGGCATATTCTGCGGAACGGGTTTTCACGTGTGGGCAAGATGTTTTCTCTTTGTGTGTCTGACTG
The DNA here is from genome assembly GCA_030674155.1 of Stramonita haemastoma. Taxonomy (NCBI): domain Eukaryota; kingdom Metazoa; phylum Mollusca; class Gastropoda; order Neogastropoda; family Muricidae; genus Stramonita; species Stramonita haemastoma. The sequence continues at coordinate 48,267,838 of CM060329.1, forward strand.
TCTTTTTTTTCGGGGGTGGGGGGCAGGTGTTTTCGTTTTAGAAATAGTATCCTTGATGGCTTTTTATATCAGTCCCCTCTTCCTAAAAAAACAAAAAAAAAGACAAAACAAAACAAAAAAAGGAACTAAAACAAACCCAAACCCTCAACAACATAACAGCAATCCCGAAAACAAAAGAACCCTTCCCCCCCTAATCAGCTATAACAAAACAACTACTGAAAACAAACCAAAAGGAACAAAAAAAAGCTGAACAAACAGACAAACAAACAAGCTAACCACAAAAAAAAAGAAAGAAAAAGACCCCAGAAATAATCCAAAAGAAAAAAGAAAGAACAGCAGTCAACACACACCCTAAAGCAAAACAAACAACAAAAAAAGAACAGCATAAATAAACAACAAACAACAGGATCATTAAAAAAAACAACAACAAATAAACACCAGCACTTGAGGAAAACAGAAAACAAAAAACAAAACAAAAACAAAACAAATCCCGACCAAAACAATCCCTGACAGAACCTCAAGCAGGGGGCACCCACACATCGTGACGTCTTGCGCGCGCGCAGTTCTGTATGGCCGTTTTGTCATGTGACCATGACACCAAAGGTTACGGAAAGTAAGTTCCCAGACCGCCTGCTGTAGGTTTTGCTGGCGAACATTACGAAAGCATTTCATCAAGATCTACTTCCTATCAAGCTTGTAACTTGGAAAACGAAAGTGCATGCACGTTGGGAGATTCTTCTTGTGCGCATACAGTGATGTCAGCTGGAAAGTTGGGTGGGTTTGCGGAGAGTCTGCGTTCGAAATAGATCAGTGGGCAGGAGGGACGGACACTGCTTTCATTGGTCCCTACACATAACACATGCGTGGCGAGTCGGCTGCTTGGGATTTGTGCCAAAACTGAAGGTTGTTAACTGGGTTTGCAAGACTGCATATCAGGTATGTGAAATGTGTAAACGTGATGTTCATCTCTGAACCTGTCGATCATTCAAATTGCATTTGCTCTTTAGAATCGCAGCTCCGCGTGGGTTGTCGAAACATCCTAGTTTCTGGAATCGTGTACTTTGGCTGAGACGTACTACTAGCGTGACTGTGTTATGTGTCTGCAGAGCAGACGACAGTTTAGTGTTTGTATTTTTTTCGGGATGGATATATGCGGAAAAATGCCTGTGATTTGTGTTGTTGTGTGGTTTGTGAATGTAAGACATGGATAGATATTTTTCCTTCAGTTTATTCACGTGGGGTTTGGATATTTTTTGGTTTACACCCAGGGTCAATAACTGGGTTTATGTTACATCACTTGAATTTGTGAAACGTTCAAGTTCAAGGCCAGTTTTGCCTATAGGCCTTTAGACGTTTTTGAGTTAAAGGAGTTTGCGCAGGGTTAATGTTCTGGGCTTTTGTTTAGAAGTCAGTTTTTTTGTTTGTTTTTTGTAAGATCACCAGCTGAAGTATATTTAATCAGTTTACAAATTGAGTTGAATAGACTTGTTATATGGTTATAATATACATTCATTTAAGATGTTATTCATACTTATAACCTTACAAATGTGTACTTTTTATTAGCCTTATAAAAAAAAAAACAGTCAAAATATGATTAAAAAAAAAGAAATCATTAGAAGTGAATAGAATCCAAGGAAGAAACCAGTTGCAGTCAAAAAAAGAAAAAAAAGGAATAGGAAGGGTTTTCTTATATATATATATATATATATATATATATATATATATATATAATATATATATATATATTATATATTATATGTATATCTTTCCTGTCTTTTGCTCTCATCTGTTCACCCATTTATTATTTTTTTGTTACCCTTGCTGCCTGCATTCTCAAAGTGTATTCAAGTGTAGTTTTATTCAAGGCAAAGAATTAGGTCACTCACGCACTGTGAAATGTAAGAGATGTACTTGATTTTGATGTTATGAAATTTATATAGTAGAGTACTGAGACACTCAGACAGTGAGAGTTGCAGACTCTGTTTCATTTCTGTTCATTTGCTTTTACCATTCTGGCCTTGATTTCATGATGCAGTGGACTTAACCCATTTGATAAAGACTTGCTGGCCTGTCTCCTCCCCCCCCCCCCCCCCTTTCATGAAAAAAGAAAAAAAAATAGTACTAATTAACCTTGTATAATTCTTCACTTTATTGTCTTAAAAGAAACAGCCTCCCACCTGAAAAAAAACAGCTCGCACAAAAAACTGAATATTTTAACTTAAGCTGTTGACACTTCTTATTCAATCGCTGAATTGGCTATAAATGAGAAAAACTCATTGTTTTAGTTCTGATATACTATCAGTATGAATAATTATAAGAATTGCTACACTTACAGTTTAAGCAACAAAAAGCAACAAAGTGCATACATGCATGGTCTGGATGCTTACATGTGTCCATTTATAATGGTACAATTACTTAAAAAAAAATACACTGCAGTAAATAATTATAGGAATAGATTCTCTGTAGTATAGTACATACACAGCATCTAATGTATTTCAATTTTTGTCGATGTTACAGTACTCTTTTTCTTCTTAAACTTCCACCTGACATCAATTTTGTTGTGATAGATCTAGAACTAAGAAGGTTGTGAATTTTATTTGATTTTCTACTCAGTGAAATAGGAAAATCAGTTTATTTTGAATTATACAGCATAGTCATAAATTCCTGTTCTAACCTTATCAGTATTCTGGAAAAAATACCATCATATGACTGCAGATTTAGAAGAGAAAAAAATAGCCAGTATCCAGCCCACTCCATCCTCTTCTCTCCCTTCCATGCACCCCCCCCCCTCCTCCATAAAAAAAACAAAACCCCAAAACACACACACTTTAAACAAACCAATAAAACCAAGAACAAAAAAAACCCCCAAACTAGAGGACCCAACTTCACATTTTCAATGGCAGTGAAAAACAAACAAAACATGCTTGAAACTAATGCTAGTGGTGGTGCATTTTATGCTTTATTCTGGTTTCTTCCCCCTCCCCGCCAGCTGTGTGACAATGGATCAGGTAAAAACATGTATGATTGTTATAGTTTGCTGTGGGGAATAATATACATTGACAACTATGATAGCGAGACTTGATTGTAACCTAGATAACAATCATTATTGTTTCCTTTCTTTGTCTCATAAATTCTTTCCCCCTTGGGGTAGAAGTGTCTTTTTTGTATATTATCATTGTGTTATTGAGGATTGCTGGAAAATAAAATCCAGCCCTCTGCCAATATCATTTATGAGGGAAGAAGCGAACACAGACAGAATGACTGAGAGAATGAATGAATTAGAATTCTATGAAAAGAGATAAAGATAAAATAACCCAATGAATAAATATTCACATACTTGCATGTTTACACATGCTGCTGTGCTTGCATGCATATTCACAGTCATACATGTATTATATGTATACATGTATAAATACAACAGTACATTCACACACCACTGCTTGCCCTCCACCCCCCACCTCCACCCCCTGTTAACATGTATACATGTAGACATACTGTCAGTCTTCATTATATGTATCTCATCTTACCCAGTCCTTCACTCCCCTCTCCAGCCTGCAACTATTTTCTTTTATCTGCTTGTAAATCAATCATGAGGAGAAAGAAGCTCAAATGAAGAACAAAGTATACATGTAAGATGTATGTTTTCACACATGCAGTACACTCACATACACAGTTTTTTTAACAATACTTTTACATTAATTTGATACTGTTTGACTTGGGTCTTGAGAAAGTCACTCAGTACTTAAAAAAAAAGAAAAAATTGTTTATATCTTGTTTTTTATCTATGTCCATTTACCCACCCCATATCAAATGGTTTGAAAAAAAAAAAGTAGACCAAGTAACTGACATAATAAAGTAGTTTCAGCAGTAAACTGTTCAGTGTTTAGAGTAAAAGAGCAATTTTAAAATCTGTTTGGGAGACGATTTATGAGACAGAGTAAAGTTGGAAAGGAAAGTCATCAGCTGCAGAACACATGGGAATGTCCGTGAAACAGAGCATGACTGGAAACAGGATGCCCTCCCTGCTTGACAAAATTGACTATCCATGTGAACACAACTTCTGTCTTCTTGTCTTGGTTCACTGCTGACACTGTGACAGGACCAACAATTTGGGATTTAGTCAGAACTTGTGCACACACTAAAATGACTATTCTCATTGTGAAAGAAGAAATTGATCCCAGGCTCTTGCTTTCAAGACAAAGAGGAAGTACAGATCATTGACATTGAGCAGAGTGCAAAGCTGTTTGTGTTAGATGAACAATGAAAAGAGACTTGATATAAAAGTAAGAGAACTTGGGAGTTTGGTGCTTTTGTTTTGTTTTGCCATAACTGAGTAATTATGGGTTAATAGCCTAGTAAGCTGTATGTTTTTTTTAATAAAAAAAATAATACAATAACAGCCACTTCCAGAATTTTTTTTGTTTTGGAAAGTAGATTTTGAGAAGTTAGTGAGTAATGCACAAGTCTATGTTTCATTTCTGGTGGAGCACTCTTCAAAGGTTCCAGTAGTTATTTAAATTGAGCTCTCTGCAGTATCGAAAAGCAAGGCACTTTCCATAATTCAGAAGTGTCTGTTTGCAGCCCTAAGAGCGAATAGACACTCTTGTGGTATATGGAACTGCCAGCAAAAATAAAATAGAGAAAAGATGGAAAATATACGTAGAATAGTTTGTGAAAAATTGTGTATGTATAAAAATAAACAGCTTGGAATTTCTGTGCCTTATGTTGAGGAATCCTTTTTATGAAAAAAGCATGTAAGGGAGATCATAAAGCTTATATACCCAGCCAACGGCCTTTCTTAGCTGGATAACAATGATAACCCAAACATTGTTAGAACACCTTAAGTTGTGACACAAGCAATAGAAGTTTAAAGTTAAATGGCCTTTACTTGCATCTCAGAAGAGATGCTATTCCCCACTTGACCAATTATTAAATTGAGAAAATGTAGTGGAGGAAAATAAGTGCAGGGAACCAGTAATAACTTCATTCTCATATATGTATAGGTGCCTGCAAAACCACTCACAGTGTCTTTTTGCAGTGGAGCTTAAGTTGGATTTGTGTGTGTGTGTGTGTGTGTGTGTGTGTGTGTGTGTGTGTGTGTGTGTGTGTGTGTGTGTTGTGTGTGTGGTGTCTTTTATGTGGTGATTGCTGGCATTTTATTAATATATATCATATTGGCAAATTGCAACGAAGGAACACACACACACACACCACACACACACACACACACACACACACACACACACACACACACACACCACAACTAATATTCCTCCCATACCATAGCAACATTAAACAAACCAACCAACATAACACCTAAACAAAACAATAAAACAAAAGAAACAAAAAACAAAAGAAAGGGGAAGGGGGGAGGGAAAGGGAGTTAGTAGGCTAGTTGGAAGAGAAGCATCAAGCTGTCCCACCAGCCATGATACGATGTCTCCGCGCCTGCAGACACACACATACTTTCGCGACATTCCCCGCCTCTTTTGGCAGTGCATGCACTCCCGCTGCCTCGGCTTGGGAAAGAAAAGGGCAAAAAGTCAGACGCCTCAGAGCCGGGGAGACACCCTCTTAACCCTTTACCCCCCTTGTGTATGCTGAAGTATGCAGTGTAGGGGGGGATAGGAGGAGGGAAGTGACTGAATCGGCGGCGGATAGTTGAAAAAAAATGGTGCACTCTTATAAACAGATCGACCGGTCGTTCAACTTTAGTCGCCAAGTTTGCTCGCTGCCCTGTGTAGACTAACCGTTAGCGTAGGCGGGAGACGGGCGGGCGGTCATGGCGACACAAGCTGTGTTGCATTTGTTTTTTGTTCTCTACCCAGCCCCCCCCCCCCCCCCCATCTCTGTCTCTGTCTGTCTGTCTGTCTGTCTGTCTGTCTGTCTCTCTCTCTCTCTCTCTCTCTCTCTCTCTCTCTCTTCTTCTGTCTGTCTGTCTGTCTGATGAATCCATTTCCCAATTACCTATACATATCCTCCTCCTTACCCCCCCCCCCCCCCCCCCCTTTTCCTTCTCTCATTATGGAACATCCTTCCTATTTCTCCCCCCCCTCCCCCCACCTTCCGTACTCGGAATAAAGCGCTACCGAGCTTGGAGTTTAAAAAAGAAAAACCCACCTCAAAACGGGACAGGGATCAATGAAGATGTTCTTGCAGTACTATTTGTGCGGTTTTTACTGGCGGTCATTGGCTTTGACTTGCAACGAGGAGAGGGGAAAAACCAGTGCTGCTGCATTGCTCCCCCCTCCCCCCTCCCCTCTCAACACACAGACACATGCACGCACACACGCCACACACACGCACGCACGCGTGCGCCCCCCCACCCCCCCCCCACACACAACACTTCACCTTTGGTGCAAACTAGTTGTGCGCAGATTTAAAAAAAAAAATTCATTCTGTCACAAGTATAATCAATTGCTTTTTAAAACAGTTGTTATAGATTCAGAAAAGGAACATGAGTACACAAATCCATTAGAAGCACCAACAAATTATTTGCTTAATAAAGTGTGCTCCATCAATGGAAGTATGATCGTTTGTGTATTGCTTGATTGTTGCTTGATCCTTTGCAACCCCCCCCTCCTCTCTCTCCTCTCTCTCTCTCTCTCGCTCCTTTTGTGCGTGTGTGTATGAGAGAGAGAGAGAGAGAGAGAGAGAGAGAGAGAGAGAGAGAGAGAGAGAGAGAGAGAGAGAGAGAGAGAGAGAGAATGCAGCAGACAGTCAAGACTCTCAGCCAATACAAGGCGACGCGGCAACAACTATAGCCCAACTCCCCAAGCGTTTTGCAGAGCTCTACTTGGTATGGAAACGAGATAGCTGAAGACACAGTGCACGTGCACCTAGGTGGGTGGGAGGGTCTGCGTCATCCCTGGCGCATCACATCACCTCACAAATCATAAATCTGGTCAACGCCTTCGCAGCCCCCGAAACTCATGCTGCTACCAAACATAAGCAAAAAAGAAGTGATGCGAATTGTAGATTGTATGCACTGTTTATGAACAATTCCCTTACCTCCAGCACAGGCCATAACTCCCATCTCTTTGTCTCTACGGTCCGCAACTTTTGCCTTATGTATGTATACACTTACTATACCCCACCGGTCATACTTTAATTGGTCTTATCTGGAAGTAAATATCCCACCCCCATACAGGCCCGATCGTTCGCCTACAAGACTAGACTCCCCGAGGTGTCGTGTAGAGAGAGGGGCTGGGTGGTATGAAGATGGAGGGAGGTCCCGGTCAGTGCCTTGCAGCCCGTAAAGCTGGGCGAAAACTGGGGCTGATGACAGGCCCCCTGGACCTGGATGGTGGGGTGTAGCCGGGAACTGCCCTCAGGGACCCCTGTCCTCTTCTGGCTTACCTCAGCCATGGGTTATTTATTTGTTTTTCACCTCCTCCGGAAAAGGGTCTATGAGGACACTTGTCAGTGTCTGTCTGTTGTCTGTCTGTCTCTGTCTCTTTCTCTTTCCTGTGTCTGTCTGTCTGTGTCATGTCTGTCGTCTGTCTGTCTGTCTGTCTGTCCTGTCTTCCTCTCTCTCTCTCTCTCTCTTCTCTCTCTCTCTCTCTCTCTCTCTCTCTCTCTCTCTCTCTCTCTCTCTCTCTCCCCCTCCCTCTCTCCCTCCCTTATGTGCACTTGCAAGAGGGAGGGCGCGTTAACCCACCTCTAGTGGTTTATATGGTCAGTGACTTCATTGTTTCACAATGTCTGCATCAGTTTTTGCCTGGAGAGTCGTTCTTCATTGTGCACACCTCGGGTGTACAGGGGATGTTTTTGTATGTGTTGTGGACATCGGTAAGCGGCATATCATTGCTCTAGTGTACCAGTCTGAGGTTTTGCAGGATAGCCTTTGGTGCCAGAACTTGGTAGGTAAATGCGTTGGGGGGAAAGTGTTGCATATTGTTGTGGAAGTTATTGTTGTTTTGAAGTAGTTTTCTGGTTTGTCTTCTTCTCTCCTTTGGGTCTGTCTGTGTGGTCAGCGATTTTTGTAGCGCAGCTAGCTTCCTCTTTGGCTCCCAAGTTTGGGTAGAGTAAGAGGCGAGGTGGGGATGGGTTTGTGTGTGCGTGTGTGTGTGGCTTCCTGAGTGGTGTTTTGTCTCTGTACTGCGCGTAAATATCTGTGTTTCTTTGGGGAATTTATGCTAAGGTCATGAAAGAAACGAAAATCAAAACAAGACAAAAAAAAGAAACAACAACCAGCCCCCCCCCCCCCCCCCCCCCAAAAAAAAAAAAAAAGTATCTCGTTTCCGTCTCATTCTGTACTCACTCTCTTGTGCATACACTGGCACACATACACGATGTCATATAGTATCATTTTTTTCCTTTTCTTTTATCATTGTTTAATGCTTGTGTGGAACTAATTTTTGTAGAAAAATTGCACCAGTGATCAGCAACAAAGCAAAACAAAAAAGAACCACCAACTTCCCCCCCAAACAAAGAAAGAAACAAACAAAAAAACCACGAAAAAAAACAACCCCAAAACAAAAGACCCCCTCTGAAAAACAACAACCCCAAACCAAAAATTAACAAAAAAAACACCCTCCCAACATCAAAACAAAACCACCACCACCCAACCCCCCCCCCCAAAAAAAAAAAACAAAACAAAACACAAGCAAACCAAAACCCACAACAAAACAACCCTGACCAAACAAGTGAACAAAATTAAAGAACCAAGCTAAAGCAAGAAGCAAACAAAACCCACGGAAAACCACCTATGGCTATAGTCATGACAGCAAAGAAGATAGGGTTTGGGTTCAAATGACTGTTTTTTTCTGTCTTTTTTGTTTGTTTGTATCCATGCTTTGCATCAGTAATTAAGCCGTAATTCAGTTGCTCTAGGGTTAATTTTAATTCATGAGAGAGAGAGAGAGAGAGAGAGAGAGAGAGAGAGAGAGAGAGAGAGAGAGAGAGAGAGAGAGAGAGAGAGAGAGAGAAGGATGCAACTGAAGTTACTGTAATCAATGTGGTGACCAACTGTGTGAGAGCAAAAGTTGTTTCTGCGGAGTTTTTTTGTTTGTAACTTTTTGTTTTCTTCTTTTTCTTCTTTCTTTTTATTTTTCTTTTTTAAAGCTGATTTTAAACGTTTTACTTTAAAACTAAACACCTTGCAGGTTAAAAGATAGTGGTAACGTTTTTATTTTTAGGCCGTATATCTGTTTTTGCTTGTTTGTTGTTTTTTTTTTTTTTTTTTTTGTTCTTTGCTGGTACCTCTGTGCACCTTCAGCCTGACTGTAGTGTTGTAACGTCGCCAGCTATCTCTCCTGTGCTCTTGAGATTTTTTCCCCTCCTCACTCCCGATAAAACTCATCAGATAATGTGTTCTTGTGTGTGTGTGTGTTGTGTGTGTGTGTGTGTGTGGTGTGTGTGTGTGGTGTTGTGTGTTGTGTGTGTGTGTGTGTGTGTGTGTAGTGTGTTGTACTGTGTGTACGTGTGTGTGTGTTTGTATGTATACGTGTGTGTGTGTGTCTATGTCTGTGTGTATGTGTGTGCGTGCGTGCGTGTGTGCGTGCTTGCACGATACGAATCTGGGGCAAAGTGAAAGGTAACAAAAGAAAGCACATACAGCGCTCGCTGTGCACAAGACAAGGTGATACTCGGCAAGTGATGTAGACAAGAATAGAGAGAGGGTACGGCCAAGTGATGTTAAGTATCGCCAGTTTTTTTTTTTTTTTTGGGGGGGGGGGGGGGGGGTTAGTTGCTGTTTTTTTTTGTTTTTATTTGTTTTTTGTTTATTTGTTTGGGTTTTTTTGCGGGGATGTTTTTGTCTTTGGTGTTTTGTTTTGTTTTGTTTTTTTGCCCAGTCGCTTCAGACCCAGTGTGTCAGGTATGTAGTCTTAGATGCTATCCGTAGAGAAGTATGCCAGACTTTTTCCCGCCCAGTCTTTTTTTTTTCTTTCTGTCTGTATTTGTCTATCTGCGTAACTTTCTTTGTCTTCCTTTCTGTCTTTCTTATTTATTATTTATTTATTTATTTTTTTTTACTCTTTCCTGTCCTTTTTGTCCCCTCCCTCCTTTTTCTTCCTCCTCTTTACCTCCTCTTCCTCCTTTTTTTCTTTCTCTGTCTTCCCCTCCCTCCTCCCCCATCATTTCTGTATGTCTGTGTCTGCTCCCCTCTCTGTCTGTCTGTCTGTCTGTCTGTCTGTCTGTCTGTCTGTCTGTCTCTCTTCTCTTC
>CM060329.1:48285505-48288005 GCA_030674155.1 Stramonita haemastoma
GTGAAACTGTTTTCCCTTCTCAGCAGGCGTTCCATAGCCGTGGTGTCCTTATTATACCGGTTATGTGACGGGTTTTTACATCTCGATGATGATACGGAAACGTTGGGTTCCGCTTGATCAGTGAGAGATTAAGGATGCTTTAGTTTAAAAAAAATTTTTTTTTATAACTTTTTCTTTTTTCTTGGATGGTCTCTGTTTTCGTCTGTCTGCCTGCCTGTCTGTCTCTGTGTCTTTATGTATGTTTCTCTTTCTCTCTTTTATTCTCCCCCTCCCCCCTCCACTCTCTTTCTCTCTTTCTCTGTTCTGCTGTCTGTCTGTCTGTCTGTCTGTCTGTCTGTCTGTCTGTCTGTCTGTCTCCTGTCTGTCCTCTCTCCTCCCTCCCTCCCTCTCTCTCTCTCTCTCTCTCTCTCTCTCTCTCTCTCTCTCTCTCTCTCTCCTCTCTCTCTCTCTCTCTCCGTTTCTTTTAAAGCAAGATTTAGGGTTTTCGGTGAGTGCAGTGACCTAAAGAACCCTGAAAGAGCGGCCTACTTACGACAAAAGTCCAGTCCAGTCAAATGGAGTCAAGATTAGCTTGCGTCCTGTGGCCTGTCCAAGTTTTGTTCTTCCTTTTGTTAATACAGAAGACAGCATACTTCATTATTAGACCCCTGTTATTCATGATTGGCGGATTGCGAAAACACGAACACATTATCCTGCATGCACACGTGTCATGACAGCAGATTGGGTTATGCAGTCGATGAAGTTTATGCTAAGTGTTTAATTTCTTGGACAGATGTGATGTAGCATATCTGGAGTGTCCAGGACAAAACCGAACGTAGAATTAAAGAAATTGCACTTTAAACGTTGTGGCTTACGTGTGGGATGCCGAAAAACGGTGAAATTTTATCATCTGTGGGTTTTTATGTTGATGTCGTTCGACAGATACGGGGGCAGTTAGAAATTGGAATTATATGTGGAGGTGCCTTGCCCACAGTAATATTCCCACTCTCTCGGCCAAGAGGGTTACGGACAATCAGCGTTGGAGATGTTTTCCAAAACCAACTGGCCCCCAGGGCTGCAGCCAAATGGACTGTGCAAATCAAGCCTCCTAGTCAGAATCATAGTCGATCACTAAAGACTAAGCTGTAAAGTGGAATTCCATGTGTGGGAAAACCCTGATCATACAGCCTCTCAACTTTGCTGTTGCCCCCAGCGTCAACGGTTTAATCAAGAATGTGTGATAAGCCCCCGCGCTGAAAATTCCCACCGAAAATACTTGCTAGAGTGCGTGTTCTCGTTCTCGTTGTTGTTGTTTTTCTTCCTCCTCCCCTCCTCCTCTTTCCTCCTCTTCCTCCTCCTCCTCCTCTTCTTCTTCTTCTTCTTCTTCTTCTTCTTCTTCTTCTTCTTCTTCTTCTTCTTCCCCCTCCCTTCTTCTTCTCAGCTATAGACTTACAGCCCCGATATGGCCTGTGTGGTCGGCGGGGCTATAAACAATGGTTTGAAGCATAGACTTGATTTCCTTCCTGCCTCTTCGTCTTGTCCTTGTTCTCCAGGCTATTACGTTTCTCTTCTTCTCTTTCTGTCTCCTTCCCTCCCCTTCTGCAGACTTCTAGATTCTAGATTATGATTCCTAGCGATGATGTGCCTGTCTGTTAGTCTTGTGATTGCCCTTCATGGGATGATTAATTAAAGTATTTGGGACTTCTCTCATCTCTCCCGTTCTCTCTCTCTCTCTTGTCTCTCTATCGTCTCTCTATCTCGTCTCTCTTATCTGTCTCGTCTGTCTTCTGTCTCTGTCTTCCTGTCTTCTGTCTCTCTCTCTCACTGTGTTTCTTGGTATTTATTTTTTCTTTCTTCTCTTCTCTCTTTTAAATATTGCCTTCTGTTTCCTCTTTCTTTCTTAATTTTGTTGTTGTTTACCCTTGTCACTCTTTCCTCTTTAAAATGTCTGTCTCTTCAGTTCTACCAAGTAAAGTGTATGTAATACTCTCTCTCTAGGTCCTGTTTTGTTCAGGAGATTAGGTAGTGATTTGCAGTATATGCTGGGATTGGTACTTGGTCTCCGTTCTCTCTCTGTCTCTGTCTCTGTCTGTCTGTCTGTCTTGTCTGTCTGTCTTCTGTCCTGTCTGTCTCTCTCTGTGTCTTTGTTTGTCTGTCTCTCTGTCTGTCTGTCTCTGTCTGTGTTCTGTGTCTCTGGCTGACCCCGTTCCGTCCACAGTACTATTGTCTTATATGGAATATCCGGGTTTGCTGATGCGTCATTTCAAAGGTTACATATTTTCTGACGTGTTTCCTTAGTTTCCAGACAGCTCTGTTGGACAGAAGTCATAGGAATGGCTTCCTGGCGTGCTGATTTCCAGGTTTAAATTTTTAACAGGTTCCCCCCCCCCCCCCTCCTCTCTCTCCTCTCTCTCTCTCTCTCTCTCTCTCTCTCTCTCTCTCTCTCTCCTCTCTCTCTCTCTCTCTCTCTCTCTTTCTCTCATTCTCTCTCTCGTTTCCCTAGAAACCGATATATTGCGGT
>CM060329.1:48293005-48315505 GCA_030674155.1 Stramonita haemastoma
ATGAAGACTCTCAACTGTGCCAAAACCGTCTAAACGAAACTGGAACTCAGTTTTAAAACTGCGAATTTTTTTTGTTTTTGTTATTAAATATGAACACACATGAAAACACGACCCTAAAATAATGGCATTTAAAAATGTTACAGTATTGATAAAATCGGGTCGAGAAAGCAAATGTAAAAGAAGCACTCCCAGACATTTTTTTGTGGTGGTGGTGGTGGGGGGGGGGGGGGGGGGGGGGTGTCTGTTGTTTCACCAGATTCACGCACTTATAGACTATAGGAAATATCAGATTTGGAATCGTTGGTCTTGCGGTGTGCAGTCTGTGCATTGGCAGCCCACCTGGTGAAGGAAAAGTGATGGTAGGTTTCCACAGGGAGTTTCCAGACCCGGGAGAAGTTCTTATCGCCGTTGATCCTGTCATTTCACGACTCTCACCACTTAACGACACAGCACACGTTACCTTCTCTCAGCCCTGGGGGCGAGCGCGCCAAGCAGCAGAAAAAAAAAGTGTATGAGGGGAATCACAGTCCTAGTTTGCCACCCAACCATCGTCTCCCCTTTCTCCCCCCTCCCCCCCTCTTGAGAACATTGAATGATATGATTAACATATTGTGAAGAAGGCCTTAATCCACTTCGGTCTGAAGCAGCGCGTTTTATATAGTTATAGTGCGAACAGGTCAGATAACAAGATCAGTTGATGTTTTCAACATGGGGGGAAAAAGGGGGGAAGGGTTTAAAAAAAAAAAGAAAAATCAACAACACAAATACCCATGAACTTGTGAAATGACAGTAGCCCGGTCTGTATCAAACTTTTTTTTATTTATTTTTTTTTAAACCTGTATTTGTGGAGCAATCAATAAATAACCATTATTTATAGATGAAACTTTTCAGCCTGCTAAGGTAAACTGTGAATGCTAAATAATGCATATATATACATAAATATATATATATTTTTTTTTTATTTTATTTTTTTTTTTTTTTTAAAACCCATGAATTTTAAACACAATAAACAATAGTCATGACTTTGCATATGGGGGCTATTATTGCTTTCGTTCGTGGTTCTATCATTTGTCAAATAAAATTAGGCTTGTTACATCGGATTGAATAGACTACTACCGAATATCGGTCGGCTCGCGCGACGTCGACACAGGGGGGAGTGACAGCGTATAATTGAGAATCAGAATGAATCGGTACTGTCAGTGTCAGAAGCAGTAAACGGTTAAGTGGTGATCGAAAAACAGTAGTTATCATCATGACAAATCGTACAGTTTATTCCCCCCCCCCCCCCCCCCCCCCCCCCCCCCCCCCTTTCCAAATACTATTTATGCTGAGTTAAGATTATCGTGTTGACGCCTGTTGGTTAACCAGGTTGTGTCCTAAGCGAAGGGGGCTTATTTTCGATTTGAGTTATAGTAGTTTTTTCCCACCTTGAAGACCGTAATTGCATATATTATCTTCTTTTGTTTTGTTTGTTTTCCCCACTTCCGCGTAAGCAAGCTTTTAATGCGTAGAAAGGTCCGTAGTCTGACACGCCTCCAGCTCATAACAACAACCGCCGTTTCATAACCTACGATGTGGAGTTTTTGCGTATACAGCTATTTTTAGGATGATCATTTTAGAGGAAGTTATTTAAAGGATGTGTGGTTTTTTTTCTATTGTTTTTCTTTTTTTTTTGTTTCATTGAAAAAAAAATCCCAACCTTAAACAAACAATCCCAGACCAAATCAAACAGAATAAAGGAAAACACATGAAAAGCAAAACCGAGTTTCTAATAGATTCCCCCCCCCCCCCCCCCTTTTTTTTTTTCTCGTCTTTGTTTCTTGTTTAGAATCTGACAATTTACCGATGTTTAGATTTTTGAATGTGCCATAAGTTTTTAATCCGTCGTGACAGCCACAGTCTGTCTTGCGATATGTCTAGAGAGGATGCATGTGTGTATTTTCTTTTTCTTTTTTGAAGCTATATTATCATTGTATTTCCTTATGTCTGTCCGCACCGGCACACAATCATTAATGACCTATTCTTTTTTTTTTTGAAAGATGTGATAGGTTTATTTATCATTCTTTTATTTTGAGGACAATGGAACAAGCACTTATGTACTTTTCTTTTTACATCCATTCCTCGTGTGTTGCAGTTTCTGTCAATTTTGCCATCCGTCCACACCTGCACAAATGGCCAATCTCCGAAAGGTGGAACAGGTTTAAAAAAAAAAATGTGTGGCAAGGTGTTATGCGCACGTTCTACGTTCACTTACAGGACCTCGCTTTATAGTCGAAGGACACATGATCGAGTACTAGAAGGGGACAATCAACAGAAATGCGGGCATCGAGTCATGAAATCTCTTTCAGGCCCACGAGACAAGTGGAATGGAAAAGTGTAACCCTTGATTCAGAGTCAAAAGGCTCTATACCAATCCCATGACAACGGCGCCCCTTATATTGAAATTCGACATCCCACGTGTATGTCCAAGAACATTCTTTCTGCGATGCTTCAGTAGACTTTATTTTTTAAAGGCCCTCTTGAGCAAAAGCTGGTTTCTTATCTCTTCGTTGTCGAATGCTCAGACAGCAACCATTGTTGTCTATTATATGAGCGAAAATGCGTCACGCTGCCGTTAAGCGCCTGACAAGTCAGTTCCAACGCTTCCATCTTCGGCACAGAGAGAATTGTTATCTTTTAAGTCTTCTGGGGGGAAAAAAAGGCAGGAGAATGGACCAAGAAGGCAGAAAGTAGACAAGAAAGAGGTGACGGGAAGAAAAGAAACAAGGCAGAAAAGAAGTGATAGAAAAGAGGAAATTTCTAGCACAGAACTTTCAGATTGTGGAGGTGCTAATCAATACTAACAGGCTCCCCGGCGTCTCCATTAACGGGGGAAGTTTGTTTCTGTTCCTTCGAAAGACTGCCATGCTGGCTTTCTACTTCAATGGGATCATCACATTATCCATTTATGATCTTTCAGATTGGATGGTAGGGTGCTTTAGCTCCGGATCACTGGCTTTAGTTTATGTTTTCAGTGTATTGTGCCTCATTTTCCGCGACACGGTGCCTGCCTGCGTGTGAAGTCGTCTTCGCTTAGTGCTTTGGACAAAAGGAGCCTTGGGATAAGTGGTGGGATTTAATGTTGGCCCTTTTGCCAGGGTTTTCATCATCTTGTGAATAGCCTCTCTCTCGTGTCTTTGTGTTTTAATTTACAAGAAGGTGTCAGTCTTTGATGATCTGGTCTCATGAACGCCTCAGCTGTTACCACCATGGTTAACAAATAAAAGAGAGAGAGAGGGGGGGGGGGAGAACACTACACACACACACACACACACACACACACACACACACACACACACACACAACACACACACTACACACCACACACACATACTGTTTGTGCCTCATTGTGTGTGTGTGTGTTTGTTGTGTGTGTGTTGTGTGTTGTGTGTTGTTGTTTCTTTCATTCTTTTCTTTCTTCTTCTTTTCACAATTGAATGCATTCCTGTCCAGTTTATTATCTTATTGAAACCCATATCCTGAACTTTAGCCAGGTCAACCATGCAATAGAGTTATGGCTTCAGTGTCAAAGCAGTCTAAACGAATTACAAAATAGATACACTTTGAAATCACCCGATGCCTGCGCGTTCACGCGCGCGCGCACTCACACACACACCACACACACACACACACACACACACACACACACACACACACCACACACACACACACACACACACACACAAAACTCACTCACTCTACATCCAAAACACTCACTCTCACATCACTCACTCACTCATCACTCACTCACTCACTCATCACTCACTCACTCACTCTCTGTCTGTCTGTCTGTCTGTCGACTCCTCTCTCTTTTCCTCACTCTCTCATCTCTCTCTCTCTCTCTCTCTCTCTCTCCTCTCTCTCTCTCTCTCTCTCTCTCTCTCCCCTTCCTCTCTCCTTCTCTCCCTCCTCCCTCCCCCCTCTCTCCCCCCTCCTCTCCCCCCTCCCTTCTCTCCTCCTCCTCAACACCCCGACTCACCCGTCCCCCTCTCTCGCTGCAAGCAGGCATTTCTAAATTCCCTTTGTAGGAAAGACAAGCCCATTCAGTTTTAAGACTTTATTTTTGGCTGAGCTTCTTGAGGAGTCATTAAGACACTGGTTTAAATTTCTCCTACACTCTGGGTGAATTTTCACCAAGACCCCTATATTTTGCACTGTAGCTCAAAAACTTTTAAATCTTTCACTCCACAGGCAATCATTACGTCGTGGGCAAATAGAATGAACCGGGTGGGAGTCAGTCCATCACTCTTCAGGGAAGAGAGTACTGTTCGTTTCATCCATGCCACTGGCCATAGCTGGTGCACTCTTCTTTGAAAGATCGATAGTCCTGAGTTTAACGTGTGTGGTGTTCTTGCGTGTGGTCATAAATGGGGTCTCGGTTTATGCAAAGAATGAGCAGGGTTACGTGAGAGGAAAGAAGGGAATATAAAATAAGACATCCCCTAAGTAAGAGTGCATCTAGTCTACCAAATAGTGTGTGTGAAGGGGGGGGGGGGCGGGGGAGTCGTAAATGCTAAAATCTCACCATATCGTAAACCTGGGAACTGTAGCCCAGGAATCCATGTAGAGGAATAAAAGTAGGACAGAGAGGCATGGATGTTATAAGAAAATGATTGTGCATATGCCCAGCTTACTCATCTTCGTGCTAATGAGTGCTCATGCAGTCACGAATTAATTATGTCCTTCCTGTCCCCCCCCCCCCCTTACCTCTTCTTCTCTGTCTTCTAAATGAGTGCCTCGTTTCTTATTCTCTCTGCCCTTCGTAGAATGCTCAGGCAGCAACTACTGTCTTGTCATTTGAGCCAAAATGCGTTGCGCTGCCGTTAAGCGCCTGACAAGTCATGCCCAGCACATCTGACCGGGATGGGAGAGAATTGTTACTTTAAAGTCTTCTTTTTAAGAAAAAGGCAGGAGAAAGGACCAAGAAGGCAGAAAATAGACAAGAAGGAGGTGACCAGAAGAAAAAGAACACGGTAGAAACAAAGACAGGGATAGAAAAAGAGGGAATTCCGAGTACAGAATTTCCAGAGGTGGGATGATGTACTTTATACAGACAGGTTTCCCCCTGGCATCTCCACAGGGAAAGTAGTCTTTCTGATGTTTTTATGGTGGGCTCTTCGTTGGCACAATGCAGACTTAATGAGTTCTAAGTGTATTAGATTCTACTTCAGTTACAGTTATCAACTACTTTGCTTAATTGATCAAATAAACCACGTTAGAGGCGAGATGGGGGGAATGCTGGTTTCATGTAACATTATGCCATTATAAATTCCATTCACAGATCTAGTCTAGCTAACCTCCCCCAAATAAAACAAAACAAAACAACCTCAATCAGTTTGAAAGCTATCTAGCCACGAAAGCATTCAATTTGCCCCCCCCCCCCTCTACCACCCCCTCTCCCTCCCCATCTTCACTCCCCCCCCCTTCCCCTCCTTCTCCAATGCTTTACCAAACCTTTCAGAATCCCCCCCCCCCTCCCCCCAAGTTGTCTGAGCACATACAACAGGAAAGAAGTGTCGTTCTCTCTCTCTCTCTCTCTCTCTCTCTCCTCTCTCTCTCTCATCTCTCTCCGTCTCTCTCTCTCTCTCTCTCTCTCTCTCTCTCTCTCTATGAACATTAAATTATTTGAAGCTGAACTCTTCTCTCTCTCTCTCTCTCTCTCTCTCTCTCTCTCTCTCTCTCTCTCTCTCTCTCTCTTCTCTCTCTCTCTCTCTCTCTCTCTCTCTCTCTCTCAGCTGTTCACGGCTGTCTGATACTAGCAACATAGTAAATTATATTTGCCAGCTTGAAGGGAATGGAAGGGGTTAGCCTAGTCCTGTATTGTTCCTTGGTATGTGACTGACTGACTGTCTGACTTGCCAGGAACGCTCGACCGTCACCGAACCCCCATCTGCTGCTGTATGCCTGATCTGTCTATGGGACGGGATATAGCCTAGTGGTCAGAACATTGCGCTTGGCAATTTGACGACCCGACTTCGATTCCCGGTCGAGGTGATTTTTCTCCTGGAGTTAACACCAGTGCTGACTCCACTCTCCCCAAAAGTCTTTCGGATGAGACTGTAAACCGAGGCCCCGTGTGCGAGCGCGCGCTGAACATCTTGCGCACACGTTAAATCCTGTTCCGCTTTTTATAAGAGTAGGCCATTGTGTGCCGGTGGGAACAGATAATTATTTACCCAACTGTATACACACGGGGACTGGATAAAAAAAAGCATATGAGTGCTTATTCTATTATCCTCGATATAAAATAATGAAATAAATAAATATATGTCAGGACACACAAATGCTAGGCTAGGCTAGGCTACCTAATACTGTAGGCGAGATATTATGTACTCTTCAGTGTACAGTTGCCGTGAGGATCCTTATTTCTATGAAGTCCCTCTATCGGACCCTCTGTTTTTGCTTTACATTCCTGGAACAAATGATAGTCGTGTTAGTTTCGCCTTGGTCACGATAATGAGTGTGGATAAATTGGCTCGCTTTTTTTTTTCTTGAATGAGGCCACTATCCACACTTTTTCCATCAACGGGGGAGAAAACAGTAGAAAAATGAACACACACACACACACAAAAAGGACCCAAACCCCACAGCTCCCCCCCCCCCCCCCCCCCCTAAACTTCTATGCATGAACCTTTCCCTTGTACATTTGCATTGCTTTCTTTCCTTGAGCTGGAAGCAAAGTTTATGATTATTGAATGCTTTGTCCTTGTTGTTTTATTGAATATTATCCTTACGATCGTTACTGACACATCCCGTTTCCCTGGACGCGGCACCTACCCTAATATGGATGGATCTTGTCGTCATCGGCCAGGCCTAGATATAAACGAATAGACAATACGATGAAGAAATTGTGAGTGAGAATTATGATCTAATTTTGTGTGTGTAATTGGGTGACAGACATGGAAAAACACTAAGGAGGTGTAAGATTTTCCAGACACGTGTACACTTGACTTTTCTTCTTCACTGCAACGCCTTACGTGACAAGAAACAATCCTAGTGAGAGACACGGTGTGAACTTGAAGAGGAGAAGTCAAGTGATATTCATCATTGCTGTAGGGGAGGAGGAGGGACTCTTGACTTACAGACAGTGTGCTATGTTAAATATAGACGTTGGTGGCGGCTACGAAGGGGGGAAAACTGGAAGAGTAAAATGCCCTGTGTATGTGTGTGAGGGGACGAGAAGAATGGTTGACCGACTTTCCAGGATTCAGCAATGGAAACTGTTTATTCCCGCTTGTCATTGTCGGTCTGGTTTGGGTCTCCTTGTTTCCTGCTTGTACCTTGTTCGTGAATCTCCATTTCTGTGACACATACTCACAAGACAAATGGTTCCATGACTTCATCA
Source organism: Stramonita haemastoma (assembly GCA_030674155.1). Classification (NCBI taxonomy): domain Eukaryota; kingdom Metazoa; phylum Mollusca; class Gastropoda; order Neogastropoda; family Muricidae; genus Stramonita; species Stramonita haemastoma. The sequence continues at coordinate 48,300,390 of CM060329.1, forward strand.
TCATCATCCTCAGATGACATTTTTTTTTTTTTTGTAATGACGCATGCACTCGCCAGAAAAAGAAAAATTAAACTACATGGTACATGTGCACCCAACTTTTGTGGTTTGTTGTTGTTGATGTTCATAATGAATATACTCTGTCTGTCTGTCTGTCTGTCTGCCTGTCTCTGTCTGTCTGTCTCTGCCTCTATGTCTGTCTGTCTTGTCTCTCTGTCTCTGTCTGTCTGTCTGTCTCTCTCTCTCTCTCTCTCTCTCTCTCTCTTCTCTCTCTCTCTCTCTCTCTCTCTCTCTCTCTCTCTCTCTCTCTCTCTCTCTCTCTCTCTCTCTCCTCCCTCCCCCCCCCTCTCTCTCTCCCCCGCCCCTTTGCATATTACCAAGAGTAAACTTATTTTGTCTAATATCACTTCGAGTGTACAGACGTTAAATTAAAGAGTCACTTATTTTGTGCATAAGATTTTATCATTGCTCATGTTCATATAATTATGTGGCACAAATCTACGTGATTGTGTGTGCTATTAGGTGCCAAGATTAAAAACAACAACAACCACTTTTGAAGTTGTTTCTTAAAAACCAAACAACAAACAGTGGATTTTGCTGAGTAGAAGAAAAAAACCACACACTACACGTTAGAGCATTTTGATGTTGCTGCTGCAGAATCCAGACTGGTAGTAGAAAGCAAGAGTTGCAACATGGCTATTGCAGAATACTCTCTCTGTCTCTGTCTCTGTCTCTCTCTGTCTCTGTCTCTCTGTCTCACACAACACACACATACATACATACATAACATACATACATACATACAACCATACATACATACATACATACATACATACATAACATACTCGATTCAAGTCCTTAATTAACAATACAAATTTGGCAGAAAAAGGTAAAAGCAATTCACATGAAACATGTTATCAGTTCCCACCGCAGACAGACAGACCCCCCCCCCCCCCCACCACACACACACCACACACGAAAGATAGGCCATTGTGTGCCAGTGGGAACGGATGACAAAATTTACAAAGCTACACCGACATGGGGACTGGATATATAAAAAGCACACAAGTGCTGATCCCATTATCCTCGAAATAAGAAAAAAAGGTAAACAGAATAGCCACACCCACACACACACACACACACGCACGCACGCACGCACGCACGCACGCACGCACGCACACACGCACACACCACACAACGCACGCACGCACCACACCGCGCCGCACACACACACACACACAACACACACACACACACACACACACACACACACACACACACACACACACACTATACACTTATACACTACTCGACAGAGGGGGGGAGGAGAGGAGGCAGTCACACTAGACGGGGATTTGAGTTTGTCCATGTTAAAAGTCGAGTCGGCGGCGATTAGAACGAGACGATAATTAACCTCCGTACGTTGTGTGATATTGTGAACCCACCTTCATGTTTCTCTCTCTACTCCCCCTGTATTCATTCCTCTCTAGGCCTCAAATCCACCCACTCTGTGCGTGTGTGCGCGTCTGCGTTTAGTTTGCATCGACAGACAGACGGCTTCAGGTGGACAGTAGTACGCGTCATTCTCGATTCGATCCCCTCTCCTCTTCAAGCTGTGGTGACGTCACAGTGGGAGTTGTTTTTGTAAGTTCTACGCTTGGCACACAGTTTTTGTCGTCGGCTTGTGGGGAACAAGTCACAGCTTTGCGCGCTGGCCCGTGAAAAGGCTAACCTTAGGGGGCTTGTTTTGGTGGTACGTGTGTGGTTAAAGAAAGAAAAAAGAAAGAAAGAAGAAAAGAATGTTCTGGGAAACAATGTAGAATCTAGTGGCATTTTTCTTCTTCTTTTTTTCTGGGTGCGTATAGCTTTGACTTAGGTATGCGTTCACGAATTTTTGTGTATGTAGAAGTTGTGTGGTTATTTTTTGTTTTATTCCTAGTTATTTATGGTTGTAATGCTTCATCACAACAACACATACAAAAAAAAAAGGAGGCCATTGTGGTACGGTTTGTTGTTACTGTCTGTCATGTTTTTTTTTTTCCTCTCTTCCTTCATGCGAAGTTGTGCGTAAGCTCTGAAAGCGGTTCTTGTTGTGTTGGTTGGTGTGTGGTTGACCCAAGGTCGCTCGCGGTAGCTTAGGGATGTTTGGATGGTGCGTAACTGACCGATTCATAGAGGGCTGACCAGAGTCACAGAGGGTCGTTTCAACAAGCAGTGTTGCTGTTACTTTCATTGTCGTCGTCGTCGTCATCATTTTCGTTGTCATCGTTGTGGTCTTCGTTCGTGGTTACCATCGTTGTCATTTGTGTTGTTGGTATTGTCGATTTCTTGAAAGTCTTGGAGGAAAGTGTTTTGCTAGTTGTGGTTTTCACAGTGATTTGATCAACTTTATTATTGTTGTATTATTTTTATCATCAACATCATCATCATCATCATCATTTTTTATTATGGTGTGGTTAATGTGCAGTTCATTCAGAAGAGGGAAGTAGTAATGAGTGGTTTTTTTGTTTTTCGTGGTAGGCCCACATTGTAATGGTATGTGACTTACGCAAGATTTGGAAACTCCCGATGAGTTGTGAAAACTTCGTAAACAGTGTGTGTGTGTGCGTGTGCGCGTGCGTGCGTGCATGCTTGCTGGTATTATTGTAGATGGGTTGTTTGGGTTGTTTTTTTTCGAAAATATTCGTGTTTTTTTACTTTATATAAGAACTGTAGCCAGTGTCGGTAAAGGGGGGTTGTTTTAGTGTTTTCTTTAAAGCGGGAAGCGGACATTTATTGAATACGTGTTTCACACAAAAAAGATCTGAAAAAACATCTGTATATTTTGGTGTACAGTTCCCCAAAGGTGAAGTATTTTTAGAGCGTGCGCAATTCATTTACCGTGCATTCTTTCTTTCTTTTTCCTTCCTTTACAGTCTATCTAGAAGGACATTGGAGAGTTTGGTGTGTGGTTCATCAGTGGGTCTGGAAAAACAGCTGTGGTGATAATCTTCGTTGTACCTTAAGCATCTATTTTCATTGGAGATCAGGACCATGTTTATGTTCAGTGAGTGGTTCCTCAGAGATCCCAATATGTGAAATCATTTTGTCTAGAATCTTTCATGCGTAATTCACTGGAGTTTTTTTAAATCATTGATAATGTTTGGTCTGTGATATTTACTAGACTAGAGAGGCTCGGGGAGAAAGTTTGGGTCTTTGGTTTGGAACTGAAATAGAACATCACAAACAGCTTTCGTCTCTCTATGTAAAAAGCACTAACACTGTTGTGTGTCAAAGGCCTGAAGCAGTCATAAAATGGTAACTGCAGTGAAGAGGGGTTTTTTTTGTGCATTAATTTGTTAGTCTTTTTTTATTTTTATTTTTTTTTACCTTTGGCTTTGGTTTGTTATTGTTATTGTCATCATTATCATCATCATCATCATCATCATCATCATCATCATCATCATCAGACGGCTATTAACAGTTGTTAGAGGCCAAACTACCAACACTTACAGGTCAAGGGTCCCTATTTTAATCCCTATGTTATTATAGCATCACAAAGGGGAAAAGTAGGGGTTTCCCCCTTTTTTCTGATTCAGCCCCAAACAGTCCTATTCATAGAAGCCAGAAACCACCGATAGTTTTTAGGAAGTCAAGAGTTTCCAGTTAGCCTGTACAGCCAATGAGCAAAACACACAAACATACCAAAAAAAAGTGTGAGGGGTTTGTGGTTGACCATTCTTTGTGTGTGTGTGTGTGTGTGTGGTGTGTGTGTGTGTGTGTGTGTGTGTGTGTGTGTAATATATACACTATACATTCTTCTTCTTGCCACAGAATAATGGACTGAAATGGATGGATGTGACTGCTACGATAGATAGATAGAAACGAATGTGTGATCTAGTCATCAAGCGACAGAATAATGGACTGGAATAGTGGGTTGCAGTTGCTATGATGGATAAGAAAGGAAGGAGTGTGTGATTTCCCAGAAGTTGGGGAAACGTTAGGGTCTCTGTGCCGCTTTACAAATCGTGGAAATTGTTGTGTTGAAACTGGTTTCAACTGTGGATTAAAAAAAAACAAAAAAAACCCTCACACCACTGATAGTTGTTTCTTTTTTTTTTTAATGTATGTGGGTGTGTGCGCTCGCGGGTGTGTGCGCGTTCTGGCTGGCACATGTGCACACTTACACTAAAATTAGGAGGGAGATAAACTGAAACAAAAAGAAGGTAGATCATGCGCTTGTTGTTGTTAGTTTTAAATAACCAATGCCTGGTCTATTAACAAGATTTAAATGTGACCCTTTTCTGATATTTTTTTCCTCGAAAAAAGTTAAAGGAAGAAGGTATCAGATGACTACTAACTAGACTTAGGAGTTTGTCTTGCGAACAGTTAGCAAGCACTACGGACTGACTGACTGTATTAACAAGAAAAACACCATTCCCCCCATGTAGCCTGCGTCGCACTTCCTGTATAAACTGAAAACGGGAGTTTATTTATTATAGCTGTGTGTGATACTTCACTTCCAGAGAAAGACAAACAGTGGTGGTCCGGTGTTCAGTTTGTTGAAGGGTGTGTTGGTTTGGCTTTCATAATTATTGTGGAGAGATCGAGTGAGAGGTAGATGGAGTTGTTGAATAATACGACGAACTGGGCCACTGTTGGGACGTTAGCCATGTGTGGTGGGGAAAAGATCGTTTGAATTGGAGTGCTGCTACTGGTTCAAATCTTCAACGGGGAAGAGGTTGTTTTTATTGATTAAAGGTGAGTCTTTTTTTGTTTTGCTTTCCTGTGAGGTTTGTGAAATGTGTGTGTGTGTGTGTGTGTGTGTGTGTGTGTGTGTGTGTGTGTGTGTGTGTGTGTGTGTGTGAGAGTGTGTGTGTGAGAGAGAGAGAGGGCATGTACCTCTTCCACTAAGACCCCCCCCCCCCCTCTTTTTTTTCTTCCCTATTCCGCTACTTGCCCTCTTATTTCAGTTGATAGAATAATCTAGAAAAGCGAAGAGAATCCAAGAAGGGATTGAAATACTTGAAGGGAAAAAAAACGAGATAAAAAGGATGGAGGTATTGGGAATTATAACGACCAAACATGGCAAACAAATCCTGAAAACGGAACTAACTTCAAAACTAGGCTATATGTGTGGTCTTCGTCACTTTTTCCTCAGATCAAATGAAAACGTTAAACAGTATACAGTTTATTTCACACACACACCACACAACACACACACACACACACACACACACACACACACACACACACACAGTGAGTACTTCGAATTTAAGATGCTTCGTAACGTCAAGAACATATTAAATAAATGAACTCCTTAGCTGCGATTTGTATCGTAATACAGAGTTTGATAATAATATTATGATAAACCCTTAATGAATTATTCCAATATATATATATATATATATATATATATATATATATATATATATATATATATATATGCTTATATAATTACATATATATATATATGTATATATTTGTCGCCGAATCTATAATTATGAACGAAGTCGGGCAAGCTATGTGCCGGTTATTAGTATCTGTCACTGAGCCGTCGACTAATTAGAGATCTGCGTTAATGGAGGTCGCAGAAGACTGTCATCTGTATTTAACGAGCTTTTCACATTCACAGTCTCTGGCTAATGTTGTGAAGATGGATCTGTGTGTGTGTTGTGTGTGTGTGTGTGTGTGTGTGTGTGTGTGTGTGTGTGTGTGTGTGTGTGTGTGTGTGTATGAGAGAGAGAGATTTTTTTATTGTCCATGGTATATTATTGAAAATGCAAACATACTCTTTTGTAGGCCTAATGACTAATGTGTGTGTGTGTTGTGTGTGTGTGTGTGTGTGTGTGTGAGAGAGAGAGAGAGAGAGAGAGAGAGAGAGAGAGAGGAGAGAGATCCTTACCACGTGGGCGGAAGGTAGGGGTCAGGAGGGTTGCATAAGAAGACTGAAGGTGATGGATGTGGGATGATGAGCGGTGTGGACAGTGCTTCGTCACGATACGAGGAGGGGATGAAGAAAGCCCTCTCTGGACTGCTCTTGTACTGTGGTTCCTGTGTGTCGGATCCCTAAACTTGTGTCTTGTGTAGGCCTAGTAGTTTTATAACACACACACACATCTATTTGAACGTCCGTCTCTTAGTGTCTGTGGATCTGGCTTTTCTGTCTGATTTTATTTCTGCTTCCCGTTTTAGACATGTCTGCCCATTTCCGTTCTGTGGGTTTTTTTTTAGAGGATGTTTCCCTTCAGTTTTTCTACTTCTTTGTGTGGGGTCTGTGTGACTGTTTCAGTGTCTATATCTATATCTTTATCTTAAACTCTCTCTGGTGTCACTGCTTGCCTGCCTGTCTGACGTGTTAAGCGAGCGACGTCAGTCAACCTGGTTCATGGGGTTACCGGTCTTATGTAAGATCTTTGTGAAGAATTCGGCCACACAGCTGAAACAGTGTACCCTACACCGTAGTGTTGTTGAAGGCTCTTTTTACATCTACCTGTCAGACTTGCGTGTTTATTCATCCCGTGTTATCCATGTCATGAAAAAAGTAGTTAATATTATTGAAGTAATAGTAGAGGTAGTAACCAAGGGCAGGTAATTGTTTATGCCACAACTTGTCAATTATTTGGGAGTGGTTTATCAAAGACTCAATCACACATCGCATTTTAAGAAAATGATGACTTTCAGTGTAACATTCAGGCTTTAAAAAAAAAAAAAAAATAAAAGGACTTTGTCTTTGGTCTGATCTAACTCGAGTTTAGTTACCACTTCTGGATGAGACCTCATCAAAGGTCCCAGAGGTATTTGAAGGTTTATCCTCAGTGGTACCTTACAGCGAGACACTTTTCAGAATTTAGAAGTGTCAATCGCTCTCACAAGAATATTTGATATTTCTGTTTTGCCTTTTTAAGCTGCCATCAAAAGACGATGATGATAAAAAGAGACAGAAAATATGTTCGAAATATCTGTTTAAAAAATAAATAGAAAATAAACACGTCGTGAATCCATGTGCCTTATGTTTGGGGATCCAATTAAAAAGGATGCAAGGGAGGTCATAAGGTTATATCCTGTCAAGGGGTCAGTCTTGACTAGATGATAGCCCAAGCATCGCCACACACTTACAGTGCAAGCACTTAAGATCTTTCTGAAGAACTCGGCCATGCAGTGGAAAAATTTTAACCTACAAAAAAGTCTTATTGAACACACACACACACACACACACACACACACACACACACACACACACACACACACACACACACACTCACCTCCCTCTCTCTCTCTCTCTCTCTCTCTCTCTCTCGGCAGACTGGTGTGTGTGTGTGTGTGTGTGTGTGTGTGTGTGTGGTGTGTGTGTGTGTGGCGCGCGTGCGTGCGCGCGCGCGCGCGTGTGTGTGTGTGTGCGCGCGCGTATATATATATATCTCATGATTATATGTTATCCATATCATTTAAAGAATGTTAAGAAGAAATTTGAAAACACCATCCCAATCTTGGAAACATTACACCTAACCCGTTGGACTGTTAACCATATGAAAATGGAGGGGGGGTGTACCTAAGGCTGATCAGTGATGTGACAGAGACAACAAACAGGCGCGCGCGCGCACACACACACTGTACACAGACAGACACACACACACACTCACTCACACACACATATATACACACGCTCGCGCACGCACGCACATACACACACATCATTCTTCTTCTTCTTCTTCTTCTTCTTCTTCTTCTTCTTCTTCTTCTTCTTCTTCTTCTTCTTCTCTCTTTCTTATTATATTTATTATTATTGATATTTTGGAATGGTGTCTGTTTGCTGCACTGCTGCTGGAAAGGGTCCAGTGTGTTTTCCTGGGTGTCAAGTGATATTGGCGTATTGCATCATGGAGGTTCCGCGCATACCGATCGTAACTGTACACCGCCCTGTTTCAGTAAACACCCGCAGGACGACTTGCCTCTGTCTGTCTGCACCTCTGTCTGTGTCTGTTCCTCTGTCTGTGTCTGTTCCTCTGCCTGTCTGTTCCTCTATCTGTCTGTTCCTCTGCTCCTCTGTCTGTTCCTCTGTCTGCTCCTCTGTTCATCTCTCTGTCTGTTCCTCTCTGTCTGTCTACTCCTCTGTTCCTCTGCTCCTCTGTCTGTCTGCTCCTCTGTCTGCTCCTCTGTCTGTTCCTCTGTCCGTCTGTTCCTCTGTCTGTCTGTTCCTCTGTCTGCTCCTCTGTTCCTCTGTCTGTTTCCTCTGTCTGCTCCTCTGTCCTCTCTGTTCCTATGTCGTGTTCCTATGTCTGTCTGTTCCTATGTCTGCTCCTCTGTTCCTCTGCTGTTCCTCTGTTCCTCTGTCTGCTCCTCTGTCTGTCTGCTTCTCTGTCTGTTCCTCTGTCTGCCTGCCCCTCTGCCTGTCAACTACTCTGTGTTTTGTTTTAGTGTCTGTGTCTGTTTCTACCTCTTTCTATCATTTGTCTGTCTCAGTCTCTGTTTCTTCTTCTCTCTCTTTCTCCTTTGTTGTTGTCTGTCCCTGTCTGTGTCTGTCTCTCTCAGTCTCTGTGTCTTCTAACCTTTGTGTCCAAATCTAACACGGGCTAGCTTTGTAACAACAGTGTGTGTGTGTGTGTGTGTGTGTGTGTGTGTGTGTGTGTGTGTGTGTGTGTGTGTTGTGTGTGTGTGTGTGTGTGTAGTGAGAGAGAGAGAGAGAGAGAGAGAGAGAGAGAGAGAGAGAGAGAGAGAGAGAGAGAGAGAGAGTCGTGCATGCTAGTGTTTTAAGTCATTTTGTAATGCAGTATGAGCAGTATGCACGGTTATAGTGTGTGTGTGTGTGTGTTGTTATGCTTGATTTTTTTGTGCCAAGGTGAACAGAGGTGATAACATTAGCAGATGTAGTTTAATTAAGCACATAATGTGATAACCTTGAACATAAATGAAAACAAAACAAAAGGACCGCCCCAACAAACAACAACAACAACAACAACAAAACACGAAAAAAAGAAGAAATAAAATTTTAAAAAGTACAGCAGCTAACAGCATACAGCAATAACAATAAGTATTCTCAACAGTTGTTTGCAAATTTTAGATGTCAGCGTGTGTCTGTGTCTGTGTCTGTGTCTCCATGTGTGTTAATAGCTGTCACTGCTTCTATTATACTTCTGACACTAACTGCTCTCACAATTCTGTTGGAGATTTTTTGTTTTGTTTTGTTTTGTTTTGTTCACAAGGACCTTTTGTTTGCTTGTTTGCTTGCTTGTTTGTCTGTTTGTCTGTTTGCTTGTTTTCTTGTCAACATCTAGTAGATAGCACTCATGAAAACCGAGTCTTTGTTTTATTTATTCATTTGATGGAGTTGGTTTTTGTGTGTTGTTGTTTTGTTTTGCTTAATTTTTTGTTGTTGCGTTCTTTCTTTCGTTTCGTTTCGTTTCGTTTTCTTTCTCTCGTTTTCTTTTCTATTTTCTTTATTTTAATTTTTTTCTTTCTTTCGTTTCTTTTTTTTTTCTTCCTTTCTTGTTCTTCCTTACTTACTAACGTTGCCCCTTGTTTTCTCTCTGCTTTTCCTTGACTTATTTATCACATGTTGTCTTACATTGTTGATGAAATTCTGTGAAACAGTAAGACGAAAGCCACTCTATCTCTGACTGTTGTCAGAAATGGTACATGCTGGAAACTCTGCCAGTATGCCAGTCTTGTTACAGGAATCTTGTCAGCTTGTTTCATGTCTTTTTTGTTGTTGTTTGTTGTTGATATGGCTGTACAGGCAAAATGCCAAACTCTCTCTCTCTCTCTCTCTCTCTCTCTCTCTCTCTCTCTCTCTCTCTCTCTCTCTCTCTCTCTCTCTCTCTCTCTCTCTTCTGTCTGTGTGTTTGCGCGCACGCACACACGCTTACTTGCTTGCCTGCGCGCTGTGCAGGCTAGCAACCGTACACATCACTATACATGTGAACATATCAACATCAATCGAATACATTGTACTTTGAAGGTACCACAACGAATCTACCTACCGATTATCATCATAATCTCCGGGGGCCGGCCACTCACCTATTTAGCGTGTGGTTGACCTTTAAGGCCACCAGTGTAATAGGGGGAGATGAAAAGAGTGGAAGAGTTTTTGAAGGACTGGCATGGTGGCATGTCATGGTGGATAGCCTAGCGGTTGATTACAGTTTCCCCTGAAATGACCGAGTGACAGTCCCCGTACCGCCCCATCGGTTATCTCTTGTCGGGCAACACGGAGCTGGAGAGAGAGAAAAAGAGACAGAGAGTTCATGAGCCTCGGGACACAACAGGTCGGGCAGCTTGGAAGAAAGAAAGAAAGAAAGAAAGAAATCCACTAGAGCCTAGATCCTAGTTATCATGTCCAGTGGAAAACTTGTTGGCTCAGAATATAGCTGTCAGCTTGATACTGAAGAGACTTGTCTGAAAGATTGGGTGGAAAGTTGTTGACCCGGAGCTTAGGAGCCTTTTAGGCGGCCAGCACCCCCGCTCGTTATACAAACCCTTGATACCAACCAAGAGCAAACACTAACTTGTAGTCCCGGTGGTCTTGGTCCGGTCTTGTTTGTGGGTATTGTTTATCTTTGAAACAAACGATAGTCTTGTTTGTGGGTATTGATTATCTTTAAAACAAATGATAGACTTGTTTGTGGGTATTGTTAACTTTAAAAAAGGATCGTCTTGTTTGTGGGTATTATCTTAAAAACAAACAATGGGCTTGTTTGTGGGTATTGATTATCTTTAAAACAAAACTTATGGTAGTTTTGTTTGTGGGTTTTGTCTTTAAATCAAACGACAGTCTTGTCTGTGGGTATTGATTATCTTTAAAAGAAATGATAATCTTGTTTGTGGGTATTATCTCAAAAACAAATGATAGTCTTCTTTGTGGGTATTGATTATCTTGAAAACAAATGATAATCTTCTTTGTGGGTATTGGTTATCTTTAAAAAAAATGATAGTCTTGTTTGTGGTATTGTTTGTCTTTAAACAAACGTAGTCTTGTTTGTAGTATTGATTATCTTTAAAACAATGATAGTCTTGTTTGTGGGTATTGATTTCTTAAACAAACGATAGTCTTGTGTGTGGGTATTGATTTCTTTAAAACAAATGACAGTTTTATTTGTTCAAACAAACGTACATTTTCTTTGGCCTTGTCATCTTTTTGTGCGTTGTAAATATCTGCATAAAGGCACATGCAGGTTTACAATGAATTTTTATCTGTTTTGACTAATAAAGTATTTGTATTGTGTGAAGTATAGTCAGTGATGTGTTCGTGCTTGGACACGCTGCATCTGCTCGCTACCATGCCGCAGGGGAAACAAACTCGCACAAGATCAAAATCAAGATGTATTCGCCTTTTACTCTCTTGGGCATGGATTATTTCAGTAGACAATTACTGTAAAGCGCGCGCGCGCGCCACACACACACACACACACACACCACACACACACCACACACCACATCTGTTATCCTTGATATAAAAGAATATAAAAAATAGATAAAAAAAATAAACACACACCACCCCCCTGTACTGTCTCGTCTCTGTCTGTCTGTCTGTCTGTCTGTCTGTCTGTCTTCTTCTTCTTCTCTCTCTTCTCTCTCTCTCTCTCTCTCTCTCTCTCTCTCTCTCTTCTCTCTCTCTCTCTCCCCTTCTCCCTCCCCTTTCTTTGTGTGCGGGAATAATAGGAGGAGCACTGCGGCTAATATCACAGGTAGGAAGGGAGGTACGGAGGCAAGGAGTAATTTCTGTCTCCACGTAATGTTTTCCTACAGTGTACATGGAGTATATAAACACTCTTACTCTCTCTCTTACTCTCGTGTAGTGGTGCAGGCTCTAGGTATTTCTGGCACTTCACAGAGAGGATTGGTTAGGATTTTTTTGGTTTTGTTTTGCTCGTGTTGTTTTGTTTTATTTTGTTTTGCTTGTTTGTTTGTATCGTTTGTAGGGGGGATGCCAAGGGCTCGCTCGTGCATCTGAATCACGTTCCCACCTCTTCCTATGGAAAATGGATATTAGATTACTTTTTCTTGGTTTCTGTTTCCAGCTGTGTCTGTCTGTTGTCTGTCTGTCTGTCTGTCTGTCTGTCTGTCTGTCTGTCTGTCTGTCTGTCTTCCTCTCTCTCTCTCTCTCTCTCTCTCTCTCTCTCTCTCTCTCTCTCTCTCTCTCTCTCTCTCTCTCTCTCTCTTCCCCTCCCTCTCCCACCCCACCCCCCACCACCCCCTCTCTCTCTTTACTTTTTTTTTGTTTGTTTTGCATACATGTTTTCCCCCAGTCTTGTCAATGCTTCCATGTGTTTCGTGGAAACAAGGTCTGATAACAGGTGCTCTTTATAACCCTGTTTTGTTTGCAATTCGAGGAGAGAACCACCAACGTTTCGTTCAGGAACAAGGAAGAGCATGTCACACACACACACTCGCATACACACACACGCACGTACGCACGCACACACACACGCACACAACACACAACACACACAAAACACACACACACACACACACACACACACAACACACACACACACACACACACACACACACACACACACACACACACACCACACTCACGCGACATCAAAGTATTGTGTGTGTTTTAAAATCGTCATCTGTGCCTACCTGCTCGAAATGGCCTACTGTTTGGAAAGGTGGAGAGGTTTTTAACACGTGCGCAAGATTTTCTTCTGCGTGCACAAATATGGCCTTGGTTTATAGTTCCATCAGAAGGATTTGCTGGATTTGATTATAAGTTTTGTTTGTTTTATGTTGGTTTAAATAATTTTTATTGATTTTTTTAACATTGAAACAGCAGCATTCAGGAACATAGCAACAGCAAGCTTTATGTTTGTTTTATGTTGTATACTGTTGATGCCTTTTTTTGGTTGTGTTGTTTGTTCGGTTTTGTTTTGTTTTTGTTAAGTTATGTAAAGAATGGGGGATGGAAGTTGCTTAGTGATACAATATTGCGATGAAAGCTAATACCATTGTCATTGTGATGTGAATTTGGGGGGGGGGGGTTTGTTTGTTTGTTGTTCTTATGTTTTTTTTGGGTTTTTTTGCTTTCGTTCTTTGTTTGGTGGTTTTTTTTGTGACAGGAACAGCCAGGTCAAACTTTGAAGTAGTCTGTCTAGTTTTAGATTTGCTGTAGACCTAATTGCCCCATCTGTCAGTGTCTGACACAATGTCAGCACCAACGTAGGCTGTCTTCATGGTTGGGCTGGGCTGGAATCACTCACTACCAGCATGACCGCCAATTCCTCCTTCCTTCCTTGACCATCTCTCAGGGGAGTAGGTAGGAGGAGATAAGAGAATGTTGTTGAAAGGATGCAGATTTCTGTACTGGCCTATGTGGCCAGCAGCACAAGCAAGAGGAACCCTTCTCCCTACCACAACTAAACTGGATTGGAAACAGCTGGTCTGACCAGCAGCGCTGCTGCTATGTGGAGTGCAGTCAGTACATCTACCTACCAGTGAGCAAGAGGAGTGATGGCCTTGATATGTTGTTCAGTGCATTGTATCCTATAGTAGTAGGCCTTAGTAGTAGCCAACGATTCATTCCCTCGTGCTTTTTCTCGGTCGCACAGCGACCTTGAGTACACACAGTTGTTTCCGTGTGGTGTGGCCGTCTCTTCAGCTATGCCGCCTGTCTCCGCCCTCCCTGCCCCCCCCCCTCCCCCCCACGCGCACGCTACTCTCTCTCTGTCTCTCTCTGGTCTCTCTCTGTCTTCTTCTCTGTCTCTGTCTCTTCTCTCTCTCTCTCTCTCTCTCTCTCTCTCTCTCTCTCTCTCTCTCTCTCTCTCTCACCACACACACACACACGCACCACCACGCACGCTTCCTCCCCCCTCCTCTCCCTCTGCGCATGTGAGTGTAGTAGCAGCATTATGATAATGAAGTTCATCACCCTAATGTTCAGTCAAGGCCACCGTATTGGCGGTGTGAACGTATACATACAAAGTGTCTCGTGCTTTGGTTGCTCTTTTGACTGGCGAAGATTTACCACGATTGTTGTTAAGTTGTTTTTTTTTGTTTTGTTTTTTGTTGTTGTTTTTTTTTCAAAATGGCTTTAGTATTGTTTATCGTAGTTTTTTTGTTTCATAGAGAAAAGGGACGGAATATCGTAGCATACTTAGGCACACGTTTGCTTGCGCGCTTACACACGTGTGCACGAATGCATGCGTTTTGCATTTATACACGCCGGTACAATTGTACTACACACACACACACACACACACACACACAACACACCACCACCACACACCACACACACACACATCACGCGCGCCGCACGCACACGTACGCACGCGCGCGCACCAACACACACACACACACTCTCTCTCTCTCTCTCCCCTCTCTCTCTCTCTCTCTCTCTCTCTCTCTCTCTCTCTCTCTCTCTCCTGGGTTTTCCCGTCTTCTGGTCACAAACGAACGATAGGAGAGTGTCAGTCAGTTAATTGGTCCCGTTTCGACACCTTTCGCTACTTGTCCTCTCATCATCGAGATACATCATCGAGAAACGTCTTATGCCACGAGGACAGCTCTGTACCCAAAGCATTCATTCCCTATAACAAGATTCAGCACTTAGGAGGAGGTTGGGGTGGGTGGCGGGTGGAGGGGTTGAGGGAGGGGGGGGGGGTGAGGGGGGTGGTTGGGCTGTTTCTAAAATAATGATGAAAGTCTGGAATCAAATGAACTGCCACCTAGGGAATAAAGAAGCAGACTACATGTCGAGATCGGGTCTCATGGGTAATTAGCATCCATCAGTGTGACTTGTAGAAAGAGAACATTTTCATGAGGTTAAGTGGTCTTTTTTTTTTCTTTTTTTAACAAGCAGGGGAGTTACTTGCAGTATACTGTATTTGGATGTCTAAACGAAAGACCCTCCCCCCAACCCCCCCCCCCCCCAAAAAAACAAAACAAAAAAAACAACAAACAAAACAAAACAACAAACCCCAACCAACTACCCAGCAAAAAAACAACAAAACCGAAAAACAAACAAAACAATAACCACCCCCAAAAAACAACAAATCCCCCCCCCCATCTCCCCCCCCCCCAACCAAGCCCAAAACAAAAACAAGCCCCCCCCCCCCCCCCCCCCCAACAAACAACAACAGAAAAAGAAACACAACCCACACACAAACACGACTGGACTACTGGTTTTGTGTGTGTGTGTG